>OZ034811.1:14024191-14198527 GCA_964028335.1 Altica lythri
CACAAAATGTAGAAAATTGTCTAACAGCGAAGAAAATCGTCAAAAAACATGGAAAATCGTCAAAAGTGTAGAAAATCGTCGAAAAGTGTAGAAAATCGTCGAAAAGTGTAGAAAATCGTCGAAAAGGGTAGAAATTCGTCACGAAAAGTTAGAAAATCGTCCTAAATGTAGAAAATCATCGAAAACGTAGAAAATGGTATAAAAACCGTCGAAAAGTGTAGAAAATCGTCAAGATATGGTAGGCAATCATCAAAAAAGGTAAAAATTTGTCAAAAAACGTAGAAATTCATCACAAAATGTAGAAAATTGTCTAACAGCGAAGAAAATCGTCAAAAACCATGGAAAATCGTCAAAAGTGTAGAAAATCGTCGAAAAGTGTAGAAAATCGTCGAAAACTGTAGAAAATCGTCGAAAAGGGTAGAAATTCGTCACGAAAAGTTAGAAAATCGTCCTAAATGTAGAAAATCATCGAAAAACGTAGAAAATGGTATAAAAATGAATCAAATTACAAAAAAATATAGAAAACCGTCGAAAAGTGTAGAAAATCGTCAAGATATGGTAGGCAATCATCAAAAAAGGTAAAAATTTGTCAAAAAACGTAGAAATTCATCACAAAATGTAGAAAATTGTCTAACAGCGAAGAAAATCGTCAAAAACCATGGAAAATCGTCGAAAAGTGTAGAAAATCGTCGAAAAGTGTAGAAAATCGTCGAAAAGTGTAGAAAATCGTCGAAAAGTGTAGAAAATCGTCAAGATATGGTAGGCAATCATCAAAAAAGGTAAAAATTTGTCAAAAAACGTAGAAATTCATCACAAAATGTAGAAAATTGTCTAACAGCGAAGAAAATCGTCAAAAACCATGGAAAATCGTCGAAAAGTGTAGAAAATCGTCGAAAAGTGTAGAAAATCGTCGAAAAGTGTAGAAAATCGTCGAAAAGTGTAGAAAATCGTCAAGATATGGTAGGCAATCATCAAAAAAGGTAAAAATTTGTCAAAAAACGTAGAAATTCATCACAAAATGTAGAAAATTGTCTAACAGCGAAGAAAATCGTCAAAAAACATGGAAAATCGTCAAAAATGTAGAAAATCGTCGAAAAGTGTAGAAAATCGTCGAAAACTGTAGAAAATCGTCGAAAAGGGTAGAAATTCGTCACGAAAAGTTAGAAAATCGTCCTAAATGTAGAAAATCATCGAAAAACGTAGAAAAGGGTATAAAAATGAATCAAATTACAAAAAAATATAGAAAACCGTCGAAAAGTGTAGAAAATCGTCAAGATATGGTAGGCAATCATCAAAAAAGGTAAAAATTTGTCAAAAAACGTAGAAATTCATCACAAAATGTAGAAAATTGTCTAACAGCGAAGAAAATCGTCAAAAACCATGGAAAATCGTCAAAAGTGTAGAAAATCGTCGAAAAGTGTAGAAAATCGTCGAAGACTGTAGAAAATCGTCGAAAAGGGTAGAAATTCGTCACGAAAAGTTAGAAAATCGTCCTAAATGTAGAAAATCATCGAAAAACGTAGAAAAGGGTATAAAAATGAATCAAATTACAAAAAAATATAGAAAACCGTCGAAAAGTGTAGAAAATCGTCAAGATATGGTAGGCAATCATCAAAAAAGGTAAAAATTTGTCAAAAAACATAGAAATTCATCACAAAATGTAGAAAATTGTCTAACAGCGAAGAAAATCGTCAAAAACCATGGAAAATCGTCAAAAGTGTAGAAAATCGTCGAAAAGTGTAGAAAATCGTCGAAGACTGTAGAAAATCGTCGAAAAGGGTAGAAATTCGTCACGAAAAGTTAGAAAATCGTCCTAAATGTAGAAAATCATCGAAAAACGTAAAAAATGGTATAAAAATGAATCAAATTACAAAAAAATATAGAAAACCGTCGAAAAGTGTAGAAAATCGTCAAGATATGGTAGGCAATCATCAAAAAAGGTAAAAATTTGTCAAAAAATGTAGAAATTCATCACAAAATGTAGAAAATTGTCTAACAGCGAAGAAAATCGTCAAAAACCATGGAAAATCGTCAAAAGTGTAGAAAATCGTCGAAAAGTGTAGAAAATCGTCGAAAACTGTAGAAAATCGTCGAAAAGGGTAGAAATTCGTCACGAAAAGTTAGAAAATCGTCCTAAATGTAGAATATCATCGAAAAACGTAGAAAATGGTATAAAAATGAATCAAATTACAAAAAAATATAGAAAACCGTCGAAAAGTGTAGAAAATCGTCAAGATATGGTAGGCAATCATCAAAAAAGGTAAAAATTTGTCAAAAAACGTAGAAATTCATCACAAAATGTAGAAAATTGTCTAACAGCGAAGAAAATCGTCAAAAAACATGGAAAATCGTCAAAAGTGTAGAAAATCGTCGAAAAGTGTAGAAAATCGTCGAAAAGTGTAGAAAATCGTCAAAAAGGGTAGAAATTCGTCACGAAAAGTTAGAAAATCGTCCTAAATGTAGAAAATCATCGAAAAACGTAGAAAATGGTATAAAAATGAATCAAATTACAAAAAAAATATAGAAAACCGTCGAAAAGTGTAGAAAATCGTCAAGATATGGTAGGCAATCATCAAAAAAGGTAAAAATTTGTCAAAAAACGTAGAAATTCATCACAAAATGTAGAAAATTGTCTAACAGCGAAGAAAATCGTCAAAAAACATGGAAAATCGTCAAAAGTGTAGAAAATCGTCGAAAAGTGTAGAAAATCGTCGAAAAGTGTAGAAAATCGTCGAAAAGGGTAGAAATTCGTCACGAAAAGTTAGAAAATCGTCCTAAATGTAGAAAATCATCGAAAAACGTAGAAAATGGTATAAAAATGAATCAAATTACAAAAAAATATAGAAAACCGTCGAAAAGTGTAGAAAATCGTCAAGATATGGTAGGCAATCATCAAAAAAGGTAAAAATTTGTCAAAAAACGTAGAAATTCATCACAAAATGTAGAAAATTGTCTAACAGCGAAGAAAATCGTCAAAAACCATGGAAAATCGTCAAAAGTGTAGAAAATCGTCGAAAAGGGTAGAAAATCGTCGAAAAGTGTAGAAAATCGTCGAAAAGGGTAGAAATTCGTCACGAAAAGTTAGAAAATCGTCCTAAATATAGAAAATCATCGAAAAACGTAGAAAATGGTATAAAAATGAATCAAATTACAAAAAAATATAGAAAACCGTCGAAAAGTGTAGAAAATCGTCAAGATATGGTAGGCAATCATCAAAAAAGGTAAAAATTTGTCGAAAAACGTAGAAACTCATCAAAAAATGTAGAAAATTGTCTAACAGCAAAGAAAATCGTCAAAAAACATAAAAAATCGTCGAAAAGGGTAGGAAATCGTCAAAAAAATGTAGAAAATCGTCAAAAAATGAAGAAAATGTTGATTTTAATACTTACAACATCCAACTTCATCACTTCCATCGACACAATCACTTTGCATATCGCAATGATAACTCTTCGGAATACATTGATTATTCGAATGACAAGCAAATTGATGATATTGACAAATCGAACCAGGTGGATTTGTAGCACAATTTTCCTCATCAGAATTATCACCACAATCATCATCCGAATCGCATCTCCAAGTTTTCAAAACACATTTTTTATTCGCGCATTGATACTCATTTGGTTCACAACCATCTGGTCGATAACCATCTTCGTCTGAACCATCTGAACAATCAAATTTGCCATCTCTTACTTTCGAACGAGGAATGCATTCGCCGTTTGAACATGTTGCTTCGTGTACTTCACAGACTGATGGATGGGGTGTGATTGGGCGGGTTGGTCCTAATAAATACAACAAAAATTGGTTTAAAAACGGTTAAAAAGAGGATTCTAAGTGATCACATATAGGATAGATTATAAATCAAAATTTTGAAATTTACTTACCAAAATCAATATTAAAAGAAGCAAAAAAATTTAAAAAAATATATTAATTTTGATATTCAGTTAAATTTTTTGAATATTCATACCTGTTCCTCTATAATTTGTATGTATTGGTGGTAAAATACCAAATTTTGAATGTGATGGAAATGATTTGTTTCCAAAACGAGCTGCATTTTAAACAAATAATAAAATGTCATAAAAATTTGACACACTTAACATTTTTGACATTTGATATTTGTCATTTTTGACATTTTTCATTTTTGACATTTAGCATTGTGACATTTGACATCTTTGACATTTGCCATCTTGAAATTTGTCATTTTTGACATTTTTCATGGTGACACTTTTCATTTTTGACATTTAGCATTGTGACATTTGTCATTTGACATCTTTGACATTTGCCATCTTGAAATTTGTCATTTTTGACATTTTTCATGGTGACACTTTTCATTTTTGACATTTAGCTTTGTGACATTTGTCATTTGACATCTTTGACATTTGCCATCTTGAAATTTGTCATTTTTGACATTTAGCATTGTGACATTTGTCATCTTTGACATTTGCCATCTTGAAATTTGTCATTTTTGACATTTAGCATTGTGACATTTGTCATTTGACATCTTTGACATTTGCCATCTTGTAATTTGTCATTTTTGACATTTTTCATTTTTGACATTTAGCATTGTGACATTTGTCATTTGACATCTTTGACATTTGCCATCTTGAAATTTGTCATTTTTGACATTTAGCATTGTGACATTTGTCATTTGCCATCTTGAAATTTGACATTTTTGACATTTTTCATTTTTGACATTTAGCATTGTGACATTTGTCATTTGACATCTTTGACATTTGCCATCTTGAAATTTGTCATTTTTGACATTTTTCATGGTGACACTTTTCATTTTTGACATTTAGCATTGTGACATTTGTCATTTGACATCTTTGACATTTGCCATCTTGAAATTTGTCATTTTTGACATTTAGCATTGTGACATTTGTCATCTTTGACATTTGCCATCTTGAAATTTGTCATTTTTGACATTTAGCATTGTGACATTTGTCATTTGACATCTTTGACATTTGCCATCTTGTAATTTGTCATTTTTGACATTTTTCATGGTGACACTTTTCATTTTTGACATTTAGCATTGTGACATTTGTCATTTGACATCTTTGACATTTGCCATCTTGAAATTTGTCATTTTTGACATTTTTCATGGTGACACTTTTCATTTTTGACATTTAGCTTTGTGACATTTGTCATTTGACATCTTTGACATTTGCCATCTTGAAATTTGTCATTTTTGACATTTAGCATTGTGACATTTGTCATTTGACATCTTTGACATTTGCCATCTTGAAATTTGTCATTTTTGACATTTTTCATGGTGACACTTTTCATTTTTGACATTTAGCATTGTGACATTTGTCATTTGACATCTTTGACATTTGCCATCTTGAAATTTGTCATTTTTGACATTTAGCATTGTGACATTTGTCATTTGACATCTTTGACATTTGCCATCTTGAAATTTGTCATTTTTGACATTTAGCATTGTGACATTTGTCATTTGACATCTTTGACATTTGCCATCTTGAAATTTGTCATTTTTGACATTTAGCATTGTGACATTTGTCATTTGACATCTTTGACATTTGCCATCTTGAAATTTGTCATTTTTGACATTTAGCATTGTGACATTTGTCATTTGACATCATTGACATTTGCCATCTTGAAATTTGTCATTTTTGACATTTTTCATGGTGACACTTTTCATTTTTGACATTTAGCATTGTGACATTTGTCATTTGACATCTTTGACATTTGCCATCTTGAAATTTGTCATTTTTGACATTTTTCATGGTGACACTTTTCATTTTTGACATTTAGCATTGTGACATTTGTCATTTGACATCTTTCACATTTGCCATCTTGAAATTTGTCATTTTTGACATTTTTCATGGTGACACTTTTCATTTTTGACATTTAGCATTGTGACATTTGTCATTTGACATCTTTGACATTTGCCATCTTGAAATTTGTCATTTTTGACATTTTTCATGGTGACACTTTTCATTTTTGACATTTAGCATTGTGACATTTGTCATTTGCCATCTTGAAATTTGTCATTTTTGACATTTTTCATGGTGACACTTTTCATTTTTGACATTTAGCATTGTGACATTTGTCATTTGACATCTTTGACATTTGCCATCTTGAAATTTGTCATTTTTGACATTTTTCATTGTGACACTTTTCATTTTTGACATTTAGCATTGTGACATTTGTCATTTGACATCTTTGACATTTGCCATCTTGAAATTTGTCATTTTTGACATTTTTCATTGTGACACTTTTCATTTTTGACATTTAGCATTGTGACATTTGTCATTTGACATCTTTGACATTTGCCATCTTGAAATTTGTCATTTTTGACATTTTTCATGGTGACACTTTTCATTTTTGACATTTAGCATTGTGACATTTATCATTTGACATCATTGACATTTGCCATCTTGAAATTTGTCATTTTTGACATTTTTCATTGTGACACTTTTCATTTTTGACATTTAGCATTGTGACATTTGTCATTTGACATCTTTGACATTTGCCATCTTGAAATTTGTCATTTTTGACATTTTTCATGGTGACACTTTTCATTTTTGACATTTAGCATTGTGACATTTGTCATTTGACATCTTTGACATTTGCCATCTTGAAATTTGTCATTTTTGACATTTTTCATGGTGACACTTTTCATTTTTGACATTTAGCATTGTGACATTTGTCATTTGACATCTTTGACATTTGCCATCTTGAAATTTGTCATTTTTGACATTTTTCATGGTGACACTTTTCATTTTTGACATTTAGCATTGTGACATTTGTCATTTGACATCTTTGACATTTGCCATCTTGAAATTTGTCATTTTTGACATTTTTCATGGTGACACTTTTCATTTTTGACATTTAGCATTGTGACATTTGTCATTTGCCATCTTGAAATTTGTCATTTTTGACATTTTTCATGGTGACACTTTTCATTTTTGACATTTAGCATTGTGACATTTGTCATTTGACATCTTTGACATTTGCCATCTTGAAATTTGTCATTTTTGACATTTTTCATTGTGACACTTTTCATTTTTGACATTTAGCATTGTGACATTTGTCATTTGACATCTTTGACATTTGCCATCTTGAAATTTGTCATTTTTGACATTTTTCATTGTGACACTTTTCATTTTTGACATTTAGCATTGTGACATTTGTCATTTGACATCTTTGACATTTGCCATCTTGAAATTTGTCATTTTTGACATTTTTCATGGTGACACTTTTCATTTTTGACATTTAGCATTGTGACATTTGTCATTTGACATCTTTGACATTTGGCATCCTGAAATTTGTCATTTTTGACATTTTTCATTGTGACACTTTTCATTTTTGACATTTAGCATTGTGACATTTGTCATTTGACATCTTTGACATTTGCCATCTTGAAATTTGTCATTTTTGACATTTTTCATGGTGACACTTTTCATTTTTGACATTTAGCATTGTGACATTTGTCATTTGACATCTTTGACATTTGCCATCTTGAAATTTGTCATTTTTGACATTTTTCATGGTGACACTTTTCATTTTTGACATTTAGCATTGTGACATTTGTCATTTGACATCTTTGACATTTGGCATCCTGAAATTTGTCATTTTTGACATTTTTCATTGTGACACTTTTCATTTTTGACATTTAGCATTGTGACATTTGTCATTTGACATCTTTGACATTTGCCATCTTGAAATTTGTCATTTTTGACATTTTTCATGGTGACACTTTTCATTTTTGACATTTAGCATTGTGACATTTGTCATTTGACATCTTTGACATTTGGCATCCTGAAATTTGTCATTTTTGACATTTTTCATTGTGACACTTTTTATTTTTGACATTTAGCATTGTGACATTTGTCATTTGACATCTTTGACATTTGCCATCTTGAAATTTGTCATTTTTGACATTTTTCATGGTGACACTTTTCATTTTTGACATTTAGCATTGTGACATTTGTCATTTGACATCTTTGACATTTGCCATCTTGAAATTTGTCATTTTTGACATTTTTCATGATGACACTTTTCATTTTTGACATTTAGCATTGTGACATTTGTCATTTGACATCTTTGTCATTTGCCATCTTGAAATTTGTCATTTTTGACATTTTTCATAGTGACACTTTTCATTTTTGACATTTAGCATTGTGACATTTGTCATTTGACATCTTTGACATTTGCCATCTTGAAATTTGTCATTTTTGACATTTTTCATGGTGACACTTTTCATTTTTGACATTTAGCATTGTGACATTTGTCATTTGACATCTTTGACATTTGCCATCTTGAAATTTGTCATTTTTGACATTTTTCATTTTTGACATTTAGCATTGTGACATTTGTCATTTTTGACATTTGCCATCTTGAAATTTGTCATTTTTGACATTTTGCATGGTGACACTTTTCATTTTTGACATTTAGCATTGTGACATTTGTCATTTGACATCTTTGACATTTGCCATCTTGAAATTTGTCATTTTTGACATTTTTCATAGTGACACTTTTCATTTTTGACATTTAGCATTGTGACATTTGTCATTTGACATCTTTGACATTTGCCATCTTGGAATTTGTCATTTTTGACATTTTTCATGGTGACACTTTTCATTTTTGACATTTAGCATTGTGACATTTGTCATTTGACATCTTTGACATTTGCCATCTTGAAATTTGTCATTTTTGACATTTTTCATGGTGACACTTTTCATTTTTGACATTTAGCATTGTGACATACGTCATTTGACATCTTTGACATTTGCCATCTTGAAATTTGTCATTTTTGACATTTAGCATTGTGACATTTGTCATTTGACATCTTTGACATTTGCCATCTTGAAATTTGTCATTTTTGACATTTTTCATTTTTGACATTTAGCATTGTGACATTTGTCATTTTTGACATTTGCCATCTTGAAATTTGTCATTTTTGACATTTTGCATGGTGACACTTTTCATTTTTGACATTTAGCATTGTGACATTTGTCATTTGACATCTTTGACATTTGCCATCTTGAAATTTGTCATTTTTGACATTTTTCATAGTGACACTTTTCATTTTTGACATTTAGCATTGTGACATTTGTCATTTGACATCTTTGACATTTGCCATCTTGGAATTTGTCATTTTTGACATTTTTCATGGTGACACTTTTCATTTTTGACATTTAGCATTGTGACATTTGTCATTTGACATCTTTGACATTTGCCATCTTGAAATTTGTCATTTTTGACATTTTTCATGGTGACACTTTTCATTTTTGACATTTAGCATTGTGACATTTGTCATTTGACATCTTTGACATTTGCCATCTTGAAATTTGTCATTTTTGACATTTTTCATGGTGACACTTTTCATTTTTGACATTTAGCATTGTGACATTTGTCATTTGACATCTTTGACATTTGCCATCTTGAAATTTGTCATTTTTGACATTTTTCATGGTGACACTTTTCATTTTTGACATTTAGCATTGTGACATTTGTCATTTGACATCTTTGACATTTGCCATCTTGAAATTTGTCATTTTTGACATTTTTCATGGTGACACTTTTCATTTTTGACATTTAGCATTGTGACATTTGTCATTTGACATCTTTGACATTTACCATCTTGAAATTTGTCATTTTTGACATTTTTCATGGTGACACTTTTCATTTTTGACATTTAGCATTGTGACATTTGTCATTTGACATCTTTGACATTTGCCATCTTGAAATTTGTCATTTTTGACATTTTTCATGGTGACACTTTTCATTTTTGACATTTAGCATTGTGACATTTGTCATTTGACATCTTAGACATTTGCCATCTTGAAATTTGTCATTTTTGACATTTTTCATGGTGACACTTTTCATTTTTGACATTTAGCATTGTGACATTTGTCATTTGACATCTTTGACATTTACCATCTTGAAATTTGTCATTTTTGACATTTTTCATGGTGACACTTTTCATTTTTGACATTTAGCATTGTGACATTTATCATTTGACATCATTGACATTTGCCATCTTGAAATTTGTCATTTTTGACATTTTTCATGGTGACACTTTTCATTTTTGACATTTAGCATTGTGACATTTGTCATTTGACATCTTTGACATTTACCATCTTGAAATTTGTCATTTTTGACATTTTTCATGGTGACACTTTTCATTTTTGACATTTAGCATTGTGACATTTGTCATTTGACATCTTTGACATTTGCCATCTTGAAATTTGTCATTTTTGACATTTTTCATGGTGACACTTTTCATTTTTGACATTTAGCATTGTGACATTTGTCATTTGACATCTTAGACATTTGCCATCTTGAAATTTGTCATTTTTGACATTTTTCATGGTGACACTTTTCATTTTTGACATTTAGCATTGTGACATTTGTCATTTGACATCTTTGACATTTACCATCTTGAAATTTGTCATTTTTGACATTTTTCATGGTGACACTTTTCATTTTTGACATTTAGCATTGTGACATTTGTCATTTGACATCTTTGACATTTGCCATCTTGAAATTTGTCATTTTTGACATTTTTCATGGTGACACTTTTCATTTTTGACATTTAGCATTGTGACATTTGTCATTTGACATCTTTGACATTTGCCATCTTGAAATTTGTCATTTTTGACATTTTTCATGGTGACACTTTTCATTTTTGACATTTAGCATTGTGACATTTGTCATTTGACATCTCTGACATTTGCCATCTTGAAATTTGTCATTTTTGACATTTTTCATGGTGACACTTTTCATTTTTGACATTTAGCATTATGACATTTGTCATTTGACATCTTTGACATTTGCCATCTTGAAATTTGTCATTTTTGACATTTGCCATCTTGAAATTTGTCATTTTTGACATTTTTCATGGTGACACTTTTCATTTTTGACATTTAGCATTGTGACATTTGTCATTTGACATCTTTGACATTTGCCATCTTGAAATTTGTCATTTTTGACATTTTTCATGGTGACACTCTCCATTTTTGACATTTAGCATTGTGACATTTGTCATTTGACATCTTTGACATTTGCAATCTCGAAATTTGTCATTTTTGACATTTTTCATGGTGACACTCTCCATTTTTGACATTTAGCATTGTGACATTTGTCATTTGACATCTTTGACATTTCCCATCTTGAAATTTGTCATTTTTGACATTTTTCATGGTGACACTTATCATTTTTGACATTAAGCATTGTGACATTTGTCATTTGACATCTCTGACATTTGCCATCTTGAAATTTGTCATTTTTGACATTTGCCATCTTGAAATTTGTCATTTTTGACATTTTTCATGGTGACACTTTTCATTTTTGACATTTAGCATTGTGACATTTGTCATTTGACATCTTTGACATTTGCCATCTTGAAATTTGTCATTTTTGACATTTGCCATCTTGAAATTTGTCATTTTTGACATTTTTCATGGTGACACTTTTCATTTTTGACATTTAGCATTGTGACATTTGACATCTTTGACATTTGCCATCTTGAAATTTGTCATTTTTGACATTTTTCATGGTGACACTTTTCATTTTTGACACTTAGCATTGTGACATTTGTCATTTGACATCTTTGACATTTGCCATCTTGAAATTTGTCATTTTTGACATTTTTCATGGTGACACTTTTCATTTTTGACATTTAGCATTGTGACATTTGTCATTTGACATCTTAGACATTTGCCATCTTGAAATTTGTCATTTTTGACATTTTTCATGGTGACACTTTTCATTTTTGACATTTAGCATTGTGACATTTGTCATTTGACATCTTTGACATTTCCCATCTTGAAATTTGTCATTTTTGACATTTTTCATGGTGACACTTATCATTTTTGACATTTAGCATTGTGACATTTGTCATTTGACATCTTTGACATTTGCCATCTTGAAATTTGTCATTTTTGACATTTGCCATCTTGAAATTTGTCATTTTTGACATTTTTCATGGTGACACTTTTCATTTTTGACATTTAGCATTGTGACATTTGACATCTTTGACATTTGCCATCTTGAAATTTGTCATTTTTGACATTTTTCATGGTGACACTTTTCATTTTTGACATTTGACATCTTTGACATTTGCCATCTTGAAATTTGTCATTTTTGACATTTTTCATGGTGACACTTTTCATTTTTGACACTTAGCATTGTGACATTTGTCATTTGACATCTTAGACATTTGCCATCTTGAAATTTGTCATTTTTGACATTTTTCATGGTGACACTTTTCATTTTTGACATTTAGCATTGTGACATTTGTCATTTGACATCTTAGACATTTGCCATCTTGAAATTTGTCATTTTTGACATTTTTCATGGTGACACTTTTCATTTTTGACACTTAGCATTGTGACATTTGTCATTTGACATCTTAGACATTTGCCATCTTGAAATTTGTCATTTTTGACATTTTTCATGGTGACACTTTTCATTTTTGACATTTAGCATTGTGACATTTGTCATTTGACATCTTTGACATTTACCATCTTGAAATTTGTCATTTTTGACATTTTTCATGGTGACACTTTTCATTTTTGACATTTAGCATTGTGACATTTGTCATCTTAGACATTTGCCATCTTGAAATTTGTCATTTTTGACATTTTTCATGGTGACACTTTTCATTTTTGACATTTAGCATTGTGACATTTGTCATTTGACATCTTTGACATTTCCCATCTTGAAATTTGTCATTTTTGACATTTTTCATGGTGACACTTATCATTTTTGACATTAAGCATTGTGACATTTGTCAGTTTTGACATTTGCCATCTTGAAATTTGTTATTTTTGACATTTTTCATGGTGACACTTTTCATTTTTGACATTTAGCATTGTGACATTTGTCATTTGACATCTTTGACATTTGCCATCTTGAAATTTGTCATTTTTGACATTTGCCATCTTGAAATTTGTCATTTTTGACATTTTTCATGGTGACACTTTTCATTTTTGACATTTAGCATTGTGACATTTGTCATTTGACATCTTTGACATTTGCCATCTTGAAATTTGTCATTTTTGACATTTTTCATGGTGACACTTTTCATTTTTGACATTTAGCATTGTGACATTTGTCATCTTAGACATTTGCCATCTTGAAATTTGTCATTTTTGACATTTTTCATGGTGACACTTTTCATTTTTGACATTTAGCATTGTGACATTTGTCATTTGACATCTTTGACATTTCCCATCTTGAAATTTGTCATTTTTGACATTTTTCATGGTGACACTTATCATTTTTGACATTAAGCATTGTGACATTTGTCAGTTTTGACATTTGCCATCTTGAAATTTGTTATTTTTGACATTTTTCATGGTGACACTTTTCATTTTTGACATTTAGCATTGTGACATTTGTCATTTGACATCTTTGACATTTGCCATCTTGAAATTTGTCATTTTTGACATTTGCCATCTTGAAATTTGTCATTTTTGACATTTTTCATGGTGACACTTTTCATTTTTGACATTTAGCATTGTGACATTTGTCATTTGACATCTTAGACATTTGCCATCTTGAAATTTGTCATTTTTGACATTTTTCATGGTGACACTTTTCATTTTTGACATTTAGCATTGACATTTGTCATTTGACATCTTTGACATTTGCCATCTTGAAATTTGTCATTTTTGACATTTTTCATGGTGACACTTTTCATTTTTGACATTTAGCATTGTGACATTTGTCATTTGACATCTTTGACATTTGCCATATTGAAATTTGTCATTTTTGACATTTTTCATGGTGACACTTTTCATTTTTGACATTTAGCATTGTGTCATTTGTCATTTTTGACATTTGCCATATTGAAATTTGTCATTTTTGACATTTTTCATAATGACACTTTTCATTTTGGACATTTAGCATTGTGACATTTGTCATTTGACATCTTTGACATTTGCCATATTGAAATTTGTCATTTTTGACATTTTTCATGGTGACACTTTTCATTTTTGACATTTAGCATTGTGTCATTTGTCATTTTTGACATTTGCCATCTTGAAATTTGTCATTTTTGACATTTTTCATTTTTGACATTTAGCATTGTGACATTTGTCATTTGCCATCTTGAAATTTGTCATTTTTGACATTTTTCATTGTGACACTTTTCATTTTTGACATTTAGCATTGTGACATTTGTCATTTGACATCTTTGACATTTGCCATCTTGAAATTTGTCATTTTTGACATTTTTCATGGTGACACTTTTCATTTTTGACATTTAGCATTGTGACATTTGTCATTTGACATCTTTGACATTTGGCATCCTGAAATTTGTCATTTTTGACATTTTTCATTGTGACACTTTTCATTTTTGACATTTAGCATTGTGACATTTGTCATTTGACATCTTTGACATTTGCCATCTTGAAATTTGTCATTTTAGACATTTTTCATGGTGACACTTTTCATTTTTGACATTTAGCATTGTGACATTTGTCATTTGACATCTTTGACATTTGGCATCCTGAAATTTGTCATTTTTGACATTTTTCATGGTGACACTTTTCATTTTTGACATTTAGCATTGTGACATTTGTCATTTGACATCTTTGACATTTGCCATCTTGAAATTTGTCATTTTTGACATTTTTCATGGTGACACTTTTCATTTTTGACATTTAGCATTGTGACATTTGTCAGTTTTGACATTTGCCATCTTGAAATTTGTCATTTTTGACATTTTTCATAGTGACACTTTTCATTTTTGACATTTAGCATTGTGACATTTGTCATTTGACATCTTTGACATTTGCCATCTTGAAATTTGTCATTTTTGACATTTTTCATGGTGACACATTTCATTTTTGACATTTAGCATTGTGACATTTGTCAGTTTTGACATTTGCCATCTTGAAATTTGTCATTTTTGACATTTTTCATAGTGACACTTTTCATTTTTGACATTTAGCATTGTGACATTTGTCATTTGACATCTTTGACATTTGCCATCTTGAAATTTGTCATTTTTGACATTTTTCATGGTGACACATTTCATTTTTGACATTTAGCATTGTGACATTTGTCATTTTTGACATTTGCCATCTTGAAATTTGTCATTTTTGACATTTTTCATAGTGACACTTTTCATTTTTGACATTTAGCATTGTGACATTTGTCATTTGACATCTTTGACATTTGCCATCTTGAAATTTGTCATTTTTGACATTTTTCATGGTGACACTTTTCATTTTTGACATTTAGCATTGTGACATTTGACATCTTTGACATTTGCCATCTTGAAATTTGTCATTTTTGACATTTTTCATGGTGACACTTTTCATTTTTGAGATTTAGCATTGTGACATTTGTCATTTGACATCTTTGACATTTGCCATCTTGAAATTTGTCATTTTTGACATTTTTCATGGTGACACTTTTCATTTTTGACATTTAGCATTGTGACATACGTCATTTGACATCTTTGACATTTGCCATCTTGAAATTTGTCATTTTTGACATTTAGCATTGTGACATTTGTCATTTGACATCTTTGACATTTGCCATCTTGAAATTTGTCATTTTTGACATTTTTCATGGTGACACTTTTCATTTTTGACATTTAGCATTGTGACATACGTCATTTGACATCTTGGACATTTGCCATCTTGAAATTTGTCATTTTTGACATTTTTCATGGTGACACTTTTCATTTTTGAGATTTAGCATTGTGACATTTGTCATTTGACATCTTTGACATTTGCCATCTTGAAATTTGTCATTTTTGACATTTTTCATGGTGACACTTTTCATTTTTGACATTTAGCATTGTGACATACGTCATTTGACATCTTTGACATTTGCCATCTTGAAATTTGTCATTTTTGACATTTAGCATTGTGACATTTGTCATTTGACATCTTTGACATTTGCCATCTTGAAATTTGTCATTTTTGACATTTTTCATGGTGACACTTTTCATTTTTGACATTTAGCATTGTGACATTTGTCATATTTGACATCTTTGACATTTGCCATCTTGAAATTTGTCATTTTTTACATTTTTTATGGTGACACTTTTCATTTTTGACATTTAGCATTGTGACATTTGTCATTTGACATCTTTGACATTTGCCATCTTGACATTTTTCATGGTGACACTTTTCATTTTTGACATTTAGCATTGTGACATACGTCATTTGACATCTTGGACATTTGCCATCTTGAAATTTGTCATTTTTGACATTTTTCATGGTGACACTTTTCATTTTTGAGATTTAGCATTGTGACATTTGTCATTTGACATCTTTGACATTTGCCATCTTGAAATTTGTCATTTTTGACATTTTTCATGGTGACACTTTTCATTTTTGACATTTAGCATTGTGACATACGTCATTTGACATCTTTGACATTTGCCATCTTGAAATTTGTCATTTTTGACATTTAGCATTGTGACATTTGTCATTTGACATCTTTGACATTTGCCATCTTGAAATTTGTCATTTTTGACATTTTTCATGGTGACACTTTTCATTTTTGACATTTAGCATTGTGACATACGTCATTTGACATCTTTGACATTTGCCATCTTGAAATTTGTCATTTTTGACATTTTTCATGGTGACACTTTTCATTTTTGAGATTTAGCATTGTGACATTTGTCATTTGACATCTTTGACATTTGCCATCTTGAAATTTGTCATTTTTGACATTTTTCATGGTGACACTTTTCATTTTTGACATTTAGCATTGTGACATACGTCATTTGACATCTTGGACATTTGCCATCTTGAAATTTGTCATTTTTGACATTTTTCATGGTGACACTTTTCATTTTTGAGATTTAGCATTGTGACATTTGTCATTTGACATCTTTGACATTTGCCATCTTGAAATTTGTCATTTTTGACATTTTTCATGGTGACACTTTTCATTTTTGACATTTAGCATTGTGACATACGTCATTTGACATCTTTGACATTTGCCATCTTGAAATTTGTCATTTTTGACATTTAGCATTGTGACATTTGTCATTTGACATCTTTGACATTTGCCATCTTGAAATTTGTCATTTTTGACATTTTTCATGGTGACACTTTTCATTTTTGACATTTAGCATTGTGACATTTGTCATTTGACATCTTTGACATTTGCCATCTTGAAATTTGTCACTTTTGACATTTTTCATGGTGACACTTTTCATTTTTGACATTTAGCATTGTGACATTTGTCATTTGACATCTTTGACATTTGCCATCTTGAAATTTGTCATTTTTGACATTTAGCATTGTGACATTTGTCATTTGACATCTTTGACATTTGCCATCTTGAAATTTGTCATTTTTGACATTTTTCATGGTGACACTTTTCATTTTTGACATTTAGCATTGTGACATTTGTCATTTGACATCTTTGACATTTGCCATCTTGAAATTTGTCACTTTTGACATTTTTCATGGTGACACTTTTCATTTTTGACATTTAGCATTGTGACATTTGTCATTTGACATCTTTGACATTTGCCATCTTGAAATTTGTCATTTTTGACATTTTTCATGGTGACACTTTTCATTTTTGACATTTAGCATTGTGACATTTGTCATATTTGACATCTTTGACATTTGCCATCTTGAAATTTGTCATTTTTGACATTATTTCTTACAATATGTCATTTTTGACATTTTTCATCGTAAGAATTGTCATTTTTCACCTTTTTCTTGCTGTATGTCATTTATCATATTTCTGACATTTATTATCTTTGCTTTTATCATTTTTTATCGTGAGTTTTGTCATTTTTAACATTTAATAAACTAAATTTACATAAAAACTAGATTTTATGTCTAAAAACAACTTACTTTTAATAACAGAAACAGTAACTGCTACTTCAGCGCCATCAGTATTCGGTGGAAATCCTAATGCAACACAAAGATATTGTCCGCCATGTTGAATTTGTATATTTGGAATGGTTAAACGGCCTCTTACATCTGTGGTACCTGGAGGTAGTGGTAAACCATTAGCACGAACCCAATGAACTTTAGCTCTAAGTGGTCCTTCATCTCTGCATGTCAAAACCACTTCTTGACCTAATTTCAAATATACAAAAATCAATTTATTGTTTGAATGTTAAAATTTGGTGTTTTAGTATGTTTAGTAGCCACCAGAGGGAGTTTTATTATGATATTTTTAACCATAGATTAGATACGAATCCTAGAATTTGGAATCGTTGACTTTGAACGTTATTTGAAATGTCAAATGTCATATTTGAAATGTCAAATGTCAAAAAGTGATGTATAAGTAAGTCAAATGTCAAAATGATCATATTTAAATCATCAAATGTCAAAAATTGATATAATAAACGTGTAAATTGTCATATTTAAAATGTCAAATGTCAAAAAGTGACATAGAAGTATGTCATATATCAAAATTATCATATTTAAAGCGTCAAATGTCAAAATTATATTGTCAAATGTCAAAAATTGATTGAAAAGTATGTAAAAACGTGTAAATTTGTCATATTTGAAATGCCAAATGTTAAAAAGTGACATATAAGTATGTCAAATGTCAAAATTATCATATTTAAAGCGTCAAATGTCAAAATTACAGTGTCCAATGTCAAAATTATAGTGTCCAATGTCAAAAATTGATTTGAAAGTATGTAAGAACGTATAAATTGTCATATTTGAAATGTCAAATGTCAAAAAGTGACATATCAGTATGTCAAATGTCAAAATGATCATATTTAAATCATCAAACGTCAAAATAATGGTATCAAATGTAAACAATTGAGATATAATTATGTCAAATGTCAAAATGGTCATATTTAAAGAGCCAAATGTCAAAATTATATTGTCAAATGTCAAAAAATGATATAAAAGTATGTAAAAACGTGTAAATTGTCATATTTGAAATGCCAAATGTCAAAAAGTGACAAAGAAGTAGGTCAAATGTCAAAATGATCATATTTAAATCAGCAAAATGTCAAAGTTAATATCAAATGTCAAAAAATGATATAAAAGTATGTAAAAACGTGTCAATTGTCATATTTAAAATGTCAAATATCAAAAAGTGACATATAAGTATGTCAAATGTCAAAATTATCATATTTAAAGCGTCAAATGTCAAAATTATAGTGTCCAATGTCAAAAATTGATTTAAAAGTATGTAAAAACGTATAAATTGTCATATTTGAAATGTCAAATGTCAAAAAGTGACATATAAGTATGTCAAATGTCAAAATGATCATATTTAAAGAGCCAAATGTCAAAATTATATTGTCAAATGTCAAAAATTGATTAAAAAGTATGTAAAAACGTGTAAATTTGTCATATTTGAAATGCCAAATGTCAAAAAGTGACATAGAAGTAGGTCAAATGTCAAAATGATCATATTTAAATCAGCAAATGTCAAAGTTAATATCAAATGTCAAAAAATGATATAAAAGTATGTAAAAACGTGTAAATTGTCATATTTAAAATGTCAAATGTCAAAAAGTGACATATAAGTATGTCAAATGTCAAAATTATCATATTTAAAGCGTCAAATGTCAAAATTATAGTGTCCAATGGCAAAAATTGATTTAAAAGTATGTAAAAACGTATAAATTGTCATATTTGAAATGTCAAATGTCAAAAAGTGACATATAATTATGTCAAATGTCAAAATTATCATATTTAAAGCATCAAATGTCAAAATTATAGTGTCCAATGGCAAAAATTGATTTAAAAGTATGTAAAAACGTGTAAATTTGTCATATTTGAAATGCCAAATGTCAAAAAGTGACAAAGAAGTAGGTCAAATGTCAAAATGATATATTTAAATCAGCAAATGTCAAAGTTAATATCAAATGCCAAAAAATGATATAAAAGTATGTAAAAACGTGTAAATTGTCATATTTGAAATGTCAAATGTCAAAAAGTGACATATAAGTATGTCAAATGTAAAAATGATCATATTTAAATCATCAAACGTAAACAATTGAGATATAATTATGTCAAATGTCAAAATTATTATATTTAAAGCGTCATATGTCAAAATTGTCATGTCAAATGTCGTATTTGTAGCGTCAAATGCCAAAATTGTCATGCCAAATATCGAAATTGTCGTATTTGTAGTGTCAAATGTCAAAACTGTCGTGTTTGTACAAACAAATGTTAAAATTGACATAGTTTTTGGGTCAAATGTTAAAATTGTCATTTCAAATGTCAAAATTGTCATATTTGTTGCGTCAAATGTCAAAATTAACTTTGATATATTATGATGATTCAAAATTTATATACAATAAGCATATAAAGTGAAATGTATATGTACACAATGATTAATAAAAAAAGAAGACAAATAATATATATTACAAAAAAAAAGGATGAAAAATGTAGATGAGTCGCAAAGTTAACAGGACTTTTAAATAGTTATTTGTGACACAAGGACGGAAAATGACATTTTGCAAGAGCGAGTAAAATTGTGTAGCCGAGGTGCGTTATATTCAAAAATTGACCGCTTGTGCTATCTAAAGTAAGACCAGTGACTAGAAGACAGCCGACAGACTGTCAGATGGTATAACGTGATGTTAATATTATAGTATTTATTATTTATAGTTGTATAATAACTTGTTTAATACTTAATATACGTGTTCATCAGTTATTAGTGTTTTAATTAACATATGTTGCAAACACAACAAGTTTAAAAACTTTTTACTTTGTGACATACAAGATTAGATGTTTATTGACATCTATTGCACGATTAAAAGAATTAGTAATATAATAAAGAATGATTTTCTGATAATCGATTTCAAGATTCTTAATTTTTATACATACAAATACTATGCCACACTATTTTTTGGTCAAACTAATTTTTAATATTTTCAAAAGTTCTGTTATGTTCAAGAATTGACCGCTTGTGCTACCTAAAGTAAGACCAGTGACTAGAAGACAGCCGATAGACTGTCAGCTGGTATGACTCATAACGCCATCTCTTTAGATAATCTAAAAGCTACTTTGCCGGCCTATGCCGGAAAATGTCATTTTCCGGACGATTTTGAAGTAATTAATAGTATTGTTTCTGGACGGAGGACCAAAAAAATATTTTTCTCATTTTCACTATTTTTCTCTTATTTGCCTTACAAGTGTTTATCCTCTATTTAGAATTTTTTTTCCAGTTCTTCACGATTATTTTCGTCCTTTTCCATTTTTTACTATTTATTCCTCTTTTTCACAATTTTTTTCTTCTTTTTCCAATTTTTTACTATTCTTCCATTTTTTCATGATTTTCTTCTTTATCCTGTTTACTTTGCGACAAACTTTATAGAAACCTCACACACGATTTTAAAATAAAATTAAAATTAGAAATGAAAATAGATATAAAAATGAAGTTTTAGATTCGCCACACACACGATTTCAAAATTTTTAGAAATTACTCACCACTTTTATAAACATCTGCACGACGAACAACAACAAATAAAATTTGAATTAGTTTAAAAAACATATAAATAAATAACTAAACACAAATTTGTTAATAAACAAAAAATTTGTTTAAAAAAAAAAAAAATAAAAAATAAACTTACGTTCATGTTCTTCAGTTGATGTTGGATATGTTCTTAAATTCAATTCTCGTGGTGAACCAGCTGAAAATTATTTCGAAATATTAAAATTTTTTAATGAAAAATTGTAAAAATCGATGATCTTATGAGGAATTGAAGAATCGTTAAAAATTGAAAAGTTTCATTTTGACATCTGTCAATTTTCATTGTCAAATTTGTCATTTTTAACATTAATCCTTGCCATATGTAATTTTTGACATTTGACGTTATTACCGTATTTAGAGCGTCAAATGTCACAAATTAAAGTGTCAACTGTCAAAATTATCATATTTAAAGTGTCAAATGTCAAAAATTGATTTATAAGTATGTAAAAACTAGCTGGCCCGGCGAACTTCGTACCGCCTAACAATAAATAATTTTTTTTTCATTATTTCCTTTTTTACAATTTTTACATTTTTTCTACATTAATTTCCCCTGTTTTTTTATCGATAAAAAATTAAATATAAACAGTGTCATCTATTGCATACTTGCACGACCTAAAAATATGATTGTAAGAGGAAAATTCTATAAAAATCGATAAATAAGCTTAATTAATCGATTATAAACACAAATTAATCGATAATTTCTTAAAAAATTACGATTTTATTGAATACCTGACAATTCTTCTTCTTTTTCTTAGTGAGCATGATAAATGTCAAAAAATAAAAATCCGTTAATATTTCAAACATCCTTCATTATTTTCGATAAAAAATCGATAAATACGCTTAATTAATCGATTATAAACACAAATTAATCGATATTTTCTTAAAAAATTACGATTTTATTGAATATCTGACAATTCTTCTTCTTTTTCTTAGTGAGCATGACAAATGTCAAAAATTAAAAATCCGTTAATATTTCAAACATCCTTCATTATTTTCGATTAAAAATCGATAAATAAGCTTAATTAATCGATTATAAACACAAATTAATCGATATTTTCTTAAAAAATTACGATTTTATTGAATATCTGACAATTCTTCTTCTTTTTCTTAGTGAGCATGACAAATGTCAAAAATTAAAAATCCGTTAATATTTCAAACATCCTTCATTATTTTCGTTTAAAAATCGATAAATAAGCTTAATTAATCGATTATAAACACAAATTAATCGATATTTTCATTAAAACTTTTCTTTTTCTTAGTGAGCATGACAAATGTCAAAAATTAAAAATCTGTCAATATTTCAAACATCCTTTATTATTTTCGATCAAATATCGATAAATACGCTTAATTAATCGATTATAAACACAAATTAATCAATATTTTTATTAAAAATTGCGATTTTATTGAATATCTGACAATTCTTCTTCTTTATCTTAGTGAGCATGACAGATGTCTAAAATTAAAAATCAGTTAATATTTCAAACATCCTTCATTATTTTCGATTAAAAATCGATAAATAAGCTTAATTCATCGATTATAAACACAAATTAATCGATATTTTCTTAAAAAATTACGATTTTATTAAATATCTGACAATTCTTGTTCTTAGTGAGCATGACAAATGTCAAAAATTAAAAATCCGTTAATATTTCAAACATCCTTCATTATTTTCGTTTAAAAATCGATAAATAAGCTTAATTAATCGATTATAAACACAAATTAATCGATATTTTTATTAAAACTTTTCTTTTTCTTAGTGAGCATGACAAATGTCAAAAATTAAAAATCTGTCAATATTTCAAACATCCTTTATTATTTTCGATCAAATATCGATAAATACGCTTAATTAATCGATTATAAACACAAATTAATCAATATTTTTATTAAAAATTGCGATTTTATTGAATATCTGACAATTCTTCTTCTTTATCTTAGTGAGCATGACAGATGTCTAAAATTAAAAATCAGTTAATATTTCAAACATCCTTCATTATTTTCGATTAAAAATCGATAAATAAGCTTAATTCATCGATTATAAACACAAATTAATCGATATTTTCTTAAAAAATTACGATTTTATTAAATATCTGACAATTCTTGTTCTTAGTGAGCATGACAAATGTCAAAAATTAAAAATCCGTTAATATTTCAAACATCCTTCATTATTTTCGATTAAAAATCGATAAATAAGCTTAATTAATTGGTTTTAAACACAAATTAATCGATATTTTTATCAAAATTGCAATTTTGTTGAATATTTGACAATTCTTCTTCTTTTTCTCAGTGAGCATGACAGATGTCAAAAATTAAAAATCTGTTAATATTTCAAACATCCTTTATTATTTTCGATCAAATATCGATAAATACGCTTAATTAATCGATTATAAACACAAATTAATCGATATTTTTATTAAAAATTGCGATTTTATTGAATATCTGACAATTCTTCTTCTTTATCTTAGTGAGCATGACAGATGTCTAAAATTAAAAATCAGTTAATATTTCAAACATCCTTCATTATTTTCGATTAAAAATCGATAAATAAGCTTAATTAATCGATTATAAACAAAAATTAATCGATATTTTCTTAAAAAATTACGATTTTATTGAATATCTGACAATTTTCTTCTTTTTCTTAGTGAGCATGACAAATGTCAAAAATTAAAAATCCGTTAATATTTCAAACATCCTTCATTATTTTCGTTTAAAAATCGATAAATAAGCTTAATTAATCGATTATAAACACAAATTAATCGATATTTTCTTAAAAAATTACGATTTTATTGAATACCTGACAATTCTTCTTCTTTTTCTTAGTGAGCATGACAAATGTCAAAAATTAAAAATCCGTTAATATTTCAAACATCCTTCATTATTTTCGATAAAAAATCGATAAATACGCTTAATTAATCGATTATAAACACAAATTAATCGATATTTTCTTAAAAAATTACGATTTTATTGAATATCTGACAATTTTCTTCTTTTTCTTAGTGAGCATGACAAATGTCAAAAATTAAAAATCCGTTAATATTTCAAACATCCTTCATTATTTTCGATAAAAAATCGATAAATACGCTTAATTAATCGATTATAAACACAAATTAATCGATATTTTCTTAAAAAATTATGATTTTATTGAATATCTGACAATTTTCTTCTTTTTCTTAGTGAGCATGACAAATGTCAAAAATTAAAAATCCGTTAATATTTCAAACATCCTTCATTATTTTCGTTTAAAAATCGATAAATAAGCTTAATTAATCGATTATAAACACAAATTAATCGATATTTTCATTAAAACTTTTCTTTTTCTTAGTGAGCATGACAAATGTCAAAAATTAAAAATCTGTCAATATTTCAAACATCCTTTATTATTTTCGATCAAATATCGATAAATACGCTTAATTAATCGATTATAAACACAAATTAATCAATATTTTTATTAAAAATTGCGATTTTATTGAATATCTGACAATTCTTCTTCTTTATCTTAGTGAGCATGACAGATGTCTAAAATTAAAAATCAGTTAATATTTCAAACATCCTTCATTATTTTCGATTAAAAATCGATAAATAAGCTTAATTAATTGGTTTTAAACACAAATTAATCGATATTTTTATCAAAATTGCAATTTTGTTGAATATTTGACAATTCTTCTTCTTTTTCTCAGTGAGCATGACAGATGTCAAAAATTAAAAATCTGTTAATATTTCAAACATCCTTTATTATTTTCGATCAAATATCGATAAATACGCTTAATTAATCGATTATAAACACAAATTAATCGATATTTTTATTAAAAATTGCGATTTTATTGAATATCTGACAATTCTTCTTCTTTATCTTAGTGAGCATGACAGATGTCAAAAATTAAAAATCCGTTAATATTTCAAACATCCTTCATTATTTTTGATTAAAAATTGATAAATAAGTTTAATTAATCGATTTTAAACACAAATTAATCAACATTTTAATCAAAAATTGCAATTTTATTGAATATTTGACAATTTTTCTTCTTTTTCTCAGTGAGCATGACAGATGTCATAATTTGAAAATCTGTTAATATTTCAAACATCCTTCATTATTTTCGATTAAAAATCGATAAATAAGCTTTATTAATCGATTATAAACAGAAATTAATCGATATTTTCTTAAAAATTTCGATTTTTTGCGAATTATATCATAAAATAAACATTCTGTTAAAAGTGGCCTTGAACATTATAGAAAAAGTTGCTAATTAAAAAAAAATTGATTTTTGATAAAAATATGATTAAATTTGAATAGAAAAGTGTTAAAACTTCTCAAAAATGCAATTTTTTTCAAAAAATATGAAAGGATGTTCGAAATATACGCAGATTTGAAAAATTATAAAAATGAACCTTCTCCTAATAATAACTAATACAACATAAAAAGAATTAGTAAAATCGGTTCAGCCATTCACGCGTGGGTTATGGGTGTGATTTCACAGGTTAATTTAATTAAGTAACTACGTTTCCGAACAAACGATGCTCTTTCAAAATAGTCTATGGCTGTGAATGACATTGACATTCGTTACGCGCGTTTTTTAAAATATGCAAAATTAAATGTCTATTTTTCAATATTTCTGAGAGATTTTCTTAATATTTTTTTCCGTAATAACCTTCTCCTAATAATAACAAATACAACACAAAAAGAATTAGTAAAATCGGTCCAGCCATTCACGCGTGATGCCATGGCCAAGGAAAACGGGTTTCATTTTTATATATATAGATGTGTAAATTGTCATATTTGAAATGTCGAATGTCAAAAACTGACATATAAGTATGTCAAATGTCAAAATTATCATCTTTAAAGCGTCAAATGTCAAAATTATGGTATTAAATGTCAAAACAAGATATATAAATAAGTAAAACTGTCAAAATTGTCATATTTGCAGTGTCAAATGTCAACAATTCGCATATAAGTATGTCAAATGTCAAAAATTGATTTATAAGTATGTAAAAACGTGTAAATTGTCATATTTGAAATGTCAAATGTCAAAAAGTGACATGGAAGTATGTCAAATGTCAAAATGATCATATCTAAAGCGTCAATTATCACAAATTATAGTGTCAAATGTCAAAATTTGATTTACAAGTATGTAGAAACGTGTAAATTGTCATATTTGAAATATCAAATGTCAAAAAGTGACATGGAAGTATGTCAAATGTCAAAATTATCATATTTAAAGCGTCAAAAATTGATGTATAAGTATGTAAAAAATCGTAAAATGTCATATTTGAAACGTCAAATGTCAAAAAGTGACATATAAGTATGTCAAATGTCAAAATAACCAAGACTGAGCGCTGCTCGCTATAGTAAACTTTATAACCTCAAAAATGGAGTATTTAACAAAATTGTCGGATTTTTAGTGTCAAATGTCAAAATTGTCGAATTTAAAACGTCAAATGTCAAAATTGTCGTGTCCAATGTCTAAATTGTCAGATGTAAAGAGTGAAATGTCGTATTTTTAGTGTCAAATGTCAAAATTATCCTTTCAAATGTCAAAACTATCATTTCAAATGTCAAAATTGTCAGATTTAAAGCGTCAAATGTCAAAATTATCGGATTTATAACGTCAAATGTCAAAATTGTCATTTCCAATGTCTACATTGTCAGATTTTAAGCGTCAAATGTTAAAATTGTTGTATTTTTAGTGTCAAATGTCAAAATTGTCGGATTTTTAGTGTCAAATGTCAAAATTGTCAGAGTTGAAGCTTGAAGTACATCAAATGTCAAAATGTTATCATATATTATTAGTTAAATGCCAAAATTACAATGTCAAATGTCAAAAATGTATGTATAAGTATGTGACAATGTGTAAATTGGCATATTTGAAACGTCAAATGTCAAAAAATGACATATAAGTATGTCAAATGTCAAAATTATCATCTTTAAAGCGTCAAATGTCAAAATTTTGGTATTAAATGTCAAAAATTGATATTTAATTATGTAAAAAACGTGTAAATTGTCATATTTGAAATGTCAAATGTCAAAAAGTAACATATAAGTATGTCAATGTCAAAATGATTGTATTTAAAGCGTCAAATGTCACAAATTATAGTGTCAAATGTCAAAATTTGATTTATAAGTATGTAAAAATCTGTAAATTGTGAAATATGAAATGTTAAATGTCAAAAAGTGACATATAAGTATGTCAAATGTCAAAAATTGATGTATAAGTATGTAAAAAATCGTAAAATGTCATATTTGAGACGTCAAATGTCAAAAAGTGACATATAAGTATGTCAAATGTCAAAATTGTCGAATTTAAAACGTCAAATGTCAAAATTGTCATTTCCAATGTCTAAATTGTCAGATGTAAAGAGTGAAATGTCGTATTTTTAGTGTCAAATGTCAAAATTTTCGAATTTTTAGTGTCAAATGTCAAAATTATCTTTTCAAACGTCAAAATTATCATTTCAAATGTCAAAATTGTCAGATTTAAAGCGTCAAATGTCAAAATTATCGGATTTATAACGTCAAATGTCAAAATTGTCAGATTTTAAGCGTCAAATGTTAAAATTGTCGTATTTTTAGTGTCAACTGTCAAAATTGTCGGATTTTTAGTGTCAAATGTCAAAATTGTCAGAGTTGAAGCTTGAAGTACATCAAATGTCAAAATGTTATCATATATTATTAGTTAAATGTCAAAATTAGTGTCAAATGTCAAAAATGTATGTATAAGTAGGTGACAATGTCTAAATTGGCATATTTGAAACGTCAAATGCCAAAAAATGACATATAAGTATGTCAAATGTCAAAATTATGGTATTAAATGTCAGAAATCGATATATAATTATGTAAAAAACTTTTAAATTGTCATATTTGAAATGTCAAATGTCAAAAAGTAACATATAAGTATGTCAATGTCAAAATGATTATATTTGAAAAGTCAAATGTCACAAATTATAGTGTCAAAGATCAAAATTTGATTTATAAGTATGTAAAAACGTGTAAATTGCCATATTTGAAATGTCAAATGTCAAAAAGTGACATAAGTATGTCAAATGTCAAAATGACCATATTTAAAGCGTCAAATGTCACAAATTATATTGTCAAATGTCAAAAATTGATGTATAAGTATGTAAAAAATCGTAAAATGTCATATTTGAGACGTCAAATGTCAAAAAGTGACATATAAGTATGTCAAATGTCAAAATTGTCGAATTCAAAACGTCAAATGTCAAAATTGTCATTTCCAATGTCTAAATTATCATATGTAAAAAGTGAAATGTCGTATTTTTAGTGTCAAATGTCAAAATTTTCGAATTTTTAGTGTCAAATGTCAAAATTATCTTTTCAAACGTCAAAATTATCATTTCAAATGTCAAAATTGTCAGATTTAAAGCGTCAAATGTCAAAATTATCGGATTTATGACGTCAAATGTCAAAATTGTCATGTTCAATGTCTAAATTGTCAGATTATAAGCGTCAAATGTTAAAATTGTCGGATTTTTAGTGTCAAATGTCAAAATTGTCAGAGTTGAAGCTTGTAAGTACATCAAATGTCAAAATGTTATAATATATTATTAGTTAAATGTCAAAATTACAATATCAAATGTCAAAAATGTATGTATAAGTATGTGACAACTTCTAAATTGGCATATTTGAAACGTCAAATGTCAAAAAATGACATATACGTATGTCAAATGTCAAAATCGATATTTAATCATGCAAAAAATGTGTAAATTGCCATATTTGAAATGTCAAATGTCAAAAAGTAACATATAAGTATGTCAAATGTCAAAATGACCATATTTAAAGCGTCAAATGTCACAAATTATATTGTCAAATGTCAAAAATTGATGTATAAGTGTGTAAAAAATCGTAAAATATCATATTTGAGACGTCAAATGTCAAAAAGTGACATATAAGTATGTCAAATGTCAAAATTGTCGAATTTAAAACGTCAAATGTCAAAATTGTCATTTCCAATGTCTAAATTGTCAGATGTAAAGAGTGAAATGTCGTATTTTTAGTGTCAAATGTCAAAATTTTCGAATTTTTAGTGTCAAATGTAAAAATTATCTTTTCAAACGTCAAAATTATCATTTCAAATGTCAAAATTGTCAGATTTAAAGCGTCAAATGTCAAAATTATCGGATTTATAACGTCAAATGTCAAAATTGTCATTTCCAATGTCTAAATTGGCATATTTGAAACGTCAAATGTCAAAAAATGACAGAAATGATATCAATCAATTACAAGTGATTACAGAAGTGATTACAAATGATTATTTTTTGTATACATACCACAATAAGTTTCATCAGATAAATCATAACAATCAGCTCTTCCATCACAAAGTTGTTGAGTTCGAATACATTGATCTTGTGATCGGCATGGTTGATATCCACGTGGACAAGAAATTCCCGGACGATCAGTTTCTGGGGAAAGAGTTGTTGTTGTTTCAGTTGGACAATTTATTTCATCAGAACCATCTGAACAATCATTCTGACCGTTACATTGCAAACTTAAATCAATACAATCGAAATTGTCTAAACATTGGAATTGACCATCAGAACAGGTAGCTACAAAATTAACAAACAAAAAAAAAAATAAAAAAAAAATAAAAGGATAAAGTGCATGCTTATAGAGATAATTCAAGGTGCATAAAAATATAAATAATAATGAAAATAATAATTATAATAATAATAATCGTGCAATTTTAATATTTAAAAGTTCCTTTGCAGCGCTGTTTCTAGAATAATAATGTAAAGGAGCTTTTAGTTCTAAAATAGGGATGACGATTTATCGAAAAATCGATTTTCCGAGACATATAAGTATGTCAAATGTCAAAATGATCATACTGAAATCATCAAATGTCAAAAAGTGACATATAAGTATATCAAATGTCAAAATGATCATATTTAAAGCGTCAAATGTCAAATTCATATTGTCAAAGTATACAAAATCGTGTAAATTGTCATATTTAAAATATCAAATGTCAAAAATAGACATAAGTATGTCAAATGTCAAAATAATCAAATTTAAATCATCAAATGTCAAAATTATGGTGTCAAATGTAAATTTTTTACAATCATCATTTTGTGTATCGATTCGAATCGATTTTCTTCAGAAACAATCGCCATTCCTATTCTAAACTACACGAACATCCACTAAATTTCAACGTTGTTTAACATATCGAAATCTACATTAATATATAAACACCTAACAATAAACAAATTAACATATTTTAATAAAAAAAATTAACATTTTTCTAACCAAAACAATTTTGTTCATCAGAAAAATCCTTGCAGTCATAGAAATTGTCGCATCGTAGAGAGAAAGCGATACAGGCGCCATCCTCACACTGGAACCACTCCGAATCCGAATCGGTGCAACTTTCTGGCCAAAAATTGGCCAATATTATAAATTATTTCACTTTATATATACTTTAATAAATAAATAAATAAATTTACTTACGACATAAATTCTCATCGGAACCATCAGGACAATCACGAATACGATCACATTGTCGGAAATCATCGATACAAGTTCCATCATCACATCGGAATTGAAGAGATGAACATCTTATTTCACATTCGAATTCATCGGAATTATCGGAACAATCAGAATTTCCATCACATTTTAATGCACGATCAATACAACTTCGATCTGATATACATTCGAATTGATCTGCCTTACATTGACCTACAAATAACATTGTAAATTATAGATTTTACTCTATCTCATGACACGCGACAGAAGTGATAACTTCAACAAATGTACAAAAATTTCCAAAGTTCAATAACTTTTTTATTTATAAACGTACAAAAAGTTATAACCTATCAAAAGATAGGAAATTTTCTCACAAATTTAAAAATGTAACTATTTTTTTTATAACTTTTATAGTTTTCGATATACGAGGGAATTACAAATGTTAACAAAAATTTTGTAATTCCCCCGTATATTAAAAACTATAAAAGATATGATAAAACTAATTGGAATTTTGGATTTCTGAGAAAATTTCCTTTCTTTTGATAAGTTATAACTTTCTGTATGTTAAAAAACAAACAAGTTAATAGCTTTTTTAATTTTACGTAATTTCGAAGTTTTGTTAATAAAAATGTACGTTACCCTCAGTTCAAAAAAATGTAATTATAATCGTATAATATAAACAAAATGTTGTAGAAATAACCAATAATAAAGAAAGCAAAGCTAAATAAGCATAGAAAAGCATTTATAAAGCAAAACTTACCACATTCAGATTCATCTCTTTCATCTTTACAATCTGGAACTCCATCACAACGGAAAGAAATATCAATACATCTTTCACCACAATCGAATTCATTACTTTGGCAAGCTAAATATTCAAAAAATAATAATAATAGTAATAATAATATAAAGTAATTATAAGAAATGTAAGCTAAAAGTATGTAATTGTGTGTTTAAATGTTTGTTTGTAGATTTTGATTTTACCACAATTTTCAATTTACGTCAACTGTCAATTAACATTACAACGTTGCCATATTTCATATGCGTTCTTACGAATAAAAGATCTATTATTTAATTAAATACTGTAATAATAAATACTGTTTATTATGCTTTTCAGACAATTTTCAATAATTATTTATAATATTGTGTGTTGAATTACAAAAATATACGTAAGAATTATGTTTATAACACTGGTTGAATATGTCAAAGTAAAAGTCTACATAAATAGAAAAAGAAGAAGAATAGTACAGGAGTCAAATACAAACTATTTACTGTTTATTAAATTAACTAATATTAATAATAATTATCTTTTTTAAGTTAATTTAATTAAAATAATAAAGTCGTTTATTTATTATTATTTTCGTTTTTGGAATTTTGATGTTACTGTGACAGACTTAGAGATGGCGATTCTTTCTAAAAAAGATCGATTTTTAAATCGATTTAATTCGATATTATTTGAAATTTGCTTTTACAATGGAAAAGTTGATGAAAAATCGTTAAATATCGTTGATGATTGTAAAAAATTGTTGAAAATTGTGAAAAATTGTTGAAAAAAGTTGAAATTCGTAAGAAATAAAATTGTAAAAGTACGTTAGAAGATATCGTTGATATTTATGAATAATATTTTTACCAAAAAACCAAAACTTTCATCAAAATGTCGATAACAAGATTACAGTTTCCTTTAAATATATCGGTAACTAGAATACTGTTTTTTTAACATAAATTTTGAAATCTGCAAATATTTCAACCATCGGTGGATATTTTATGATAAAAATTGCATTATTAACAAAATTTTACAATTCTTTATCAATATTTTGACATATTTTTGATAAAAATACGTTATTTTTTAAGTAAATCCATATTTTGATAGATATAGAAATCTTCAAATATCTTTGACATCTGTCAATATTTTTGCAATATTTTTGGTCTATTTATCAATTTTTAAGATTCTTTAACAGATTTTGACAATATTTTAGCAATATGTGGACATTTTTAATAAAAATACGTCAATTTTAACTAAAGCCACATTTTTGACCTATCTATAAATCTTCAAATATCTTTGACATCCGTCAATATTTTTGTACAATTTTAAGTTTTTTGGTCAATATTTAACAATCTTTATTCAAATTTGACAATATTTTTGCAATATTTTAACATTTTTAATAAAAATACTTCAATTTTAAGTCAAATTACATTTTTGACCGATTTATGAATCTTCAAATATCTTTGACATCCGTCAATATTTTTGTACAATTTTAAGTTTTTTGGTCAATATTTAACAATCTTTATTCAAATTTGACAATATTTTTGCAATATTTTAACATTTTTAATAAAAATACTTCAATTTTAAGTCAAATTACATTTTTGACCGATTTATGAATCTTCAAATATCTTTGACATCTGTCAATATTTTTGTACAATTTTAAGTTTTTTGGACAATATTTAACATTCTTTATCCAAATTTGACAATATTTTTGCAATATTTTGACATTTTTAATAGAAATACGTCAATTTTAACTAAAGACACATTTTTGACCTATATATAAATCTTCAAATATCTTTGACATCCGTCAATATTTTTGTACAATTTTAAGTTTTTTGGTCAATATTTAACAATCTTTATCCAAATTTAACAATATTTTTGCATTATTTTAACATTTTTAATAAAAATACTTCAATTTTAAGTCAAATTACATTTTTGACTGATTTATAAATCTTCAAATATCTTTGACATCCTTCGATATTTTTGCAATATTTTTAGTCTATTTATCAATTTTTAATATTCTATAATAGATTTTGAAAATATTTTAGCAATATTTTGACATTTTTAATAAAAGTACGTCAATTTTAACTAAAGCCACATTTTTGACCTATCTATAAATCTTCAAATATCTTTGACATCCGTCAATATTTTTGTACAATTTTAAGTTTTTTTGGTCAATATTTAACAATCTTTATTCAAATTTGACAATATTTTTGCAATATTTTAACATTTTTAATAAAAATACTTCAATTTTAAGTCAAATTACATTTTTGACTGATTTATAAATCTTCAAATATCTTTGACATCCTTCGATATTTTTGCAATATTTTTGGTCTATTCATCAATTTTTAAGATTCTTCAATAGATTTCTAATATAAAAACGTCAATTTTAAGTAAAGCCATATTTTTAAACGATTTATAAATCTTCAAATATCTTTGACATCCGTCAACATTTTTGTACAATTTTAAGTTTTTTGGTCAATATTTAACATTCTTTATCCAAATTTGACAATATTTTTGCAATATTTTAACATTTTTAATAAAAATATTTCAATTTTAAGTCAAATTACATTTTTGACTGATTTATAAATCTTCAAATATCTTTGACATCTGTCAATATTCTCTTACATCCTTCGATATTTTTGCAATATTTTTGGTCTATTTATCAATTTTTAAGATTCTTCAATAGATTTCTAATATAAAAACCTCAATTTTAAGTAAAGCCATATTTTTAACCGATTTATAAATCTTCAAATATCTTTGACATCCTTCGATATTTTTGCAATATTTTTGGTCTATTTATCAATTTTTAAGATTCTTTAATAGATTTTGACAATATTTTAGCAATATTTTGACATTTTTAATAAAAATACGTCAATTTTAACTAAAGCCACATTTTTGACCTATCTATAAATCTTCAAATATCTTTGACATCCGTCAATATTTTTGTACAATTTTAAATTTTTTTGGGCAATATTTAACAATCTTTATTCAAATTTGACAATATTTTTGCAATATTTTAACATTTTTAATAAAAATACTTCAATTTTAAGTCAAATTACATTTTTGACTGATTTATAAATCTTCAAATATCTTTGACATCCTTCGATATTTTTGCAATATTTTGACATTTTTAATAAAAATACGTCAATTTTAACTAAAGCCACATTTTTGACCTATCTATAAATCTTCAAATATCTTTGACATCCGTCAATATTTTTGTACAATTTTAAGTTTTTTGGTCAATATTTAACATTCTTTATCAAAATTTGACAATATTTTTGCAATATTTTAACATTTTTAATAAAAATACTTCAATTTTAAGTCAAATTACATTTTTGACTGATTTATAAATCTTCAAATATCTTTGACATCTGTCAATATTCTCTTACATCCTTCGATATTTTTGCAATATTTTTGGTCTATTTATCAATTTTTAAGATTCTTCAATAGATTTCTAATATAAAAACCTCAATTTTAAGTAAAGCCATATTTTTAACCGATTTATAAATCTTCAAATATCTTTGACATCCTTCGATATTTTTGCAATATTTTTGGTCTATTTATCAATTTTTAAGATTCTTTAATAGATTTTGACAATATTTTAGCAATATTTTGACATTTTTAATAAAAATACGTCAATTTTAACTAAAGCCACATTTTTGACCTATCTATAAATCTTCAAATATCTTTGACATCCGTCAATATTTTTGTACAATTTTAAATTTTTTTGGGCAATATTTAACAATCTTTATTCAAATTTGACAATATTTTTGCAATATTTTAACATTTTTAATAAAAATACTTCAATTTTAAGTCAAATTACATTTTTGACTGATTTATAAATCTTCAAATATCTTTGACATCCTTCGATATTTTTGCAATATTTTGACATTTTTAATAAAAATACGTCAATTTTAACTAAAGCCACATTTTTGACCTATCTATAAATCTTCAAATATCTTTGACATCCGTCAATATTTTTGTACAATTTTAAGTTTTTTGGTCAATATTTAACATTCTTTATCAAAATTTGACAATATTTTTGCAATATTTTAACATTTTTAATAAAAATACTTCAATTTTAAGTCAAATTACATTTTTGACTGATTTATAAATCTTCAAATATCTTTGACATCCTTCGATATTTTTGCAATATTTTTAGTCTATTTATCAAGTTTTAAGATTCCTTAGTAGATTTTGACAATATTTTAGCAATATTTTGACATTTTTAATAAAAATACGTCAATTTTAACTAAAGACACATTTTTGACCGATTTATAAATCTTCAAATATCTTTGACATCCGTCAATATTTTTGTACAATTTTAAGTTTTTTGGTCAATATTTAACATTCTTTATCCAAATTTGACAATATTTTTGCAATATTTTAACATTTTTAATAAAAATACTTCAATTTTAAGTCAAATTACATTTTTGACCGATTTATGAATCTTCAAATATCTTTGACATCTGTCAATATTTTTGTACAATTTTAAGTTTTTTGGACAATATTTAACATTCTTTATCCAAATTTGACAATATTTTTGCAATATTTTGACATTTTTAATAGAAATACGTCAATTTTAACTAAAGACACATTTTTGACCTATATATAAATCTTCAAATATCTTTGACATCCGTCAATATTTTTGTACAATTTTAAGTTTTTTGGTCAATATTTAACAATCTTTATCCAAATTTAACAATATTTTTGCATTATTTTAACATTTTTAATAAAAATACTTCAATTTTAAGTCAAATTACATTTTTGACTGATTTATAAATCTTCAAATATCTTTGACATCCTTCGATATTTTTGCAATATTTTTGGTCTATTCATCAATTTTTAAGATTCTTCAATAGATTTCTAATATAAAAACGTCAATTTTAAGTAAAGCCATATTTTTAAACGATTTATAAATCTTCAAATATCTTTGACATCCGTCAACATTTTTGTACAATTTTAAGTTTTTTGGTCAATATTTAACATTCTTTATCCAAATTTGACAATATTTTTGCAATATTTTAACATTTTTAATAAAAATACTTCAATTTTAAGTCAAATTACATTTTTGACTGATTTATAAATCTTCAAATATCTTTGACATCTGTCAGTATTCTCTTACATCCTTCGATATTTTTGCAATATTTTTGGTCTATTTATCAATTTTTAAGATTCTTCAATAGATTTCTAATATAAAAACCTCAATTTTAAGTAAAGCCATATTTTTAACCGATTTATAAATCTTCAAATATCTTTGACATCCTTCGATATTTTTGCAATATTTTTGGTCTGTTTATCAATTTTTAAGATTCTTTAATAGATTTTGACAATATTTTAGCAATATTTTGACGTTTTTAATAAAAATACGTCAATTTTAACTAAAGACACATTTTTGACCTATCTATAAATCTTCAAATATCTTTGACATCCGTCAATATTTTTGTACAATTTTAAGTTTTTTGGTCAATATTTAACATTCTTTATCCAAATTTGACAATATTTTTGCAATATTTTAACATTTTTAATAAAAATACGTCAATTTTAAGTCAAGTTACATTTTTGACTGATTTATAAATCTTTAAATATCTTTGACATCTGTCAATATTTTCGTACATCCTTCGATATTTTTGCAATATTTTTGGTCTATTTATCAATTTTTAAGATTCTTTAATAGATTTTGACAATATTTTAACATTTCTAATAAAAAAACGTCAATTTTAAGTAAAGCCATATTTTTAACCGATTTATAAATCTTCAAATATCTTTGACATCCTTCGATATTTTTGCAATATTTTTAGTCTATTTATCAAGTTTTAAGATTCTTTATTATATTTTGACAATATTTTAGCAATATTTTAACATTTCTAATAAAAGAACGTCAATTTTAAGTAAATCCATATTTTTGACCGATTTATAAATCTTCAAATATCTTTGACATCCTTCGATATTTTTGCAATATTTTTGGTCTATTTATCAAGTTTTAAGATTCTTTAATAGATTTTAACAATATTTTAGCAATATTTTGACATTTTTAATAAAAATACGTCAATTTTAAGTCAAATTACATTTTTGACTGATTTATAAATCTTCAAATATCTTTGACATCCTTCGATATTTTTGCAATATTTTTAGTCTATTTATCAATTTTTAAGATTCTTTAATAGATTTTGACAATATTTTAGCAATATTTTGACATTTTTAATAAAAATACGTCAATTTTAACTAAAGCCACATTTTTGACTGATTTATAAATCTTCAAATATCTTTGACATCCGTCAATATTTTTGTACAATTTTAAGTTTTTTGGTCAATATTTAACAATCTTTATTCAAATTTTACAATATTTTTGCAATATTTTAACATTTTTAATAAAAATACTTCAATTTTAAGTCAAATTACATTTTTGACTGATTTATAAATCTTCAAATATCTTTGACATCCTTCGATATTTTTGCAATATTTTTAGTCTATTTATCAATTTTTAAGATTCTTTAATAGATTTTGACAATATTTTAGCAATATTTTGACATTTTTAATAAAAATACGTCAATTTTAACTAAAGCCACATTTTTGACTGATTTATAAATCTTCAAATATCTTTGACATCCGTCAATATTTTTGTACAATTTTAAGTTTTTTGGTCAATATTTAACATTCTTTATCCAAATTTAACAATATTTTTGCAATATTTTAACATTTTTAATAAAAATACTTCAATTTTTAGTCAAATTACATTTTTGACTGATTTATGAATCTTCAAATATCTTTGACATTTGTCAATATTTTCTTACATCCTTCGATATTTTTGCAATATTTTTGGTCTATTTATCAATTTTTAAGATTCTTTAATAGATTTTGACAATATTTTAGCAATATTTTGACATTTTTAATAAAAATACGTCAATTTTAACTAAAGCCACATTTTTGACTGATTTATAAATCTTCAAATATCTTTGACATCCGTCAATATTTTTGTACAATTTTAAGTTTTTTGGTCAATATTTAACATTCTTTATCCAAATTTAACAATATTTTTGCAATATTTTAACATTTTTAATAAAAATACTTCAATTTTAAGTCAAATTACATTTTTGACTGATTTATAAATCTTCAAATATCTTTGACATCTGTCAATATTTTCGTACATCCTTCGATATTTTTGCAATATTTTTGGTCTATTTATCAGTTTTTAAGATTCTTCAATAGATTTTGACAATATTTTAACATTTCTAATAAAAAAACGTCAATTTTAAGTAAATCCATATTTTTAACCGATTTATAAATCTTCAAATATCTTTGACATCCTTTGATATTTTTGCGATATTTTTGGTCTATTTATCAAATTTTAAGATTCTTTAACAGATTTTGACAATATTTTTGCAATATTTTAACATTTCTAATAAAAAACGTCAATTTTAAGTAAAGCCATAATTTTAACCGATTTATAAATCTTCAAATATCTTTGACATCCTTCGATATTTTTGCAATATTGTTGGTCTATTTATCAATTTTTAAGATTCTTTAATAGATTTTGACAATATTTTAGCAATATTTTGACGTTTTTAATAAAAATACGTCAATTTTAACTAAAGCCACATTTTTGACCTATCTATAAATCTTCAAATATCTTTGACATCCGTCAATATTTTTGTACAATTTTAAGTTTTTTGGTCAATATTTAACATTCTTTATCCAAATTTGACAATATTTTTGCAATATTTTAACATTTTTAATACAAATACTTCAATTTTAAGTCAAATTACATTTTTAACTGATTTATAAATCTTCAAATATCTTTGACATCCTTCGATATTTTTGCAATATTTTTAGTCTATTTATCAATTTTTAAGATTCTCTAATAGATTTTGACAATATTTTAGCAATATTTTGACATTTTTAATAAAAATACGTCAATTTTAACTAAAGCCACATTTTGGACCGATTTATAAATCTTCAAATATCTTTGACATCCGTCAATATTTTTGTACAATTTTAAGTTTTTTGGTCAATATTTAACATTCTTTATCCAAATTTGACAATATTTTTGCAATATTTTAACATTTTTAATAAAAATACTTCAATTTTAAGTCAAGTTACATTTTTGACTGATTTATAAATCTTCAAATATCTTTGACATCCTTCGATATTTTTGCAATATTTTTAGTCTATTTATCAATTTTTAAGATTCTTTAGTAGATTTTGACAATATTTTAGCAATATTTTGACATTTTTAATAAAAATATGTAAATTTTAACTAAAGCCACATTTTTGACCTATCTATAAATCTTCAAATATCTTTGACATCCGTCAATATTTTTGTACAATTTTAAGTTTTTTGGTCAATATTTAACATTCTTTATCCGAATTTGACAATATTTTTGCAATATTTTAACATTTTTAATAAAAATACTTCAATTTTAAGTCAAATTACATTTTTGACTGATTTATAAATCTTCAAATATCTTTGACATCCTTTGATATTTTTGCAATATTTTTAGTCTATTTATCAATTTTTAAGATTCTTTATTATATTTTAATAATATTTTAGCAATATTTTGACATTTTTAATAAAAATACGTCAATTTTAACTAAAGACACATTTTTGACCGATTTATAAATCTTCAAATATCTTTGACATCAGTCAATATTTTTGTACAATTTTAAGTTTTTTGGTCAATATTTAACAATCTTTATTTAAATTTGACAATATTTTTGCAATATTTTAACATTTTTAATAAAAATACTTCAATTTTAAGTCAAATTACATTTTTGACTGATTTATAAATCTTCAAATATCTTTGACATCCTTCGATATTTTTGCAATATTTTGACATTTTTAATAAAAATACGTCAATTTTAACTAAAGCCACATTTTTGACCTATCTATAAATCTTCAAATATCTTTGACATCCGTCAATATTTTTGTACAATTTTAAGTTTTTTGGTCAATATTTAACATTCTTTATCAAAATTTGACAATATTTTTGCAATATTTTAACATTTTTAATAAAAATACTTCAATTTTAAGTCAAATTACATTTTTAACTGATTTATAAATCTTCAAATATCTTTGACATCCTTCGATATTTTTGCAATATTTTTAGTCTATTTATCAATTTTTAAGATTCTTTAATAGATTTTGACAATATTTTAGCAATATTTTGACGTTTTTAATAAAAATACGTCAATTTTAACTAAAGCCACATTTTGGACCGATTTATAAATCTTCAAATATCTTTGACATCCGTCAATATTTTTGTACAATTTTAAGTTTTTTGGTCAATATTTAACATTCTTTATCCAAATTTGACAATATTTTTGCAATATTTTAACATTTTTAATAAAAATACTTCAATTTTAAGTCAAGTTACATTTTTGACTGATTTATAAATCTTCAAATATCTTTGACATCCTTCGATATTTTTGCAATATTTTTAGTCTATTTATCAATTTTTAAGATTCTCTAATAGATTTTGACAATATTTTAGCAATATTTTGACATTTTTAATAAAAATACGTCAATTTTAACTAAAGCCACATTTTGGACCGATTTATAAATCTTCAAATATCTTTGACATCCGTCAATATTTTTGTACAATTTTAAGTTTTTTGGTCAATATTTAACATTCTTTATCCAAATTTGACAATATTTTTGCAATATTTTAACATTTTTAATAAAAATACTTCAATTTTAAGTCAAGTTACATTTTTGACTGATTTATAAATCTTCAAATATCTTTGACATCCTTCGATATTTTTGCAATATTTTTAGTCTATTTATCAATTTTTAAGATTCTTTAGTAGATTTTGACAATATTTTAGCAATATTTTGACATTTTTTATAAAAATATGTAAATTTTAACTAAAGCCACATTTTTGACCTATCTATAAATCTTCAAATATCTTTGACATCCGTCAATATTTTTGTACAATTTTAAGTTTTTTGGTCAATATTTAACATTCTTTATCCGAATTTGACAATATTTTTGCAATATTTTAACATTTTTAATAAAAATACTACAATTTTAAGTCAAATTACATTTTTGACTGATTTATAAATCTTCAAATACCTTTGACATCCTTTGATATTTTTGCAATATTTTTAGTCTATTTATCAATTTTTAAGATTCTTTATTATATTTTAATAATATTTTAGCAATATTTTGACATTTTTAATAAAAATACGTCAATTTTAACTAAAGACACATTTTTGACCGATTTATAAATCTTCAAATATCTTTGACATCCGTCAATATTTTTGTACAATTTTAAGTTTTTTGGTCAATATTTAACAATCTTTATTTAAATTTGACAATATTTTAACATTTTTAATAAAAATACTTCAATTTTAAGTCAAATTACATTTTTAACTGATTTATAAATCTTCAAATATCTTTGACATCCTTCGATATTTTTGCAATATTTTTAGTCTATTTATCAATTTTTAAGATTCTTTATTATATTTTGACAATATTTTAGCAATATTTTGACATTTTTAAAAAAAATACGTCAATTTTAACTAAAGCCACATTTTTGACCTATCTATAAATCTTCAAATATCTTTGACATCCGTCAATATTTTTGTACAATTTTAAGTTTTTTGGTCAATATTTAACAATCTTTATTCAAATTTGACAATATTTTTGCAATATTTTAACATTTTTAATAAAAATACTTCAATTTTAAGTCAAATTACATTTTTGACTGATTTATAAATCTTCAAATATCTTTGACATCCTTCGATATTTTTGCAATATTTTTGGTCTATTTATCAATTTTTAAGATTCTTTAATATATTTTGACAATATTTTAGCAATATTTTGACATTTTTAATAAAAATACGACAATTTTAACTAAAGACACATTTTTGACCTATCTATAAATCTTCAAATATCTTTGACATCCGTCAACATTTTTGTACAATTTTAAGTTTTTTGGTCAATATTTAACAATCTTTATTCAAATTTGACAATATTTTTGCAATATTTTAACATTTTTAATAAAAATACGTCAATTTTAAGTCAAGTTACATTTTTAACTGATTTATAAATCTTCAAAAATCTTTGACATCCTTCGATATTTTTGCAATATTTTTAGTCTATTTATCAAGTTTTAAGATTCTTTATTATATTTTGACAATATTTTAGCAATATTTTGACATTTTTAATAAAAATACGTCAATTTTAACTAAAGCCACATTTTTGACCGATTTATAAATCTTCACATATCTTTGACATCCGTCAATATTTTTGTACAATTTTAAGTTTTTTGGTCAATATTTAACATTCTTTATCCAAATTTGACAATATTTTTGTAATATTTTAACATTTTTAATAAAAATACTTCAATCTTTAAGTCAAATTACATTTTTGACTGATTTATGAATCTTCAAATATCTTTGACATCTGTCAATATTTTCGTACATTCTTGGATATTTTTGCAATATTTTTGATATATTTATCAATTTTTAAGATGCTTCAATAGATTTTGACAATATTTTAACATTTCTAATAAAAAAACGTCAATTTTAAGTAAAGCCATATTTTTAACCGATTTATAAATCTTCAAATATCTTTGACATCCTTCGATATTTTTGCAATATTTTTGGTGTATTTATCAAGTTTTAAGATTCTTTAATAGATTTTGACAATATTTTAGCAATATTTTGACGTTTTTAATAAAAATACGTCAATTTTAACTAAATACACATTTTTGACCTATCTATAAATCTTCAAATATCTTTGACATCCGTCAATATTTTTGTACAATTTTAAGTTTTTTGGTGAATATTTAACATTCTTTATCCAAATTTGACAATATTTTTGCAATATTTTAACATTTTTAATAAAAATACTTCAATTTTAAGTCAAATTACATTTTTGACTGATTTATAAATCTTGAAATATCTTTGACATCCTTCGATATTTTTGCAATATTTTTAGTCTATTTATCAAGTTTTAAGATTCTTTAATAGATTTTGACAATATTTTAGCAATATTTTGACATTTTTAATAAAAATACGTCAATTTTAACTAAATACACATTTTTGACTGATTTATAAATCTTCAAATATCTTTGACATCCGTCAATATTTTTGTACAATTTTAAGTTTTTTGGACAATATTTAACATTCTTTATCCAAATTTGACAATATTTTTGCAATATTTTAACATTTTTAATAAAAATACTTCAATTTTAAGTCAAATTACATTTTTGACTGATTTATAAATCTTCAAATATCTTTGTCATCCTTCGATATTTTTGCAATATTTTTAGTCTATTTATCAATTTTTAAGATTCTTCAATAGATTTTGACAATATTTTAGCAATATTTTGACATTTTTAATAAAAATACGTCAATTTTAACTAAAGCCACATTTTTGACCCATCTATAAATCTTCAAATATCTTTGACATCCGTCAATATTTTTGTACAATTTTAAGTTTTTTGGTCAATATTTAACAATCTTTATCCAAATTTGACAATATTTTTGCAATATTTTAACATTTTTAATAAAAATACGTCAGTTTTAACTAAAGACACATGTTTGACCTATCTATAAATCTTCAAATATCTTTGACATCCGTCAATATTCTTATATAATTTTTAGTTTTTTGGTCAATTTTTTACATTCTTTAACAGAATTTGATAATATTTTTGTATTATTTGCACCATAACAGTTACTTTTTATCATAGTAACTTTTACGTTATTTGGACCATAATAATTGAAAATTGTGGTAAAAATCGTAATAATGACGCCCAATTAAGATTAAAATTTTTAAAAAGCGATGATTTATATAAAGTTATTGCCAATTTTATACCAAATTTAGATTTAAAAAAAATAGAAAATTAGTAATTATCTATATCTAATAACCCAAAACATTAAAGAAAATCTACATAGATAAAAAGAAAATTTTGTGATTATATCGGTAACCTACTGGTGGTAACATTTTTAGAATCAGGACAATTTTGTTCATCGCTTCCTTCAGGACAATCAGGATAACCATCGCAATGTCTTTTTGCCTCTAAACAAATTCCATTTTCACACCTGAACATACCATTTGGACAAGCTGACACTGTGTGTATATAAATATGGTTTTCTTTCATCAAAAATTATTATTTCGATAAAATAATTCAATTCAAGCTACATGCGTGTCAGTGAAACAAATTTCCTTTTATTTTATTAAATGAGTCTAAAAAGTGTAAATTTGTTTAAAAGTTAAGAAAGATTGTAAAAAATTTGAAGCATTTCATGGAAAATTAATAATTTTGACATAATAATATTGGAAATTGACATCTGTCATAGTTTTATACGTCAATTTTGACAACTGTCATTTTTTTACGTCAATTTTGACATCATTTAGAATCATAGACTCATTTAATAAATTATTTTCTATAGGTTATTAAATAAAAGCTTCTCAATCCGAAAATCTCAAAAGAAAACTCAGATTACCATCAAACTTCGAGCGAAAAAGCATTTTTAGTCAATCAAACCATCTAAATCTAAATGTTAAATTTTCTATTCGAAAAAACCCTTTTAATAAACCTAAGTGGAATCATTAGAAATTAGTTAAATCAAAAAAATGACAATAAGATGAAATTGATCACTTTTAAGCCGATATTTATCATTTGTGATCACTTAAAATCAGTTGTGATCACTTTAAATCAGTTGTGATCACTTGAAATCAGTTGTGATCACTTAAAATCAGTTAAGATCACTTTAAAATCAGTTGTGTTCACTTAAAAACAGTTGTGATCACTTAAAATCAGTTGTGATCATTTTAAATCAGTTGTGATCATTTTAAATCAGTTGTGATCATTTTAAATCAGTTGTGATCATTTTAAATCAGTTGTGATCATTTTAAATCAGTTGTGATCACTTAAAATCAATTGTGATCACTTAAAATCAGTTGTGTCAATTGTCATATGTCAATTGTCATATGTCAATTGTCATATGTCAATTGTCATATGTCAATTGTCATATGTCAATTGTCATATGTCAATTGTCATATGTCAATTGTCATATGTCAATTGTCATATGTCAATTGTCATATGTCAATTGTCATATGTCAATTGTCATATGTCAATTGTCATATGTCAATTGTCATATGTCAATTGTCATATGTCAATTGTCATATGTCAATTGTCATATGTCAATTGTCATATGTCAATTGTCATATGTCAATTGTCATATGTCAATTGTCATATGTCAATTGTCATATGTCAATTGTCATATGTCAATTGTCATATGTCAATTGTCATATGTCAATTGTCATATGTCAATTGTCATATGTCAATTGTCATATGTCAATTGTCATATGTCAATTGTCATATGTCAATTGTCATATGTCAATTGTCATATGTCAATTGTCATATGTCAATTGACATATGACAATTGTCATATGTCAATTGTCATATGTCAATTGTCATATGTCAATTGTCATATGTCAATTGTCATATGTCAATTGTCATATGTCAATTGTCATATGTCAATTGTCATATGTCAATTGTCATATGTCAATTGTCATATGTCAATTGTCATATGTCAATTGACATATGACAATTGTCATATGTCAATTGTCATATGTCAATTGTCATATGTCAATTGTCATATGTCAATTGTCATATGTCAATTGTCATATGTCAATTGTCATATGTCAATTGTCATATGTCAATTGTCATATGTCAATTGTCATATGTCAATTGTCATATGTCAATTGTCATATGTCAATTGTCATATGTCAATTGTCATATGTCATTTGTCATATGTCATTTGTCATATGTCATTTGTCATATGTCATTTGTCTTAATATGTCAATTGTCATATGTCATATGTCAATTGTCATATGTCATATGTCAATTGTCATATGTCATATGTCAATTGTCATATGTCAATTGTCATATGTCAATTGTCATATGTCAATTGTCATATGTCAATTGTCATATGTCAATTGTCATATGTCAATTGTCATATGTCAATTGTCATATGTCAATTGTCAATTGTCATATGTCAATTGTCAATTGTCATATGTCAATTGTCATATGTCAATTGTCATATGTCAATTGTCAATTGTCATATGTCAATTGTCAATTGTCATATGTCAATTGTCATATGTCAATTGTCATATGTCAATTGTCATATGTCAATTGTCATATGTCAATTGTCATATGTCAATTGTCATATGTCAATTGTCATATGTCAATTGTCATATGTCAATTGTCATATGTCAATTGTCATATGTCAATTGTCATATGTCAATTGTCATATGTCAATTGTCATATGTCAATTGTCATATGTCAATTGTCATATGTCAATTGTCATATGTCAATTGTCATATGTCAATTGTCATATGTCAATTGTCATATGTCAATTGTCATATGTCAATTGTCATATGTCAATTGACATATGACAATTGACATATGACAATTGTCATATGTCAATTGTCATATGTCATTTGTCATATGTCATTTGTCATATGTCATTTGTCTTAATATGTCAATTGTCATATGTCAATTGTCATATGTCAATTGTCATATGTCAATTGTCATATGTCAATTGTCATATGTCAATTGTCATATGTCAATTGTCATATGTCAATTGTCATATGTCAATTGTCATATGTCAATTGTCATATGTCAATTGTCATATGTCAATTGTCATATGTCAATTGTCATATGTCAATTGTCATATGTCAATTGTCATATGTCAATTGTCATATGTCAATTGTCATATGTCAATTGTCATATGTCAATTGTCATATGTCAATTGTCATATGTCAATTGTCATATGTCAATTGTCATATGTCAATTGTCATATGTCAATTGTCATATGTCAATTGTCATATGTCAATTGTCATATGTCAATTGTCATATGTCAATTGTCATATGTCAATTGTCATATGTCAATTGTCATATGTCAATTGTCATATGTCAATTGTCATATGTCAATTGTCATATGTCAATTGTCATATGTCAATTGTCATATGTCAATTGTCATATGTCAATTGTCATATGTCAATTGTCATATGTCAATTGTCATATGTCAATTGTCATATGTCAATTGTCATATGTCAATTGTCATATGTCAATTGTCATATGTCAATTGTCATATGTCAATTGTCATATGTCAATTGTCATATGTCAATTGTCATATGTCAATTGTCATATGTCAATTGTCATATGTCAATTGTCATATGTCAATTGTCATATGCCAATTGTCATATGTCAATTGTCATATGTCAATTGTCATATGTCAATTGTCATATGTCAATTGTCATATGTCAATTGTCATATGTCAATTGTCATATGTCAATTGTCATATGTCAATTGTCATATGTCAATAGTCATATGTCAATTGTCATATGTCAATAGTCATATGTCAATTGTCATATGTCAATAGTCATATGTCAATTGTCATATGTCAATTGTCATATGTCAATTGACATATGTCAATTGTCATATGTCAATTGTCATATGTCAATTGTCATATGTCAATTGTCATATGTCAATTGTCATATGTCAATTGTCATATGTCAATTGTCATATGTCAATTGTCATATGTCAATTGTCATATGTCAATTGTCATATGTCAATTGTCATATGTCAATTGTCATATGTCAATTGTCATATGTCAATTGTCATATGTCAATTGTCATATGTCAATTGTCATATGTCAATTGTCATATGTCAATTGTCATATGTCAATTGTCATATGTCAATTGTCATATGTCAATTGTCAATTGTCATATGTCAATTGTCATATGTCAATTGTCATATGTCAATTGTCATATGTCAATTGTCATATGTCATTTGTCATATGTCATTTGTCATATGTCATTTGTCATATGTCATTTGTCATATGTCATTTGTCATATGTCATTTGTCATATGTCATTTGTCTTAATATGTCAATTGTCATATGTCATTTGTCATATGTCATTTGTCTTAATATGTCAATTGTCATATGTCAATTGTCATATGTCATATGTCAATTGTCATATGTCATATGTCATATGTCAATTGTCATATGTCATATGTCATATGTCAATTGTCATATGTCATATGTCAATTGTCATATGTCAATTGTCATATGTCAATTGTCATATGTCAATTGTCATATGTCAATTGTCAATTGTCAATTGTCATATGTCAATTGTCATATGTCAATTGTCATATGTCAATTGTCATATGTCAATTGTCATATGTCAATTGTCATATGTCAATTGTCATATGTCAATTGTCATATGTCAATTGTCATATGTCAATTGTCATATGTCAATTGTCATATGTCAATTGTCATATGTCAATTGTCATATGTCAATTGTCATATGTCAATTGTCATATGTCAATTGTCATATGTCAATTGTCATATGTCAATTGTCATATGTCAATTGTCATATGTCAATTGTCATATGTCAATTGTCATATGTCAATTGTCATATGTCAATTGTCATATGTCAATTGTCATATGTCAATTGTCATATGTCAATTGTCATATGTCAATTGTCATATGTCAATTGTCATATGTCAATTGTCATATGTCAATTGTCATATGTCAATTGTCATATGTCAATTGTCATATGTCAATTGTCATATGTCAATTGTCATATGTCAATTGTCATATGTCAATTGTCATATGTCAATTGTCATATGTCAATTGTCATATGTCAATTGTCATATGTCAATTGTCATATGTCAATTGTCATATGTCAATAGTCATATGTCAATAGTCATATGTCAATTGTCATATGTCAATAGTCATATGTCAATAGTCATATGTCAATTGTCATATGTCAATAGTCATATGTCAATAGTCATATGTCAATAGTCATATGTCATATGTCAATTGTCATATGTCAATTGTCATATGTCAATTGTCATATGTCAATTGTCATATGTCAATTGTCATATGTCAATTGTCATATGTCAATTGTCATATGTCAATTGTCATATGTCAATTGTCATATGTCAATTGTCATATGTCAATTGTCATATGTCAATTGTCATATGTCAATTGTCATATGTCAATTGTCATATGTCAATTGTCATATGTCAATTGTCATATGTCAATTGTCATATGTCAATTGTCATATGTCAATTGTCATATGTCAATTGTCATATGTCATATGTCAATTGTCATATGTCATATGTCAATTGTCATATGTCATATGTCAATTGTCATATGTCATATGTCAATTGTCATATGTCATATGTCATATGTCAATTGTCAATTGTCAATTGTCATATGTCAATTGTCATATGTCAATTGTCATATGTCAATTGTCATATGTCAATTGTCATATGTCAATTGTCATATGTCAATTGTCATATGTCAATTGTCATATGTCAATTGTCATATGTCAATTGTCATATGTCAATTGTCATATGTCAATTGTCATATGTCAATTGTCATATGTCAATTGTCATATGTCAATTGTCATATGTCAATTGTCATATGTCAATTGTCATATGTCAATTGTCATATGTCAATTGTCATATGTCAATTGTCATATGTCAATTGTCATATGTCAATTGTCATATGTCAATTGTCATATGTCAATTGTCATATGTCAATTGTCATATGTCAATTGTCATATGTCAATTGTAATATGTCAATTGTCATATGTCAATTGTCATATGTCAATTGTCATATGTCAATTGTCATATGTCAATTGTCATATGTCAATTGTCATATGTCAATTGTCATATGTCAATTGTCATATGTCAATTGTCATATGTCAATTGTCATATGTCAATTGTCATATGTCAATTGTCATATGTCAATTGTCATATGTCAATTGTCATATGTCAATTGTCATATGTCAATTGTCATATGTCAATTGTCATATGTCAATTGTCATATGTCAATTGTCATATGTCAATTGTCATATGTCAATTGTCATATGTCAATTGTCATATGTCAATTGTCATATGTCAATTGTCATATGTCAATTGTCATATGTCAATTGTCATATGTCAATTGTCATATGTCAATTGTCATATGTCAATTGTCATATGTCAATTGTCATATGTCAATTGTCATATGTCAATTGTCATATGTCAATTGTCATATGTCAATTGTCATATGTCAATTGTCATATGTCAATTGTCATATGTCAATTGTCATATGTCAATTGTCATATGTCAATTGTCATATGTCAATTGTCATATGTCAATTGTCATATGTCAATTGTCATATGTCAATTGTCATATGTCAATTGTCATATGTCAATTGTCATATGTCAATTGTCATATGTCAATTGTCATATGTCAATTGTCATATGTCAATTGTCATATGTCAATTGTCATATGTCATAAATCAGTTGTGATCATTTTAAATCAGTTAAGATGACTTTCAATCAGTTAAGATCACTTAAAATCAGTTGTGTTCACTTAAAATCAGTTGTGTTCACTTAAAATCAGTTGTGATCACTTAAAATCAGTTATGATCAATTGTATACTTCTTAAAGTCATATTTATTGTTCTAATTTCTAAATTTGAAACACCCCATTAAAATAATTTAATATCTAATCTAATCGCATTCTTGTTTTATAAAACAAAGCATTATTAGAATCAGCAAAATTCTCAAAAAATTGTTAGATTTTCTATATGCAGAAGAAAACAGTCCTTAATTCGAAAAACGTACCACAATTATGTTCATCTGATTTATCAGAACAATCTGGAAAACCATCACAACGTAATCTTTCATCAATACATTTTCCATCATCGCATTGAAATTGTGAAACATCACAAAAACCTTCACAACTCAATTCATCAGATCGATCGTAACAATCGTAGATGTGATCACATTTTTTTCCTATCACACAGCTTCCATCATCACATAGGATTTCATCAGAATGACAAACTGTTTATAAACACAATTTTGGTTTTGTTAACAATTTAAACAAATTACGTAACAATATACAAATGTTAGTTGGTTAATGCATTGATATTAGGTTTGTTCCAACAGACCATTTTAGAACCGTACGATGACTGCGCAGAAGACGAAATCTCCATATGTTTCTTCGTAACGGTTTTTCGGTCTGTTGGAACACACCCATTGATCATTGACAGTCAGGGTAGTCAACTATGTGATGGTAAAAGATAAAAAATGAGAAATAGTCCATTTCATTTGGCCGATGACAGAAATCATACTCGAAGTAAATTAAGAGTTACATCTCTCTCAGATACAGGCAAGTTAGAAATTTAAATGAGGACGTTTACGTAACTATATCTTGTTTCACCGGTAGATAAAAACTATTCAATACGGAAGTCTTGACTTAAGGAGGTCCTTTCGCTGCCAATGTTAAATAAAAAATATTAGATTATGAATAAATTTAATTTTTTTCTAATAGTTAAAGACCTTATTTATCGAATACCTTACCGTGCAAATTTTTGAAAAAAAAAGTTTTAAAATGTTAGTATTTGTACAGAGTCTTATGAGAAAGTAAGTACTTAACGATATTTTTCGAATTATACTATCAGTCACCGATTAGATGGAATAAAGAAAAACTGAAAATTAGATTTTTGAAATATCCAGGTTCCTTTTTTTGCAATAAAATATATCAGTCACCGTGCAATTTACTGAGAAATTAATAATTAAAAATCACAAAAGAATCTCAAGTAACTTACATTAAAATGGAGTCAAAACATTTGGCAACGTTGCGTTGCGCGCGTACTAATTCCTTCAATGTAAACTTTTCTTTTTTTGCACTTACAACATTATCACACCATTGTTTACGTTTAAGACTCACAAATTTACAAGCATCCTTGCCACGAGACATTCGAATATTATGATTAAGCATTTTTATTCAATTTACTCATTCACCACATTGACAGCTAAAGCTTAAACATGGTTAAGGTTAGGATTGTGTGGATACAAATATTGACAAACTAGCTGGCCCGGCGAACTTCGTACCGCCTAACAATAAATAATTTTTTTCTCATTTCCTTTTTTACAATTTTTACATTTTTACTACATTAATTTCTCTGTTTTTTTTATCGATTTTATCATGTTTTGTTGTCTATATCTAAGTTTTTACTTTCTTTTCTTTGTATTTTCTAATTTTTCCGGTTTTGTCATTTTTTCCATTTTCATATTCTATTTGAAATGTCAAAATGTCGAAATTTCAAAATGTATAATTGTCAAAATATCAAAATGTCAAAATGCCGAAATGTTAAAATGTCAAACTGTCGAACTGTCAAAATGTTAAAATTTGAACGTTACAAAAAAAGTTGCTAATTATTTAAAAAAAAATGATTTTGATAAAAATATGATTAAATTTGAATCGAAAACTGTTAAAATTTGTCAAAAATGCAATTTGTTTCAAAAAATATGAAAGGAAGTTCGAAATATACGCAGATTTCAAAAATCATACAAATGAGAGTTCGATCTGTCAAAAATTAAAAATCCGCTTATATTTCAAATATCCTTTATTATTTCCGATTAAAAATCGATAAATAAGCTGAACTAATCGATCATAAACACAAATTAATCGATATTTTCATTTATATTTCGAATTTTTTGCAAAATGTATCATAAAATCGATATTCTGTCAAAAGTGGCCTTGAACGTTATAGAAAAAGTTGCTAATTTTTAAAAAAAATATTTTGTATAAAAATATGATCAAATTTGAATAGAAAACTGTTAAAATTTATCAAAAATACAATTTTTTTCAAAAAATATCAAAGGATGTTCAAAATGTTCGCAGATTTCAAAAATTATACAAATGAGAGATAGATCTGTCAAAAATTAAAAATCCGCTTATATTTCAAACATCCTTCATTATTTTCGATTAAAAATCGACAAATACGTTTAATTAATCAATTATAAACACAAATTAATCGATATTTTCATTAAAACTTGCGATTTCATTGAATATCTAACAATTCTTCTTCTTTTTTTTTAGTGAGCATGACAAATGTCAAAAATTAAAAATCTGTTAATATTTCAAACATCCTTTATTATTTTCGATCAAATATCGATAAATACGCTTAATTAATAGATTATAAACACAAATTAATCGATATTTTTCTTAAAAAAATGCGATTTTATTGAATATCTCACAATTCTTCTTCTTTATCTTAGTGAGCATGACAGATGTCAAAAATTAAAAATCCGTTAATATTTCAAACATCCTTCATTATTTTTGATTAAAAATAGATAAATAAGCGTAATTAATCGATTTTAAACACAAATTAATCAACATTTTTATCAAAAATTGCAATTTTATTGAATATTTTACAATTTTTCTTCTTTTTCTCAGTGAGCATGACAGATGTCAAAATTTGAAAATCTTTTAATATTTCAAACATCCTTCATTATTTTTGATTAAAAATCGATAAATAAGCTTTATTAATCGATTATAAACAGAAATTAATCGATATTTTCTTAAAAATTTCGATTTTTTGCGAATTATATCATAAAATAGATATTCTGTTAAAAGTGGCCTTGAACGTTATAGAAAAAGTTGCTAATTTTTTAAAAAAATATTTTTGATAAGAATATGATCAAATTTGAATAGAAAACTGTTAAAATTTATCAAAAATACAATTTTTTTCAAAAAAATATCAAAGGATGTTCAAAATGTTCGCAGATTTCAAAAATTATACAAATGAGAGATAGATCTGTCAAAAATTAAAAATCCGCTTATATTTCAAACATCGTTCATTATTTTCGATTAAAAATCGACAAATACGTTTAATTAATCGATTATAAACACAAATTAATCGATATTTTCATTAAAACTTGCGATTTCATTGAATATCTAACAATTCTTCTTCTTTTTTTTAGTGAGCATGACAAATGTCAAAAATTACAAATCTGTTAATATTTCAAACATCCTTTATTATTTTCGATCAAATATCGATAAATACGCTTAATTAATCGATTATAAACACAAATTAATCGATATTTTTCTTAAAAAAATGCGATTTTATTGAATATCTCACAATTCTTCTTCTTTATCTTAGTGAGCATGACAAATGTCAAAAATTAAAAATCCGTTAATATTTCAAACATCCTTCATTATTTTTGATTAAAAATAGATAAATAAGCTTAATTAATCGATTTTAAACACAAATTAATCAACATTTTTATCAAAAATTGCAATTTTATTGAATATTTTACAATTTTTCTTCTTTTTCTCAGTGAGCATGACAGATGTCAAAATTTGAAAATCTTTTAATATTTCAAACATCCTTCATTATTTTTGATTAAAAATCGATAAATAAGCTTTATTAATCGATTATAAACAGAAATTAATCGATATTTTCTTAAAAATTTCGATTTTTTGCGAATTATATCATAAAATAGATATTCTGTTAAAAGTGGCCTTGAACGTTATAGAAAAAGTTGCTAATTTTTTAAAAAAATATTTTTGATAAGAATATGATCAAATTTGAATAGAAAACTGTTAAAATTTATCAAAAATACAATTTTTTTCAAAAAATATCAAAGGATGTTCAAAATGTTCGCAGATTTCAAAAATTATACAAATGAGAGATAGATCTGTCAAAAATTAAAAATCCGCTTATATTTCAAACATCCTTCATTATTTTCGATTAAAAATCGACAAATACGTTTAATTAATCAATTATAAACACAAATTAATCGATATTTTCATTAAAACTTGCGATTTCATTGAATATCTAACAATTCTTCTTCTTTTTTTTTAGTGAGCATGACAAATGTCAAAAATTAAAAATCTGTTAATATTTCAAACATCCTTTATTATTTTCGATCAAATATCGATAAATACGCTTAATTAATCGATTATAAACACAAATTAATCGATATTTTTCTTAAAAAAATGCGATTTTATTGAATATCTCACAATTCTTCTTCTTTATCTTAGTGAGCATGACAGATGTCAAAAATTAAAAATCCGTTAATATTTCAAACATCCTTCATTATTTTTGATTAAAAATAGATAAATAAGCTTTATTAATCGATTATAAACAGAAATTAATCGATATTTTCTTAAAAATTTCGATTTTTTGCGAATTATATCATAAAATAGATATTCTGTTAAAAGTGGCCTTGAACGTTATAGAAAAAGTTGCTAATTTTTTAAAAAAATATTTTTGATAAGAATATGATCAAATTTGAATAGAAAACTGTTAAAATTTATCAAAAATACAATTTTTTTCAAAAAATATCAAAGGATGTTCAAAATGTTCGCAGATTTCAAAAATTATACAAATGAGAGATAGATCTGTCAAAAATTAAAAATCCGCTTATATTTCAAACATCCTTCATTATTTTCGATTAAAAATCGACAAATACGTTTAATTAATCAATTATAAACACAAATTAATCGATATTTTCATTAAAACTTGCGATTTCATTGAATATCTAACAATTCTTCTTCTTTTTTTTTAGTGAGCATGACAAATGTCAAAAATTAAAAATCTGTTAATATTTCAAACATCCTTTATTATTTTCGATCAAATATCGATAAATACGCTTAATTAATCGATTATAAACACAAATTAATCGATATTTTTCTTAAAAAAATGCGATTTTATTGAATATCTCACAATTCTTCTTCTTTATCTTAGTGAGCATGACAGATGTCAAAAATTAAAAATCCGTTAATATTTCAAACATCCTTCATTATTTTTGATTAAAAATAGATAAATAAGCTTTATTAATCGATTATAAACAGAAATTAATCGATATTTTCTTAAAAATTTCGATTTTTTGCGAATTATATCATAAAATAGATATTCTGTTAAAAGTGGCCTTGAACGTTATAGAAAAAGTTGCTAATTTTTTAAAAAAATATTTTTGATAAGAATATGATCAAATTTGAATAGAAAACTGTTAAAATTTATCAAAAATACAATTTTTTTCAAAAAATATCAAAGGATGTTCAAAATGTTCGCAGATTTCAAAAATTATACAAATGAGAGATAGATCTGTCAAAAATTAAAAATCCGCTTATATTTCAAACATCCTTCATTATTTTCGATTAAAAATCGACAAATACGTTTAATTAATCAATTATAAACACAAATTAATCGATATTTTCATTAAAACTTGCGATTTCATTGAATATCTAACAATTCTTCTTCTTTTTTTTTAGTGAGCATGACAAATGTCAAAAATTAAAAATCTGTTAATATTTCAAACATCCTTTATTATTTTCGATCAAATATCGATAAATACGCTTAATTAATCGATTATAAACACAAATTAATCGATATTTTTCTTAAAAAAATGCGATTTTATTGAATATCTCACAATTCTTCTTCTTTATCTTAGTGAGCATGACAGATGTCAAAAATTAAAAATCCGTTAATATTTCAAACATCCTTCATTATTTTTGATTAAAAATCGATAAATAAGCTTAATTAATCGATTTTAAACACAAATTAATCAACATTTTTATTAAAATTGCAATTTTATTGAATATTTGACAATTTTTCTTCTTTTTCTCAGTGAGCATGACAGATGTCAAAATTTGAAAATCTTTTAATATTTCAAACATCCTTCATTATTTTTGATTAAAAATCGATAAATAAGCTTTATTAATCGATTATAAACAGAAATTAATCGATATTTTCTTAAAAATTTCGATTTTTTGCGAATTATATCATAAAATAGATATTCTGTTAAAAGTAGCCTTGAACGTAATAGAAAAAGTTGCTAATTTTTTAAAAAAATATTTTTGATAAGAATATGATCAAATTTGAATAGAAAACTGTTAAAATTTATCAAAAATACAATTTTTTTCAAAAAATATCAAAGGATGTTCAAAATGTTCGCAGATTTCAAAAATTATACAAATGAGAGATAGATCTGTCAAAAATTAAAAATCCGCTTATATTTCAAACATCCTTCATTATTTTCGATTAAAAATCGACAAATACGTTTAATTAATCGATTATAAACACAAATTAATCGATATTTTCATTAAAACTTGCGATTTCATTGAATATCTAACAATTCTTCTTCTTTTTTTTAGTGAGCATGACAAATGTCAAAAATTACAAATCTGTTAATATTTCAAACATCCTTTATTATTTTCGATCAAATATCGATAAATACGCTTAATTAATCGATTATAAACACAAATTAATCGATATTTTTCTTAAAAATTTGCGATTTTATTGAATATCTGACAATTCTTCTTCTTTATCTTAGTGAGCATGACAGATGTCAAAAATTAAAAATCCGTTAATATTTCAAACATCCTTCATTATTTTTGATTAAAAATCGATAAATAAGCTTAATTAATCGATTTTAAACACAAATTAATCAACATTTTTATTAAAATTGCAATTTTATTGAATATTTGACAATTTTTCTTCTTTTTCTCAGTGAGCATGACAGATGTCAAAATTTGAAAATCTGTTAATATTTCAAACATCCTTCATTATTTTCGATTAAAAATCGATAAATAAGCTTTATTAATCGATTATAAACAGAAATTAATCGATATTTTCTTAAAAATTTCGATTTTTTGCGAATTATATCATAAAATAGATATTCTGTTAAAAGTGGCCTTGAACGTTATAGAAAAAGTTGCTAATTTTTTAAAAAAATATTTTTGATAAGAATATGATCAAATTTGAATAGAAAACTGTTAAAATTTATCAAAAATACAATTTTTTTCAAAAAATATCAAAGGATGTTCAAAATGTTCGCAGATTTCAAAAATTATACAAATGAGAGATAGATCTGTCAAAAATTAAAAATCCGCTTATATTTCAAACATCCTTCATTATTTTCGATTAAAAATCGACAAATACGTTTAATTAATCAATTATAAACACAAATTAATCGATATTTTCATTAAAACTTGCGATTTCATTGAATATCTAACAATTCTTCTTCTTTTTTTTAGTGAGCATGACAAATGTCAAAAATTAAAAATCTGTTAATATTTCAAACATCCTTTATTATTTTCGATCAAATATCGATAAATACGCTTAATTAATCGATTATAAACACAAATTAATCGATATTTTTCTTAAAAAAATGCGATTTTATTGAATATCTCACAATTCTTCTTCTTTATCTTAGTGAGCATGACAGATGTCAAAAATTAAAAATCCGTTAATATTTCAAACATCCTTCATTATTTTTGATTAAAAATAGATAAATAAGCTTAATTAATCGATTTTAAACACAAATTAATCAACATTTTTATCAAAAATTGCAATTTTATTGAATATTTTACAATTTTTCTTCTTTTTCTCAGTGAGCATGACAGATGTCAAAATTTGAAAATCTTTTAATATTTCAAACATCCTTCATTATTTTTGATTAAAAATCGATAAATAAGCTTTATTAATCGATTATAAACAGAAATTAATCGATATTTTCTTTAAAATTTCGATTTTTTGCGAATTATATCATAAAATAGATATTCTGTTAAAAGTGGCCTTGAACGTTATAGAAAAAGTTGCTAATTTTTTAAAAAAATATTTTTGATAAGAATATGATCAAATTTGAATAGAAAACTGTTAAAATTTATCAAAAATACAATTTTTTTCAAAAAATATCAAAGGATGTTCAAAATGTTCGCAGATTTCAAAAATTATACAAATGAGAGATAGATCTGTCAAAAATTAAAAATCCGCTTATATTTCAAACATCCTTCATTATTTTCGATTAAAAATCGACAAATACGTTTAATTAATCGATTATAAACACAAATTAATCGATATTTTCATTAAAACTTGCGATTTCATTGAATATCTAACAATTCTTCTTCTTTTTTTTTAGTGAGCAATGCAAATGTCAAAAATTACAAATCTGTTAATATTTCAAACATCCTTTATTATTTTCGATCAAATATCGATAAATACGCTTAATTAATCGATTATAAACACAAATTAATCGATATTTTTCTTAAAAATTTGCGATTTTATTGAATATCTGACAATTCTTCTTCTTTATCTTAGTGAGCATGACAGATGTCAAAAATTAAAAATCCGTTAATATTTCAAACATCCTTCATTATTTTTGATTAAAAATTGATAAATAAGCTTAATTAATCCATTTTAAACACAAATTAATCAACATTTTTATTAAAATTGCAATTTTATTGAATATTTGACAATTTTTCTTCTTTTTCTCAGTGAGCATGACAGATGTCAAAATTTGAAAATCTGTTAATATTTCAAACATCCTTCATTATTTTCGATAAAAAATCGATAAATACGCTTAATTAATCGATTATGAACAGAAATTAATCGATATTTTCTTAAAAATTTCGATTTTTTGCGAATTATATCATAAAATAGATATTCTGTTAAAAGTGGCCTTGAACGTAATAGAAAAAGTTGCTAATTTTTTAAAAAAATATTTTTGATAAGAATATGATCAAATTTGAATAGAAAACTGTTAAAATTTATCAAAAATACAATTTTTTTCAAAAAATATCAAAGGATGTTCAAAATGTTCGCAGATTTCAAAAATTATACAAATGAGAGATAGATCTGTCAAAAATTAAAAATCCGCTTATATTTCAAACATCCTTCATTATTTTCGATTAAAAATCGACAAATACGTTTAATTAATCGATTATAAACACAAATTAATCGATATTTTCATTAAAACTTGCGATTTCATTGAATATCTAACAATTCTTCTTCTTTTTTTTAGTGAGCATGACAAATGTCAAAAATTACAAATCTGTTAATATTTCAAACATCCTTTATTATTTTCGATCAAATATCGATAAATACGCTTAATTAATCGATTATAAACACAAATTAATCGATATTTTTCTTAAAAATTTGCGATTTTATTGAATATCTGACAATTCTTCTTCTTTATCTTAGTGAGCATGACAGATGTCAAAAATTAAAAATCTGTTAATATTTCAAACATCCTTTATTATTTTCGATCAAATATCGATAAATACGCTTAATTAATCGATTATAAACACAAATTAATCGATATTTTTATTAAAAATTGCGATTTTATTGAATATCTGACAATTCTTCTTCTTTATCTTAGTGAGCATGACAGATGTCAAAAATTAAAAATCTGTTAATATTTCAAACATCCTTCATTATTTTCGATTAAAAATCGATAAATAAGCTTTATTAATCGATTATAAACAGAAATTAATCGATATTTTCTTAAAAATTTCGATTTTTTGCGAATTATATCATAAAATAGATATTCTGTTAAAAGTGGCCTTGAACGTTATAGAAAAAGTTGCTAATTTTAAAAAAAAAATTGATTTTTGATAAAAATATGATTAAATTTGAATAGAAAAGTGTTAAAACTTCTCAAAAATGCAATTTTTTTCAAAAAATATGAAAGGATGTTCGAAATATACGCAGATTTGAAAAATTATAAAAATGAACCTTCTCCTAATAATAACTAATACAACATAAAAAGAATTAGTAAAATCGGTCCAGCCATTCACGCGTGATGCCATGACCAAGGAAAATGGGTTTCATTTTTATATATATATATATAGATATGAACAACCGTGAGACAGCGTTGTCAAATCACAGACAGGCTATTAACAGCTAATTTACAAGAGTCAAATTAACTTCTGTATTTAAATATTTTTTTTTTAATTTTCAAAATTTCAATTATCAATGCCTCATATACTATTTATTTTTTAATTTTAGGAATTTTTATGGGTTTTTTATTTTAATTTATCGAGTATTGACTACAACACTTGTTTTGACTAATTTGCAGCGAAAGGACCTCCTTAATTCACATTCCTAGTAACCGTCATGTACGGCTCGTTGTTGAAGGGTTGGTAACTTGATTGACAGTTTAATCTTATTTCAGTGGTTTCTAATATCAAATCGGCCAAAAACGATATAAAAATGATGTTTGCGTTGTATGTTTTTGATGTTTAAAATGACATTGACAGTGGATCGAAAATGGCGGTTAAAAGAGTTGTGTTTGTTAGTGAGAATTAATTTACAAACCTTCGAAATCAGGATCACAACGATTTTCATCTGATTTATCGTAACAATCAGGTATTCCATCACATAAATAAGTGAAATCGATGCAAATGCCATCTGAGCAGAGAAAATCGGAAGCAGTGCATTGTGAGTCTGTGCATAAGCAGTGATTTTGTTAGTAAAGCAACCATTTTTAATTTGTTTGTTATTATGTTTAAAATTGTTTATTCATTCTACCTACCAGATTCAGTTGTGGTAATTGGACAATTTTCCTCATCATATCCAGAAGCACAATCGGGAAAACCATCACATTTTCTATCAGATTCAATACAATCACCTTCTAAACATTGGAATTCATTATCACGACACGTTGATCCTCCTATTTATCAAAAAATTTCAAACTCTAACTAATCAAATATATTATAAAAATAAGAAGAAGAAAATACGTCCAAAACAACTAACTTCACACTATTCAAATGTTAATAGATTAGATTAGATTAGAAAAGTAAGAAAACATGCTTTATTTGATTTTAACTCTTAACTTCATTTAAGCTTCTAAACTATAAAATTGTTGATACAAGCGCCCGGACTAAATTTGTTCAATTGTCATATGTTAATTGTCATATGTCATATGTCATATGTCATATGTCATATGTCATATGTCATATGTCATATGTCATATGTCTTATGTCAATTGTCATATTATGCCAATTGTCATATTATGTCAATTGTCATATTATGTCAATTGTCATATTATGTCAATTGTCATATTATGTCAATTGTCATATTATGTCAATTGTCATATTATGTCAATTGTTATATTATGTCAATTGTCATATTATGTCAATTGTCATATTATGTCAATTGTCATATTATGTCAATTGTCATATTATGTCAATTGTCATATTATGTCAATTGTCATATTATGTCAATTGTCATATTATGTCAATTGTCATATTATGTCAATTGTTATATTATGTCAATTGTCATATGTCAATTGTCATATTATGTCAATTGTCATATTATGTCAATTGTCATATTATGTCAATTGTCATATTATGTCAATTGTCATATTATGTCAATTGTCATATGTCATATGTCAATTGTCGTATGTCAATTGTCGTATGTCAATTGTCATATGTCAATTGTCATATGTCAATTGTCATATGTCATATTTCATATGTCATATTTCATATGTCTTATTTCAATTGCCATATTATGTCAATTGCCATATTATGTCAATTGTCATATTATGTCAATTGTCATATTATGTCAATTGTCATATTATGTCAATTGTCATATTATGTCAATTGTCATATTATGTCAATTGTCATATTATGTCAATTGTCATATTATGTCAAATGTCATATGTCAATTGTCATATTATGTCAATTGTCATATTATGTCAATTGTCATATTATGTCAATTGTCATATGTCAATTGTCGTATGTCAATTGTCGTATGTCAATTGTCATATGTCAATTGTCATATGTCATATTTCATATGTCTTATTTCAATTGCCATATTATGTCAATTGCCATATTAGGTCAATTGTCATATTATGTCAATTGTCATATTATGTCAATTGTCATATTATGTCAATTGTCATATTATGTCAATTGTCATATTATGTCAATTGTCATATTATGTCAAATGTCATATTATGTCAATTGTCATATTATGTCAATTGTCATATTATGTCAATTGTCATATTATGTCAATTGTTATATTATGTCAATTGTCATATTATGTCAATTGTCATATTATGTCAATTGTCATATGTCATATTTCAATGGTCATATTTCAATGGTCATATGTCATATGTCAATTGTCATATGTCAATTGTCATATGTCAATTGTCATATGTCAATTGTCATATGTCAATTGTCATATGTCAATTGTCATATGTCAATTGTCATATGTCAATTGTCATATGTCAATTGTCATATGTCAATTGTCATATGTCAATTGTCATATGTCAATTGTCATATGTCAATTGTTATATGTCAATTGTCATATGTCAATTGTCATATGTCAATTGTCATATGTCAATTGTCATATGTCAATTGTCATATGTCAATTGTCATATGTCAATTGTCATATGTCAATTGTCATATGTCAATTGTCATATGTCAATTGTCATATGTCAATTGTCATATGTCAATTGTCAATTGTCAATTGTCATATGTCAATTGTCATATGTCAATTGTCATATGTCAATTGTCATATGTCAATTGTCATATGTCAATTGTCATATGTCAATTGTCATATGTCAATTGTCATATGTCAATTGTCATATGTCAATTGTCATATGTCAATTGTCATATGTCAATTGTCATATGTCAATTGTCAATTGTCATATGTCATATGTCATAGTCATATGTCATATGTCATATGTCATATGTCATATGTCATATGTCATATGTCATATGTCATATGTCATATGTCATATGTCATATGTCATATGTCATATGTCATATGTCAAATGTCAAATGTCATATGTCAAATGTCAAATGTCAATTGTCATATGTCAATTGTCATATGTCAATTGTCATATGTCAATTGTCATATGTCAATTGTCATATGTCAATTGTCATATGTCAATTGTCATATGTCAATTGTCATATGTTAATTGTCATATGTCAATAGCTCCCTGACTAATTCGGGTAACAATCAATTGGACTAATAAATTTAATTAAATTTTATACGAAGTTAAGAGTTAAGATTCTATAACTAATCTATTTATAAATAATATTAGAAATAAGGAAATTTGATAATTTTAAATGTGAAGTAAAGAAGAAGTATATCTGAACCCATTAAAAAAAAAAAAAAGAAAAAAAAAAGAAGAAGATTTTTATCCCAAATAAATACACCGTTTTACCTTTCGTTATAACCTCAACCTCAGGCAAATAAGCTGCATTTTCACAATTATCTTCATCACTTTTATCTGGACAATCAAATTTCCCATCACAAATTAATGTCGAATTGACGCAAAATGAATTATCACGACATTTTCGTGCATTAGGCAGGCAATTTTTATCTCTTCCTGTATATTTATATGTTAAAATTTGTTAATAATAAATTTAGCATGCGTTTTTATAACTATGTATAGTTTATCTAATTTAACATTGTTTAAAGATGGTTATAAACAACAAAAAGTTGTTAAATTATAAAAAATTTATTCATTTTTATCTACCATTTTGATTTTAAACATTTCATCAATTATCAGTCGCCATTTTGATTTAAATGTCATTAAATTGACGTATTTGTAACATATTGAAAGTTAATTCAAAATGGCGGACAATTTAATATTTGACAGTTAATTCAATATGGCGGACGATCCAATATTTGACAGGTAAATCAAAATGGCGGATAACTAATGACAGTTGAAATTTGACACTTTTTGTTGTAAATTATTATTACAGCAAACTGTAACATTGTCATATTTAATAAAGCGTGTTATCAATAGATATCAAAGAAATAATAAAATTATTCTAACGCTTTACAAGCTTTGAAAAACATTTTCAAAGACAATGACAGTTCAACTAAGAAGAAACAACTACTTCCTGGGCTATATGCCCCAACGGATATTGGATTACACTTCAAAGTTGGCATATCTAATAGATAATTTAAACCAACAATGTCATGTCATATGTCATGTCATATGTCATGTCATATGTCATGTCATATGTCATGTCATATGTCATGTCATATGTCATGTCATATGTCATGTCATATGTCATGTCATATGTCATGTCATATGTCATGTCATATGTCATGTCATATGTCATGTCATATGTCATGTCATATGTCATGTCATATGTCATGTCATATGTCATGTCATATGTCATGTCATATGTCATGTCATATGTCATGTCATATGTCATGTCATATGTCATGTCATATGTCATGTCATATGTCATGTCATATGTCATGTCATATGTCATGTCATATGTCATGTCATATGTCATGTCATATGTCATGTCATATGTCATGTCATATGTCATGTCATATGTCATGTCATATGTCATGTCATATGTCATGTCATATGTCATGTCATATGTCATGTCATATGTCATGTCATATGTCATGTCATATGTCATGTCATATGTCATGTCATATGTCATGTCATATGTCATGTCATATGTCATGTCATATGTCATGTCATATGTCATGTCATATGTCATGTCATATGTCATGTCATATGTCATGTCATATGTCATGTCATATGTCATGTCATATGTCATGTCATATGTCATGTCATATGTCATGTCATATGTCATGTCATATGTCATGTCATATGTCATGTCATATGTCATGTCATATGTCATGTCATATGTCATGTCATATGTCATGTCATATGTCATGTCATATGTCATGTCATATGTCATGTCATATGTCATGTCATATGTCATGTCATATGTCATGTCATATGTCATGTCATATGTCATGTCATATGTCATGTCATATGTCATGTCATATGTCATGTCATATGTCATGTCATATGTCATGTCATATGTCATGTCATATGTCATGTCATATGTCATGTCATATGTCATGTCATATGTCATGTCATATGTCATGTCATATGTCATGTCATATGTCATGTCATATGTCATGTCATATGTCATGTCATATGTCATGTCATATGTCATGTCATATGTCATGTCATATGTCATGTCATATGTCATGTCATATGTCATGTCATATGTCATGTCATATGTCATGTCATATGTCATGTCATATGTCATGTCATATGTCATGTCATATGTCATGTCATATGTCATGTCATATGTCATGTCATATGTCATGTCATATGTCATGTCATATGTCATGTCATATGTCATGTCATATGTCATGTCATATGTCATGTCATATGTCATGTCATATGTCATGTCATATGTCATGTCATATGTCATGTCATATGTCATGTCATATGTCATGTCATATGTCATGTCATATGTCATGTCATATGTCATGTCATATGTCATGTCATATGTCATGTCATATGTCATGTCATATGTCATGTCATATGTCATGTCATATGTCATGTCATATGTCATGTCATATGTCATGTCATATGTCATGTCATATGTCATGTCATATGTCATGTCATATGTCATGTCATATGTCATGTCATATGTCATGTCATATGTCATGTCATATGTCATGTCATATGTCATGTCATATGTCATGTCATATGTCATGTCATATGTCATGTCATATGTTTTTCAAAGCTTTCTTTGATATCTAACTGTTTGTTGTTTATATTAAAATTTTTAATATTTGTATATAGAAATAAATTCGTGTAAACTAAATAGAAGAAGATCGAAATAATCGTTGACAGAAGAAGAAGAAGATGGAGAAAAGAAAGAAGAAGATTTCTTACCGTTAATACAATTTGTTTCATCCGAACCGTCCGTACAATCCGTATGGTTGTCACAACGATTTTTTTCATCAATACATTGTCCATTTTCGCATTGAAATTCATCCGTTTTACATGAAGCTGTATGAGAAATAATTAACGATAATGAAATTAACAACATAAATGAAGAAAGAAATAAAAAAGAAAACTAACCACAACTATCCTCATCTTCAGAATGCGGACAATCCGGAATATTATCGCAAACTTTGTTCAAATTCAAACAAGTTCCGTTGCTACAACGAAATTGATCGTGTGCGCAAACATTGCAACCGATTTCGTCCGAACGATCCGGACAATCTGGTTTTAGATTGCATCGGTAAATTTGATCAATACAGCTACCGTCCGAACATTCGAATTCGTGTTCTAAACATCTTTCTACAAGAAAATTTTTATATATATAGGTATATATACAAATATTGAAGGTAAAACTTGTTCTGGCGTAAGTTTTGTAATAAGTATCTTATATGCTATATAGTAAAAGGCCATATGCTTATAGATAGGATACAGTATGTGTTAGTTGTTGACAGTCTTTGTTTCATACAAAAAATACGTCAGTTTAAGTTTTAACTTGTTTGTTGGCACTCTTCGAGTGCCTTTTCTTTTTATTTAGTTTAATATAACCGCCACCAGTTTATACATATTTACAAATAAATTTTATGTAATTTTTTCTTTTTTTATTATTATGTTTCTGTTTTGTCAAATATTAAGTCAAATGTAAAACGTCAAAAGTCAAATGTGAAAAATGAAACGTCAAAATTGAAATGTCAACTGTCATACATATCAAATGACAACTGTCATAAACATTAAATAACAACAGTCAAAAATATCAAACGTCAAAAGTCAAATGTGAAAAATCAAACGTCAAAATTTAAATGTTAACTGTCATAAAAATCAATTGACAATTGTCATACGTCAAACGTCAAATGTGAAAAATCAAACGTCATAATTTTAACGTCAACTGTCATAAATATCAAATGACAACTGTCAAAAATGTAAAACGTCAACTGTCAAATATCAAATATCAACTGTCATAAAAATCAATTGACAATTGTCATACGTCAAATGTGAAAAATCAAACGTCATAATTTTAACGTCAACTGTCATAAATATCAAATGACAACTGTCAAAAATGTAAAACGTCAACTGTCAAATATCAAATATCAACTGTCATAAAAATCAATTGACAATTGTCATACGTCAAATGTGAAAAATCAAACGTCATAATTTTAACGTCAACTGTCATAAATATCAAATGACAACTGTCAAAAATGTAAAACGTCAACTGTCAAATATCAAATATAAACTGTCATAAATATCAAATGACAACTGTCAAACGTCAAAAATCAAACGGCATAATTTTAATGTCAACTGTCATAAATATCAAATGACAACTGTCAAAAATGTAAAACGTCAACTGTCAAATATCAACTGTCATAAAAATCAATTGACAATTGTCATACGTCAAACGTCAAATGTGAAAAATCAAACGTCATAATTTTAACGTCAACTGTCATAAATATAAAATGACAACTGTCAAAAATGTAAAACGTCAACTGTCAAATATCAACTGTCATAAATATCAAATGACAACTGTCAAACGTCATAATTTTAATGTCAACTGTCATAAATATAAAATGACAACCGTCAAAAATGTAAAACGTCAACTGTCAAATATCAACTGTCATAAATATCAAATGACAACTGTCAAACGTCATAATTTTAACGTCAACTGTCATAAATATCAAATGACAACTGTCAAAAATGTAAAACGTCAACTGTCAAATATCAAATATAAACTGTCATAAATATCAAATGACAACTGTCAAACGTCAAAAATCAAACGTCATAATTTTAATGTCAACTGTCATAAATATCAAATGAAAACTGTCAAAAATGTAAAACGTCAACTGTCAAATATCAAATATCAACTGTCATAAATATCAAATGACAACTGTCAAACGTAATAATTTTAATGTCAACTGTCATAAATATCAAATGACAACTGTCAAAAATGTAAAACGTCAACTGTCAAATATCAAATATCAACTGTCATAAAAATCAATTGACAATTGTCATACGTCAAACGTCAAATGTGAAAAATCAAACGTCATAATTTTAACGTCAACTGTCATAAATATCAAATGACAACTGTCAAACGTCAAAAATCAAACGTCATAATTCTAATGTCAACTGTCATAAATATCAAATGAGAACTGTCAAAAATGTCAAACATAAAAAGACAAACGTCAAAAATCAAACGTCATAATTTTAATGTCAACTGTCATAAATATCAAATGACAACTGTCAAAAATGTAAAACGTCAACTGTCAAATATCAAATATCAACTGTCATAAATATCAAATGACAACTGTCAAACGTCAAAAATCAAACGTCATAATTCTAATGTCAACTGCCATAAATATCAAATGACAACTGTCAAAAATGTAAACGTCAACTGTCAAATATCAAATATAAACTGTCATAAATATCAAATGACAACTGTCAAACGTCATAATTTTAATGTCAACTGTCATAAATATTAAATGACAACTGTCAAAAATGTAAAACGTCAACTGTCAAATATCAACTGTCATAAATATCAAATGACAACTGTCAAACGTCATAATTTTAATGTCAACTGTCATAAATATTAAATGACAACTGTCAAAAATGTAAAACGTCAACTGTCAAATATCAAATATCAACTGTCATAAATATCAAATGACAACTGTCAAACGTCAAAATTCAAACGTCATAATTCTAATGTCAACTGTCATAAATATCAAATAGCAACTGTCAAAAATGTAAAACGTCAACTGTCAAATATCAACTGTCATAAAAATCAATTGACAATTGTCATACGTCAAACGTCAAATGTGAAAAATCAAACGTCATAATTTTAACGTCAACTGTCATAAATATAAAATGACAACTGTCAAAAATGTAAAACGTCAACTGTCAAATATAAAATGTTAACTGTCAAATATCAAATGACAACTGTCAAACGTCAAAAATCAAACGTCATAATTTTAATGTCAACTGTCATAAATATCAAATGACAACTGTCAAAAATGTAAACGTCAACTGTCAAATATCAAATATAAACTGTCATAAATATCAAATGACAACTGTCAAACGTCATAATTTTAATGTCAACTGTCATAAATATTAAATGACAACTGTCAAAAATGTAAAACGTCAACTGTCAAATATCAACTGTCATAAATATCAAATGACAACTGTCAAACGTCAAAAATCAAACGTCATAATTCTAATGTCAACTGTCATAAATATCAAATGACAACTGTCAAAAATGTAAAACGTCAACTGTCAAATATCAAATATCAACTGTCATAAAAATCAATTGACAATTGTCATACGTCAAATGTGAAAAATCAAACGTCATAATTTTAACGTCAACTGTCATAAATATAAAATGACAACTGTCAAAAATGTAAAACGTCAACTGTCAAATATCAAATATAAACTGTCATAAATATCAAATGACAACTGTCAAACGTCAAAAATCAAACTTCATAATTTTAATGTCAACTGTCATAAATATCAAATGAAAACTGTCAAAAATGTAAAACGTCAACTGTCAAATATCAACTGTCATAAATATCAAATGAGAACTGTCAAAAATGTAAAACGTCAACTGTCAAATATCAAATATAAACTGTCATAAATATCAAATGACAACTGTCAAACGTCAAAAATCAAACGTCATAATTTTAATGTCAACTGTCATAAATATCAAATGACAACTGTCAAAAATGTAAAACGTCAACTGTCAAATATCAAATATCAATTGTCAAACGTCATAATTTTAACGTCAACTGTCATAAATATCAAATGACAACTGTCAAAAATGTAAAACGTCAACTGTCAAATATCAAATATCAACTGTCATAAATATCAAATGACAACTGTCAAAAATGTAAAACGTCAACTGTCAAGTATCAAATATCAACTGTCATAAATATCAAATGACAACTGTCAAACGTCAAAAATCAAACGTCATAATTTTAATGTCAACTGTCATAAATATCAAATGACAACTGTCAAACGTCATAATTCTAATGTCAACTGTCATAAATATCAAATGACAACTGTCAAAAATGTAAAATGTCAACTGTCAAATATCAACTGTCATAAATATCAAATGACAACTGTCAAAAATGTAAAACGTCAACTGTCAAATATAAAATGTAAACTGTCAAATATCAAATGACAACTGTCAAACGTCAAAAATCAAACGTCATAATTTTAATTTCAACTGTCATAAATATCAAATGACAACTGTCAAAAATGTAAAACGTCAACTGTCAAATATAAAATGTAAACTGTCATAAATATCAAATGACAACTGTCAAACGTCAAAAATCAAACGTCATAATTTTAATGTCAACTGTCATAAATATCAAAAGACAACTGTCAAAAATGTAAAACGTCAACTGTCAAATATAAAATGTAAACTGTCAAATATCAAATGACAACTGTCAAACGTCAAAAATCAAACGTCATAATTTTAATGTCAACTGTCATAAATATCAAATGACAACTGTCAAAAATGTAAAACGTCAACTGTCAAATATAAAATGTCAACTGTCATAAATATCAAATGACAACTGTCAAACGTCAAAAATCAAACGTCATAATTTTAATGTCAACTGTCATAAATATCAAATGCCAACTGTCAAAAATGTAAAACGTCAACTGTCAAATATCAAGCATAAACTGTCATAAATATCAAATGACAACTGTCAAACGTCAAAAATCAAACGTCATAACTTTAATGTCAACTGTCATAAATATCAAATGACAACTGTCAAACGTCAAAAATCAAACGTCATAACTTTAATGTCAACTGTCATAAATATCAAATGACAACTGTCAAAAATGTAAAACGTCAACTGTCAAATATCAAGCATAAACTGTCATAAATATCAAATGACAACTGTCAAACGTCAAAAATCAAACGTCATAATTTTAATGTCAACTGTCATAAATATCAAATGCCAACTGTCAAAAATGTAAAACGTCAACTGTCAAATATCAAGCATAAACTGTCATAAATATCAAATGACAACTGTCAAACGTCAAAAATCAAACGTCATAACTTTAATGTCAACTGTCATAAATATCAAATGACAACTGTCAAACGTCAAAAATCAAACGTCATAATTTTAATGTCAACTGTCATAAATATCAAATGACAACTGTCAAAAATGTAAAACGTCAACTGTCAAATATCAAGCATAATATGTCATAAATATCAAATGACAACTGTCAAACGTCAAAAATCAAACGTCATAATTTTAATGTCAACTGTCATAAATATCAAATGAAAACTGTCAAAAATGTAAAACGTCAACTGTCAAATATAAAATGTAAACTGTCAAATATCAAATGACAACTGTCAAACGTCAAAAATCAAACGTCATAATTTTAATGTCAACTGTCATAAATATCAAATGACAACTGTCAAAAATGTAAAACGTCAACTGTCAAATATAAAATGTAAACTGTCAAATATCAAATGACAACTGTCAAACGTCAAAAATCAAACGTCATAATTTTAATGTCAACTGTCATAAATATCAAATGACAACTGTCAAAAATGTAAAACGTCAACTGTCAAATATCAAATATAAACTGTCATACATATCAAATGACAACTGTCAAAAATGTAAAACGTCAACTGTCAAATATCAAATATCAATTGTCATAAATATCAAATGACAACTGTCAAAAATGTAAAACGTCAACTGTCAAATATCAAATATAAACTGTCATAAATATCAAATGACAACTGTCAAACGTCAAAAATCAAACGTCATAATTTTAATGTCAACTGTCATAAATATCAAATGAAAACTGTCAAAAACGTAAAACGTCAACTGTCAAATATAAAATGTAAACTGTCAAATATCAAATGACAACTGTCAAACGTCAAAAATCAAACGTCATAATTTTAATGTCAACTGTCATAAATATCAAATGACAACTGTCAAAAATGTAAAACGTCAACTGTCAAATATAAAATGTAAACTGTCAAATATCAAATGACAACTGTCAAACGTCATAATTTTAATGTCAACTGTCATAAATATTAAATGACAACTGTCAAAAATGTAAAACGTCAACTGTCAAATATAAAATGTAAACTGTCAAATATCAAATGACAACTGTCAAACGTCATAATTTTAATGTCAACTGTCATAAATATCAAATGACAACTGTCAAATATGTAAAACGTCAACTGTCAAATATAAAATGTAAACTGTCAAATATCAAATGACAACTGTCAAACGTCAAAAATCAAACGTCATAATTTTAATGTCAACTGTCATAAATATCAAATGACAACTGTCAAAAATGTAAAACGTCAACTGTCAAATATCAACTGTCATAAAAATCAATTGACAATTGTCATACGTCAAACGTCAAATGTGAAAAATCAAACGTCATAATTTTAACGTCAACTGTCATAAATATAAAATGACAACTGTCAAAAATGTAAAACGTCAACTGTCAAATATAAAATGTTAACTGTCAAATATCAAATGACAACTGTCAAACGTCAAAAATCAAACGTCATAATTTTAATGTCAACTGTCATAAATATCAAATGACAACTGTCAAAAATGTAAACGTCAACTGTCAAATATCAAATATAAACTGTCATAAATATCAAATGACAACTGTCAAACGTCATAATTTTAATGTCAACTGTCATAAATATTAAATGACAACTGTCAAAAATGTAAAACGTCAACTGTCAAATATCAACTGTCATAAATATCAAATGACAACTGTCAAACGTCAAAAATCAAACGTCATAATTCTAATGTCAACTGTCATAAATATCAAATGACAACTGTCAAAAATGTAAAACGTCAACTGTCAAATATCAAATATAAACTGTCATAAATATTAAATGACAACTGTCAAACGTCAAAAATCAAACGTCATAATTTTAATGTCAACTGTCATAAATATCAAATATAAACTGTCAAAAATGTAAAACGTCAACTGTCAAATATCAAATATAAACTGTCATAAATATCAAATGACAACTGTCAAACGTCAAAAATCAAACGTCATAATTTTAATGTCAACTGTCATAAATATCAAATGACAACTGTCAAAAATGTAAAACGTCAACTGTCAAATATAAAATGTAAACTGTCAAATATCAAATGACAACTGTCAAACGTCAAAAATCAAACTTCATAATTTTAATGTCAACTGTCATAAATATCAAATGACAACTGTCAAAAATGTAAAACGTCAACTGTCAAATATAAAATGTAAACTGTCAAATATCAAATGACAACTGTAAAACGTCAAAAATCAAACAAACGTCATAATTTTAATGTCAACTGTCATAAATATCAAATGACAACTGTCAAAAATGTAAACGTCAACTGTCAAATATAAAATGTAAACTGTCAAATATCAAATGACAACTGTCAAACGTCAAAAATTAAACGTCATAATTTTAATGTCAACTGTCATAAATATTAAATGACAACTGTCAAAAATGTAAAACGTCAACTGTCAAATATCAAATATCAACTGTCATAAATATCAAATGACAAATGTCAAACGTCAAAAATCAAACGTCATAATTTTAATGTCAACTGTCATAAATATCAAATGACAACTGTCAAAAATGTAAAACGTCAACTGTCAAATATCAAATATCAATTGTCATAAATATCAAATGACAACTGTCAAAAATGTAAAACGTCAACTGTCAAATATCAAATATAAACTGTCATAAATATCAAATGACAACTGTCAAACGTCAAAAATCAAACGTCATAATTTTAATGTCAACTGTCATAAATATCAAATGAAAACTGTCAAAAACGTAAAACGTCAACTGTCAAATATAAAATGTAAACTGTCAAATATCAAATGACAACTGTCAAACGTCAAAAATCAAACGTCATAATTTTAATGTCAACTGTCATAAATATCAAATGACAACTGTCAAAAATGTAAAACGTCAACTGTCAAATATAAAATGTAAACTGTCAAATATCAAATGACAACTGTCAAACGTCATAATTTTAATGTCAACTGTCATAAATATTAAATGACAACTGTCAAAAATGTAAAACGTCAACTGTCAAATATAAAATGTAAACTGTCATAAATATCAAATGACAACTGTCAAACGTCAAAAATCAAACGTCATAATTTTAATGTCAACTGTCATAAATATCAAATGACAACTGTCAAAAATGTAAAACGTCAACTGTCAAATATAAAATGTAAACTGTCAAATATCAAATGACAACTGTCAAACGTCAAAAATCAAACGTCATAATTTTAATGTCAACTGTCATAAATATCAAATGACAACTGTCAAAAATGTAAAACGTCAACTGTCAAATATAAAATGTAAACTGTCAAATATCAAATGACAACTGTCAAACGTCAAAAATCAAACGTCATAATTTTAATGTCAACTGTCATAAATATCAAATGAAAACTGTCAAAAATGTAAAACGTCAACTGTCAAATATAAAATGTAAACTGTCAAATATCAAATGACAACTGTCAAACGTCAAAAATCAAACGTCATAATTTTAATGTCAACTGTCATAAATATCAAATGAAAACTGTCAAAAATGTAAAACGTCAACTGTCAAATATAAAATGTAAACTGTCAAATATCAAATGACAACTGTCAAACGTCAAAAATCAAACGTCATAATTTTAATGTCAACTGTCATAAATATCAAATGACAACTGTCAAAAATGTAAAACGTCAACTGTCAAATATAAAATGTAAACTGTCAAATATCAAATGACAACTGTCAAACGTCAAAAATCAAACGTCATAATTTTAATGTCAACTGTCATAAATATCAAATGAAAACTGTCAAAAATGTAAAACGTCAACTGTCAAATATAAAATGTAAACTGTCAAATATCAAATGACAACTGTCAAACGTCAAAAATCAAACGTCATAATTTTAATGTCAACTGTCATAAATATCAAAGGACAACTGCCAAAAATGTAAAACGTCAACTGTCAAATATAAAATGTAAACTGTCAAATATCAAATGACAACTGTCAAACGTCAAAAATCAAACGTCATAATTTTAATGTCAACTGTCATAAATATCAAATGACAACTGTCAAAAATGTAAAACGTCAACTGTCAAATATAAAATGTAAACTGTCAAATATCAAATGACAACTGTCAAACGTCAAAAATCAAACGTCATAATTTTAATGTCAACTGTCATAAATATCAAATAACTGTCAAAAATGTAAAACGTCAACTGTCAAATATCAAATATAAACTGTCATAAATATCAAATGACAACTGTCAAAAATGTAAAACGTCAACTGTCAAATATCAAATATAAACTGTCATAAATATCAAATGACAACTGTCAAAAATGTAAAACGTCAACTGTCAAATATCAAATATAAACTGTCATAAATATCAAATGACAACTGTCTAACGTTAAAAATCAAACGTCATAATTTTAATGTCAACTGTCATAAATATCAAATGACAACTGTCAAAAATGTAAAACGTCAACTGTCAAATATAAAATGTAAACTGTCATAAATATCAAATGACAACTGTCAAACGTCATAATTTTAATGTCAACTGTCATAAATATCAAATGACAACTGTCAAACGTCAAAAATCGAGCATCTAAAATCAAACGTCAAAATTTAAATGTCAACTGTCATAAATATCAAATGACAATTGTCAATATATCAAACGTCAAAAATGAAACTTCAAAAGTCAAACGTGAAAAATCAAACGTCAAAATTTTAGTGTCAACTGTCATAAATATCATATATCAACTGTCATAAATGTCAAATGACAACTGTCAAACGTCAAAAATCGAGCATCTAAAATCAAACGTCAAAATTTTAATGTCAACTGTCATAAATATTAAATGACAATTGTCAATATATCAAACGTCAAAAATGAAACTTCAAAAGTCAAACGTGAAAAATCAAACGTCAAAATTTTAGTGTCAACTGTCATAAATATCAAATAACAACTGTCAAACGTCAAAAATCGAGCATCTAAAATCAAACGTCAAAATTTTAATGTCAACTGTCATAAATATCAAATGACACTTGTCAATATATCAAACGTCAAAAATGAAACTTCAAAAGTCAAACGTGAAAAATCAAACGTCAAAATTTTAGTGTCAACTGTCATAAATATCAAATGACAATTGTCAATATATCAAACGTCAAAAATAAAACTTCAAAAGTCAAACGTGAAAAATCAAACGTCAAAATTTTAGTGTCAACTGTCATAAATATCATATATCAACTGTCATAAATATCAAATGACAACTGTCAAACGTCAAAAATCGAATCTAAAATCAAACGTCAAAATTTGAATGTCAACTGTCATAAATATCAAATGACAACTGTCAAAAATGTCAAATGTTAACACCTTAATCACCATTCAAAGTACTACGGTTATAAAATAACTAATACTAATACTAGTTATTTGACGGTTATACTAAAAGACAATATAACTAATTTTAGTTGCATACTTTGATCACATCCAATTTCATCGGTACCGTCTTGACAATGTCGCAAACCATCGCAACGTTGCGAACGAGGAATACAGGCACCATTTTCACAAAAGAAATCATCTTTATGACATGCTGGAAATTACATATTTTACACACAAAATCCACCAAAATTTACAACTGTTAGAACAACAAAATGAGGTTAGAAACAACGAGTTTTGACAGATTTTTCACTATGAAAAGTTAGTTTGACAATTATAACAAGAAATATCACTTTGACAGGAGTGTCAGTATGACAGAAGTGACAGTATTACAGATATGTCAATTTGATAAAAATGAAAGTAGTGACAGAAGTGTCAGTTTGACAATAGTGACAAGTGACAGTTTGAGAGAAATGTCAGTTTGAAATGATTGATCTTTAGATGATACATTTTAGTTTAAGATAATCGAATTTGATAAGAAAATGAGTAGAAAACAAATTAAATGACAGTTAAAGACAGAAATGTCAATTTTTGACAGTTAAAGATGTGATTTATAAGACTTACGGCATTTCCGTTCATCACTTAGATCAAAGCAATCGTATTTTCGATCACAAACTTCACTTTTTGGTATACAATTCTTCCCATCTTCACATTGGAATTGGTCGGACCGACACCGAACTATTTAATTACATGCAAACATTTAAATAAACTATACTTTGTTTATTATTTATTTATTATTATTTAGTATTAGGTAAGTAGGTAGTTAAAATTTATAATAATAGCTAATAAGTTTATTAATTTTTGTTTTATTTTATTTATTATAAAAATTTTGGTAAAAGTGATGGTTTGAGGTTATGAATTAAACATATATTTGTGCATATTTCAAATTTGATTCAAATTTAATTAAAATTTATCAAAAATTATGAAAATTACAAATATTGTGATTTTGGTTCTTCGAGCCGGATTAAAAAGTTTTATTAGATTTTCTCGAAAACTAAAAAAGATATCAAAACGCAGTTTGTTTGGGGATAATTTAAAATTCTAAACAGATTTAAATCATTTGCAATATTAAAAATCGGTTAAAGAACGAGCGAGATACGGCCAATTTGGTCCTAAATAGAAAATGCGTTTTTTGTAACCTCGAAACATATTTGTACGTGTTTCAAATTCAATGTAAATTTAATTGAAATTTATCAAAAATGATAAAAATTACAAATATTGTGATTTTGGTTCTTCGAGCCGGATTAAAGTTTTATTAGATTTTCTCGAAAACTAAAAATGATATCAAAACGCAGTTTTTTGGAGGATAATTTAAAATTTTAAATGGATTTAAATCATTTTCAACATTAAAAATCGGTTAAAGAACGAGCGAAATACGGCCAATTTGGTCCTAAATAGAAAATGCGTTTTTTGTAACCTCGAAACAAATTTGTACGTGTTTCAAATTCAATGTAAATTTAATTGAAATTTATCAAAAATCATAAAAATTACAAATATTGTGATTTTGGTTCTTCGAGCCGGATTAAAAAGTTTTATTAGATTTTCTCGAAAACTAAAAAAGATATCAAAACGCAGTTTTTTGGAGGATAATTTAAAATTTTAAACGGATTTAAATCACTTTCAATATTGAAAATCGGTTAAAGAACGAGCAAGATACGGCCAATTTGGTCGTTTTTTGTAACCTCGAAACAAATTTGTACGTGTTTCAAATTCAATGTAAATTTAATTGAAATTTATCAAAAATCATAAAAATTACAAATATTGTGATTTTGGTTCTTCGAGCCGGATTAAAAAGTTTTATTAGATTTTCTCGAGAACTAAAAAATATATCAAAACGCAGTTTTTTGGAGGATAATTTAAAATTTTAAACGGATTTAAATCACTTTCAATATTGAAAATCGGTTAAAGAACGAGCGAGATACGGCCAATTTGGTCTTAAATAGAAAATGCGTTTTTTGTAACCTCGAAACAAATTTGTACGTGTTTCAAATTCAATGTAAATTTAATTGAAATTTATCAAAAATCATAAAAATTAGAAATATTGTGATTTTGGTTCTTCGAGCCGGATTAAAAAGTTTTATTAGATTTTCTCGAAAACTAAAAAAGATATCAAAACGCAGTTTGTTTGGTGATAATTTAAAATTCTAAATAGATTTAAATCATTTGCAATATTAAAAATCGGTTAAAGAACGAGCGAGATACGGCCAATTTGGTCCTAAATAGAAAATGCGTTTTTTGTAACCTTGAAACAAATTTGTACGTGTTTCAAATTCAATGTAAATTTAATTGAAATTTATCAAAAATCATAAAAATTACAAATATTGTGATTTTGGTTCTTCGAGCCGGATTAAAAAGTTTTATTAGATTTTCTCGAGAACTAAAAAAGATATCAAAACGCAGTTTGTTTGGGGATAATTTAAAATTTTAAACGGATTTAAATCACTTTCAATATTAAAAATCGGTTAAAGAACCAGCGAGATACGGCCAATTTGGTCCTAAATGTAAATTTAATTGAAATTTATCAAAAATCATAAAAATTACAAATATTGTGATTTTGGTTCTTCGAGCCGGATTATAAAGTTTTATTAGATTTTCTCGAAAACTAAAAAAGATATCAAAACGCAGTTTGTTTGGGGATAATTTGAAATTTTAAACAGATTTAAATCATTTTCAATATTAAAAATCGGTTAAAGAACAAGCGAGATACGGCCAATTTGGTCGTAAATAGAAAACGCGTTTTTTGTAACCTCGAAGCAAATTTGTACGTGTTTCAAATTCAATGTAAATTTAATTGAAATTTATCAAAAATCATAAAAATTACAAATATTGTGATTTTGGTTCTTCGGGCCGGATTAAAAAGTTTTATTAGATTTTCTCGAAAACTAAAAAAGATATCAAAACGCAGTTTGTTTGGGGATAATTTAAAATTCGAAACGGATTTAAATCATTTTTAATATTGAAAATCGGTTAAAGAACGAGCGAAATACGGCCAATTTGGTCCTAAATAGAAAATGCGTTTTTTTTGTAACCTCGAAACAAATTTGTACGTGTTTCAAATTCAATGTAAATTTAATTGAAATTTATCAAAAATCATAAAAAATACAAATATTGTGATTTTGGTTCTTCGAGCCGGATTAAAAAGTTTTATTAGATTTTCTCGAGAACTAAAAAAGATATCAAAACGCAGTTTGTTTGGTGATAATTTAAAATTTTAAACAGATTTAAATCATTTTCAATATTGAAAATCGGTTAAAGAACGAGCAAGATACGGCCAATTTGCTCGTAAATAGAAAATGCGTTTTTTTGTAACCTCGAAACAAATTTGTACGTGTTTCAAATTCAATGTAAATTTAATTAAAATTTGTCAAAAATCATAAAAATTACAAATATTGTAATTTTGGTTCTTCGAGCCGGATTAAAAAGTTTTATTAGATTTTCTCGAAAACTAAAAAAGATATCAAAACGCAGTTTTTTGGAGGATAATTTAAAATTTTAAACCGATTTAAATCATTTTCAATATTGAAAATCGGTTAAAGAACGAGCGAGATACGGCCAATTTGGTCGTAAATAGAAAATGCGTTTTTTTGTAACCTCGAAACAAATTTGTACGTGTTTCAAATTTAAAGTAAATTTAATTGAAATTTATCAAAAATCATAAAAATTTCAAATATTGTGATTTTGGTTCTTCGAGCCGGATTAAAAAGTTTTATTAGATTTTCTCAAAAACTAAAAAAGATATTAAAACGCAGTTTGTTTGGGGATAATTTAAAATTCGAAACGGATTTAAATCATTTTTAATATTGAAAATCGGTTAAAGAACGAGCGAAATACGGCCAATTTGGTCCTAAATAAAAAATGTGTTTTTTTGTAACCTCGAAACAAATTTGTACGTGTTTCAAATTCAATGTAAATTTAATTGAAATTTATCAAAAATCATAAAAATTACAAATATTATGATTTTGGTTCTTCGAGCCGGATTAAAAAGTGTTATTAGGTTTTCTCTAAAACTAAAAAAGATATCAAAACGCAATTTTTTTGAGGATAATTTAAAATTCTAAACGGATTTAAATCACTTTCAATATTGAAAATCGGTTAAAGAACGAGCGAGATACGGCAAATTTGGTCCTAAATGGAAAATGCGTTTTTTTGTAACCTCGAAACAAATTTGTACGTGTTTCAAATTCAATGTAAATTTAATTGAAATTTATCAAAAATCATAAAAATTACAAATATTGTGATTTTGGTTCTTCGAGCCGGATTAAAAAGTTTTATTAGATTTTCTCTAAAACTAAAAAAGATATCAAAACGCAATTTTTTTGAGGATAATTTAAAATTCTAAACGGATTTAAATCATTTTCAATATTGAAAATCGGTTAAAGAACGAGCGAAATGCGGCCAATTTGGTCCTAAATAGTAAATGCGTTTTTTGTAACCTCGAAACAAATTTGTACGTGATTCAAATTCAATGTAAATTTAATTGAAATTTATCAAAAATCATAAAAATTACAAAGATTGTGATTTTGGTTCTTCGAGCCGGATTAAAAAGTTTTATTAGATTTTCTCTAAAACTAAAAAAGATATCAAAACGCAGTTTGTTTGGGGATAATTTAAAATTTTAAACGGATTTAAACCACTTTCAATATTGAAAATCGGTTAAAGAACGAGCGAAATGCGGCCAATTTGGTCCTAAATAGTAAATGCGTTTTTTGTAACCTCGAAACAAATTTGTACGTGATTCAAATTCAATGTAAATTTAATTGAAATTTATCAAAAATCATAAAAATTACAAAGATTGTGATTTTGGTTCTTCGAGCCGGATTAAAAAGTTTTATTAGATTTTCTCGAAAACTAAAAAAGATATCAAAACGCAGTTTTTTGGAGGATAATTTAAAATTTTAAACGGATTTAAATCATTTTCAATATTAAAAATCGGTTAAAGAACGAGCGAGATACGGCCAATTTGGTCCTAAATAGAAAACGCGTTTTTTGTAACCTCGAAACAAATTTGTACGTGTTTCAAATTCAATGTAAATTTAATTGAAATTTATCAAAAATCATAAAAATTACAAATATTGTGATATTGGTTCTTCGAGCCGGATTAAAAAGTTTTATTAGATTTTCTCGAAAACTAAAAAAGATATTAAAACGCAGTTTTTTTGAGGATAATTTAAAATTTTAAACGGATTTAAATCATTTTCAATATTAAAAATCGGTTAAAGAACAAGCAAGATACGGCCAATTTGGTCGTAAATAGTAAATGCGTTTTTTTGTAACCTCGAAACAAATTTGTACGTGTTTCAAATTCAATGTAAATTTAATTGAAATTTATCAAAAATCATAAAAATTACAAATATTGTGATTTTGGTTCTTCGAGCCGGATTAAAAAGTTTTATTAGATTTTCTCGAGAACTAAAAAAGATATCAAAACGCAGTTTTTTTGAGGATAATTTGAAATTTTAAACAGATTTAAATCATTTTCAATATTAAAAATCGGTTAAAGAACGAGCAAGATACGGCCAATTGGGTCGTAAATAAAAAATGCGTTTTTTGTAACCTCGAAACAAATTTTTACGTGTTTCAAATTCAATGTAAATTTAATTGAAATTTATCAAAAATCATAAAAATTACAAATATTGTGATTTTGGTCCTTCGAGCCGGATTAAAAAGTTTTATTAGATTTTCTCGAAAACTAAAAAAGATATTAAAACGCAGTTTTTTTGAGGATAATTTAAAATTTTAAACGGATTTAAATCATTTTCAATATTAAAAATCGGTTAAAGAACAAGCAAGATACGGCCAATTTGGTCGTAAATAGAAAATGCGTTTTTTTGTAACCTCGAAACAAATTTGTACGTGTTTCAAATTCAATGTAAATTTAATTGAAATTTATCAAAAATCATAAAAATTAGAAATATTGTGATTTTGGTTCTTCGAGCCGGATTAAAAAGTTTTATTAGGTTTTCTCTAAAACTAAAAAAGATATCAAAACGCAGTTTTTTGGAGGATAATTTAAAATTTTAAATGGATTTAAATCATTTTCAATATTAAAAATCGGTTAAAGAACGAGCAAGATACGGCCAATTTGGTCGTAAATAGAAAATGCGTTTTTTTTAACCTCGAAATAAATTTGTACGTGTTTCAAATTCAATGTAAATTTAATTGAAATTTATCAAAAATCATAAAAATTACAAATATTGTGATTTTGGTTCTTCGAGCCGGATTAAAAAGTTTTATTAGATTTTCTCGAGAACTAAAAAAGATATCAAAACGCACTTTTTTTGAGGATAATTTGAAATTTTAAACAGATTTAAATCATTTTCAATATTAAAAATCGGTTAAAGAACGAGCGAGATACGGCCAATTTGGTCGTAAATAGAAAATGCGTTTTCTCGTAACCTCGAAACAATACATTTATCAAAATTTATTAAATTATATAAATTTTATTAGAATAAATAAAATTATACAAAAAATCATATTTCAGCTACCTATTATATGTTATTATTAGCATATTTGACATCAGCGCCATATCATGACCAAATTCGTAACTATTGGGTGTAAGAAAATTTGTTAATTGATAGATTTATATATTCAACACTGATGCTAATATGTGCTAAATAAAGTAATAATGTGATTTTTAAACTGCAAATCAAGCCAGGCAAAGAACAAGCAATCAAAAAAGCTATTATTTCATATCATATAAAAAAATATTTTTTTTTTTTACATTATATACATATTTGTATAAAAAAGAAATTACAAAACAAACATACCTGTACTACAATTTTGTTCATCTGATCCATCATTACAATCTGCTACTCCATTACAACGAGCATAATCTGGTAAACATCTATCTCTTGGTCCACATGAAAATTCACCATTACGACAACGTTGAGGTTCTGCAATAAAAAATTTAACATTTACTCAATTTTCCACATTAAAAGAATTGAATCAAAACATTTCAAATAACATAAACTTAATTCATAAGTGTCAACTGTCAATTTTCTCATTTATTTGCAGAGAGCACTAAATAGAATAAGTGGCCTTTTACTATGTAGGCATATGTCATTAGTCATATTTCAAATGTCTAATGTCAGATGTCAATTGTTAACTATGAAATGTCAACTATCAAATGTCTTGTGTCAAATATTAAATATCAAATGTCATATGTTAATAGTTGAATGTCAACTGTTAAATTTGTGATGTCACTTTGTCATATGTCAACTATCATATGTCAAATGTTAACTGTCAAATGTCAACTATTGAATGTCAACTGCCACTTTGACATATGTCAATTGTCAAATGTTAACTATCAAATGTCAACTTTCAAGTGTCCTATCAAATGTCAATTATCAAATTGTTAAATATTAACTATCAATGTAATATGTCAAATGTCAATGGTTGAATGTCAACTGTCAAATTTTAACTATTAACTATCAATTTAATATGTCAAATGTCAACAAGTGAATGTCAATTTTAACTGCCACTTTATTATATGTCAAATGTTAACTATCAAATGTCAATTGTTGAATGTAAACTGTCAAATGTTAACGGCCACTTTGTCAAATATCAAATGTTAACTATCAAATTTCAACTGTCAAATGTCAAATCTCAACCATCAAATGTCAATGTCAACTTTAAACTCTGATCTGTGAACTGTCAACCGACAAATGTCAAATTTTAAATATCAACTGTTAAATGCCAAATGTCAACTATCAAATGTCAACTGTCAAATGCCAAATCTCAACTATCAAATTTTAAATGTCAATGTCAACTTTCAACTCTCAACTCTGATCTGTGAACTGTCAACCGTCAAATGTCAAATTTCAAATGTCAAATGTCAACTGTCAAATGCCAAATGCCAAATCTCAACTATCAACTGTCAAATGCCAAATCGCAACTATCAAATGTCAAATGTCAGTGTCAAATTTCAACTCTAAACTCTGATCTGTGAACTTTCAACTGTCAAATGCCAAATTTCAACTGTCAAATGCCAAATCTCAACTATCAAATTTCAATTGTCAAATGTCAAATCTCAACCATCAAATGTCAATGTCAACTTTAAACTCTGATCTGTGAACTGTCAACCGTCAAATGTCAACTGTTAAATGCCAAATGTCAACTATCAAATGTCAACTGTCAAATGCCAAATCTCAACTATCAAATTTTAAATGTCAATGGCAACTTTCAACTCTCAACTCTAATCTGTCAACTGTCAACCGTCAAATGTCAAATTTCAAATGTCAACTGTCAAATGCCAAATCTCAACTATCAACTGTCAAATGCCAAATCTCAACTATCAAATGTCAAATGTCAAATTTCAACTCTAAACTCTGATCTGTGAACTTACAACTGTCAAATTTCAAATTTCAACTGTCAAATGCCAAATCTCAACTATCAAATTTCAACTGTCAAATGTCAAATCTCAACCATCAAATGTCAATGTCAACTTTAAACTCTGATCTGTGAACTGTCAACCGTCAAATGTCAACTGTTAAATGCCAACTGTCAACTATCAAATGTCAACTGTCAAATGCCAAATCTCAACTATCAAATTTTAAATGTCAGTGTCAAATTTCAACTCTAAACTCTGATCTGTGAACTTTCAACTGTCAAATTTCAAATTTCAACTGTCAAATGCCAAATCTCAACTATCAAATTTCAACTGTCAAATGTCAAATCTCAACCATCAAATGTCAATGTCAACTTTAAACTCTGATCTGTGAACTGTCAACCGTCAAATGTCAACTGTTAAATGCCAACTGTCAACTATCAAATGTCAACTGTCAAATGCCAAATCTCAACTATCAAATTTTAAATGTCAGTGTCAAATTTCAACTCTAAACTCTGATCTGTGAACTTTCAACTGTCAAATTTCAAATTTCAACTGTCAAATGCCAAATCTCAACTATCAAATGTCAATGTCAACTTTAAACTCTGATCTGTGAACTGTCAACCGACAAATGTCAAATTTTAAATATCAACTGTTAAATGCCAAATGTCAACTATCAAATGTCAACTGTCAAATGCCAAATCTCAACTATCAAATTTTAAATGTCAATGTCAACTTTCAACTCTCAACTCTGATCTGTGAACTGTCAACCGTCAAATGTCAAATTTCAAATGTCAACTGTCAAATGCCAAATGCCAAATCTCAACTATCAACTGTCAAATGCCAAATCGCAAATATCAAATGTCAAATGTCAATGTCAAATTTCAACTCTAAACTCTGATCTGTCAATTGTCAAATGTTAACTATCAAATGTCAACTATCAAATGACACTATCAAATGTCAACTGTGAACTGTTGTATGTTATAATGAATGCCATCTGTCAAATTTCAAATGCTACTTTGTTATATGTCAATTGTCAAATGTTAACTATCAAATGTCAACTATCAAATGACACTATCAAATGTCAACTGTGAACTGTTATATGTTATAATGAATGCCATCTGTCAAATTTCAACTGCTACTTTGTTATATGTCAATTGTCAAATGTTAACTATCAAATGTCAACTATCAAATGACACTATCAAATGTTAACTGTGAACTGTTATATCTTATAATGAATGCCATCTGTCAAATTTCAACTGCTACTTTATTATATGTCAATTGTCAAATGTTAACTATCAAATGTCAACTATCAAATGTCACTACCATATGTCAACTATCAAATGTGAACTGTCAATTTTCAAATGTCAACTAACTTTCAAATGTCCACTGTCAAATGTCAATTGTTGAATGTCAACTGTCAAATTTCAACTGCCACTTTCTCTTATGTCAAATGTTAACTATGAATGTCAACTGTCAAACTTAAACTGCCACTTTGTTATATGTAATATGTTATATGTCATCCATTTTTATTTTGTTATTAATAATAGACAAAAAAATTAATAAACATTATTTAATACTCTTAATTATCGTAAACAATGGAAAACAAAGACACATTTTCACACATTCATAATAAAAATAAAAAGATAATAATCATCGATAAAAATCAGAGATTTTCTTTGGCCGGAAACGAGCGATAAAACAAACGTCGGAACCGGAAAAGTAAGAAAAGGTGAAAATGCGAAAAATGAAAAAGACATTCTTCTGTAAAAGTCATAAATAGAAGTCTTCTTTTCTCGAGACAGGTGGTTAAGATGACGTTGTAATTATTGTCGATTTCACTCTGGGCCATTGTTTTCCACGATTTTCCACGGGTAATTAATTTTTCAACAAAAAATAAAAGAGGAATTCTTTGCACCACAACTCGAGGCTGTCATGTATTTTATATAACGAATTTATTGTTATTAAGAAATGTAGAAAATTGGGAGTAACCAATATAATAAAGCATAGATTATTGTTTATTTAATCGAAAATATGTTTAATATATTAGAACTCACATCAACGACAAACCTTTTAAATGTAAGATTTGTTCGAAATGTTTCATAAAATCTTTTAGTTTAAAAAGTCATATTAGAACTCACACCGACGAGAGCCGATATTATCATTATTGGACCATGTTTCGGATAGACATAATATGTCTAGTTCATATTGCTTTAAGATAAGGTCTATTTTATTCGTTTTATTAGAAATTGATTGACAGTTAACATTTAAAATACGGAAGAAATTATCAGATTTCTCATTATTTTCACACACACAGTTCTTTATGTTTCTACTGACTTCCTTGCGATACATTTTGCGATACGTACGTCAAAACTTTTGATTAGCTAACCTAACCTAACCGTTAATTTCTGTTAAAAATGTTTAAAACGTGAAAAAACGTTTAAAAAGTCATATTAGAACTCACATCAACGAGAAACTTTTTAAATGTAAGATTTGTTCGTATTTTTCACAAAATCCTGTAGTTTAAAAAGTCATATTAGAACTCACACCGACGAGAAACCTTTTAAATGTAAGATTTGTTCGTATTTTTCACAAAATCCTGTAAAAATTCATATTAGAACTCACATCAACGACAAACCTTTTAAATATAAGATTTGTTCGAAATGTTTTATAAAATCTTGTAGTTTAAAAAGTCATATTAGAACTCACACCGACGAGAGCCGATATTATCATTATTGGACCATGTTTCGGATAGACATAATATGTCTAGTTCATATTGCTTTAAGATAAGGTCTATTTTATTCGTTTTGTTAGAAATTGATTGACAGTTAACATTTAAAATACGGAAGAAATTATCAGATTTCTCATGATTTTCACAAACACAGTTCTTTAGGTTACACGCACACTCTTTTTTTTTTAATAAATTATGGAAATATAGATATTTATTTAAACAATATTTAATCTGATATGTGCATAAAAGTGTTGAGAATTTGATTGCGTATAGAGAATATAAAAGAATGTTGGATATTTTGAGGTAAGATGAGTATCAAAGGCAAACAGCTATATCACGTTACAATATTACGTTTAAATCGAGTTAAGTATGGCCTTTTGTGTCATCCGAACCGAAACTGACACTGAAGTGAGAATCCATTTCTAAAGGCTAAAGAGATGCTTAGCTTTTAGCTTTGTCCTTTGAACTAAATAGATATTAGACACCTTTTTCCAATCGAAATTCTCAATATATAAACATACTTTTCAATATTCAACTTACAAAACTAATTAAACATACTTTTTACAATGTTTCATAATTTGATAACCTAATATGACATTTTGTAATAGTTATATGTCAATTTATGACAGTTAATTCACAAACGTCAAGCTGAATTTAACAATTTCAATGTCAATTTTGACAATTCAAATTTAATTTGACAATTTAAATGTCTTTTAATGGTAGTTAACTTATTTTATAACAGTTGACAAGGCAATTAACATTCACAAACGTCAGACTGAATTTGACATCTTTAATGGTTTAAATGTCAATCTTTAACATTTGATTTACTTAATTTGACAATTTAAATAACATTTTGTAACAGTTATGTCAATTTATGACAGTTGACAATTAAAATTTGTTAAATGACAATAGACATTTGACATATGACATTTGACATATGACATTTGACATATGACATTTGACATATGACATTTGACATATGACATATGACATTTGACATATGACATTTGACATATGACATTTGACATATGACATTTGACATATGACATTTGACATATGACATATGACATTTGACATATGACATTTGACATATGACATTTGACATATGACATTTGACATATGACATTTGACATATGACATTTGACATATGACATATGACATTTGACATTTGACATATGACATATGACATTTGACATTTGACATTTGACATATGACATTTGACATCTGACATATGACATATGACATATGACATTTGACATATGACATTTGGCATATGACATTTGGCATATGACATTTGACATATGACATTTGACATATGACATTTGACATATGACATTTGACATATGACATATGACATATGACATTTGACATATGACATATGACATATGACATTTGACATATGACATATGACATTTGACATATGACATTTGACATATGACATTTGACATTTGACATTTGAAATATGACATATGACATTTGACATATGACATTTGACATATGACATATGACATTTGACATATGACATTTGACATATGACATTTGACATATGACATTTGACATATGACATTTGACATATGACATTTGACAGTTGACATTTTATATTATTGACAAACAACAAGTAACGGTTGTTTTACAATGTTTCATAATTTGATAACCTAAATGTCATTTTTTGATAGTTATGTCAATTTATGACAGTTGACACTGCAATTCACAAACGTCAAGTTTAATTTAACAATTTCAATGTCAATTTTGACAGTTCAAATTTAATTTGACAATTTAAATGTCTTTTTATGGCAGTTAACTTATTTTATAAGAGTTGACAAGGCAATTAATATTCACAAACGTCAGATTGAATTTGACATCTTTAATGTTTGACAGTTTAAATGTCAATCTTTAACAGTTGATTTACTTAATTTGACAATTTAAATAACATTTTTTGACAGTTATGTCAATTTATGACAGTTGACAATTAAAATTTGTTAAATGACAATAGACATTTGACATTTGACATTTGACATTTGACATTTGACATTTGACATTTGACATTTGACATTTGACATTTGACATTTGACATTTGACATTTGACATTTGACATTTGACATTTGACATTTGACATTTGACATTTGACATTTGACATTTGACATTTGACATTTGACATTTGACATTTGACATTTGACATTTGACATTTGACATTTGACATTTGACATTTGACATTTGACATTTGACATTTGACATTTGACATTTGACATTTGACATTTGACATTTGACATTTGACATTTGACATTTGACATTTGACATTTGACATATGACATATGACATATGACATATGACATATGACATATGACATATGACATATGACATATGACATATGACATATGACATATGACATATGACATATGACATATGACATATGACATATGACATATGACATATGACATTTGACATTTGACATTTGACATTTGACATTTGACATTTGACATTTGACATATGACATATGACATATGACATTTGACATTTGACATTTGACATTTGACATTTGACATTTGACATTTGACATTTGACATTTGACATTTGACATTTGACATTTGACATTTGACATTTGACATTTGACATTTGACATTTGACATTTGACATTTGACATTTGACATTTGACATTTGACATTTGACATTTGACATTTGACATTTGACATTTGACATTTGACATTTGACATTTGACATTTGACATATGACATATGACATATGACATATGACATATGACATATGACATATGACATATGACATATGACATTTGACATTTGACATTTGACATTTGACATTTGACATTTGACATTTGACATTTGACATTTGACATTTGACATTTGACATTTGACATTTGACATTTGACATTTGACATATGACATATGACATATGACATATGACATATGACATATGACATATGACATTTGACATTTGACATTTGACATTTGACATTTGACATTTGACATTTGACATTTGACATTTGACATTTGACATTTGACATTTGACATTTGACATTTGACATTTGACATTTGACATATGACATATGACATATGACATATGACATATGACATATGACATATGACATTTGACATTTGACATTTGACATTTGACATTTGACATATGACATATGACATATGACATATGACATATGACATTTGACATTTGACATATGACATTTGACATTTGACATATGACATATGACATTTGACATATGACATATTACATATGACATTTGACATTTGACATATGACATATGACATATGACATATGACATATTACATATGACATTTGACATATGACATATGGCATTTGACATATGACATATGACATTTGACATTTGACATTTGACATTTGACATTTGACATATGACATATGACATATGACATATGACATATGACATATGACATATGACATTTGACATATGACATTTGACATTTGACATTTGACATATGACATTTGACATATGACATTTGACATATGACATTTGACATATGACATTTGACAAATTGACATTTGACATTTGACATATGACATATGACATATGACATATGACATATGAGATATGACATATGACATATGACATATGACATTTGACATTTGACATTTGACATATGACATATGACATATGACATATGACATATGACATTTGACATTTGACATATGACATATGACATTTGACAGTTGACATTTTATATTATTGACAAACAACAAGTAACGGTTTTTGTACAATGTTTCATAATTTGATAACCTAAATGTCATTTTGTGATAGTTATGTCAATTTATGACAGTTGACTGTTCAATTCAAAAATGTCAAGCTGAATTTGACAATTTTAATGTCAATTTTGACAGTTCAAATGAACTGACTACCTTAATTTGACAATTTAAATGTCATTTTATAGCAATTAACTTATTTTATAACAGTTGACAAGGCAATTAATATTCACAAACGTCAGACTGAATTTGACATCTTTAATGTAAATTTTGACAGTTTAAATGTCAATCTTTAACAGTTGATTTACTTAATTTGACAATTTAAATAACATTTTGTGACAGTTATGTCAATTTATGACAGTTGACAATTAAAATTTGTTAAATGACAATAGACATATGACATATGACATATGACATTTGACATATGACATATGGCATATGACATTTGACATTTGACATTTGACATTTGACATATGACATTTGACATATGACATATGACATATGACATTTGACATTTGACATTTGACATATGACATATGACATTTGACATTTGACATATGACATATGACATTTGACATTTGACATATGACATTTGACAGTTGACATTTTATATTATTGACCAACAACAAGTAACGATTTTTTTACAATGTTTCATAATTTGATAACCTAAAATGTCATTTTGTGATAGTTATGTCAATTTATGACAGTTGACAGTGCAATTCACAAATGTCAAGCTGAATTTAATAATTTCAATATCAATTTTGACAGTTCAAATCAACTGACTAACTTAATTTGACAATTTAAATGTCTTTTTATGACAGTTAACTGACAGTTAAGAGTTGACAAGGCAATTGATATTCACAAACGTCAGACTGAATTTGACATTTTTAATGTAAATTTTAACAGTTTGAATGTCAATCTTTAACAGTTGATTTACTTAATTTGACAATTTAAATAACATTTAGTGACAGTTATGTCAATCTATGACAGTTGACAATTAAAATTTGTTAAATGACAATAGACATATGACATATGACATTTGACATTTGACATTTGACATTTGACATTTGACATATGACATATGACATATGACATATGACATATGACATATGACATTTGACATTTGACATTTGACATATGACATATGACATTTGACATTTGACATATGACATATGACATATGACATTTGACATATGACATTTGACATTTGACATATGACATTTGACATTTGACATTTGACATATGACATTTGACATATGACATATGACATATGACATATGACATATGACATGTGACATATGACATGTGACATATGACATTTGAAATATGACAATTGACATATGACATTTGACATATGTCAATTGTCATATGTCAATTGTCATATGTCAATTGTCATATGTCAATTGTCATATGACAATTGACATATGACAATTGACATATGACAATTGACATATGACAATTGACATATGACATATGACATATGACAATTGATTGATTTTTTTATTATTTTATTAATTTTTTTACCTTAACAAGTATTTTTGGAGTTATAAACTTTTCTTGCAATTATCTATCATTTTCTTTAGAATTAAAAATCTATTGTTTAGAGTGTAAGAATGAACAGGTGTTAAACGAGAATTAGATATACAATTAACTCTAATATAAGGGAAATTATATTAATGAGCATCAATTTTACAGAAATTTAACGATTATTATAATAGAGTCGATAAATCGGCACACACGTTGAATAATAGCCGCATTCTATAAATTCATTTTATTTTAACCATCAAATACAATAAAAAAATTGTTTTTGTATAAAATCCGACGATAATAAATGGTCCTAAATGGTCGTATACAATTGTACAAGGCACAATATATAAAGTGGGATACAATCTAAATTTATAATACAGATAAATATAGAATTAAAAAAATAAAAATAAAAAATGAAAATAGCTTTCCATCCACAAGTGTTTTCCGGGCAAATGAATTGTTAATTTTACTTTTCTCGTGTTTTATAACCAGTTATTACTTTCAATTAGTTTTATGATTCATAATTTCTGATGTGATTCCACACGCAATTAAAATACTGGTTCAGGCTTTTCTGTTGATTAAAAATTTAATTACTTTCAATTAAATTTCTACAAATATAGATACATTTACATTTTTGACTACTTTTTATTGTTCTTCAAGTTTTACATACAACAAAGTTAATATGATATCGAAAAACGAAATATTTGGTATTTCATAATATTGAGAATTGACAGAGACAATCCATAATTGTTACTTGAATTTGACATTTGTTAATATGTGACAGTTGACATTTCATATTATTGACAATTGACAAGAACAGTTCATAATGGTTACTTGACAACTGTTAACATATGACAGTTGATGTTTGACAATTAAAAGTGACAAATTTATAATTCTTTTTTGATATTTGACAATTGTTAATATGTGACAGTTGACATTTCATATTATTTACATTTGACAGTTAATCAATAATAATCGTTATTCGAATGCATATTAAAACTCACACTGACGAGAAACCTTTTAAATGTAAGATTTGTTCGAAATATTTCATAAAATCCTGTAATTTAAAAAGTCATATTCGAACTCACACCGACGAGAAACCTGTTAAATGTAAGATTTGTTCGAATTGTTTCACAAAATCCTGTAGTTTAAAAAGTCATATTAGAACTCACACCGACGAAAAACCTTTTAAATGTACGATTTGTTCGAAATGTTTTACAAAATCATGTAATTTAAAAAGTCATATTCGAACTCACACCGACGAGAAACCTTTTAAATGTAAGATTTGTTCGAAATGTTTTACAAAATCATGTAATTTAAAAAGTCATATTCGAACTCACACCGACGAGAAACCTTTTTAAATATAAGATTTGTTAGAATTGTTTCACAAAATCCTGTAGTTTAAAAAGTCATATTCGAACTCACACCGACGAGAAACCTTTTAAATGTAAGATTTGGTCGAAATGTTTTACAAAATCTTGTAGCTTAAAAAGTCATATTCGAACTCACACCGACGAGAAACCTGTTAAATGTAAGATTTGTTCGAAATGTTTTACAAAATCTTGTAGTTTAAAAAGTCATATTAGAACTCACACCGACGAAAAACCTTTTAAATGTACGATTTGTTCGAAATGTTTTACAAAATCATGTAATTTAAAAAGTCATATTCGAACTCACACCGACGAGAAACCTTTTAAATGTAAGATTTGTTCGAAATGTTTTACAAAATCATGTAATTTAAAAAGTCATATTCGAACTCACACCGACGAGAAACCTTTTTAAATATAAGATTTGTTAGAATTGTTTCACAAAATCCTGTAGTTTAAAAAGTCATATTCGAACTCACACCGACGAGAAACCTTTTAAATGTAAGATTTGGTCGAAATGTTTTACAAAATCTTGTAGCTTAAAAAGTCATATTCGAACTCACACCGACGAGAAACCTGTTAAATGTAAGATTTGTTCGAAATGTTTTACAAAATCTTGTAGTTTAAAAAGTCATATTAGAACTCACACCGACGAAAAACCTTTTAAATGTAAGATTTATTCGAAATATTTCATAAAATCCTGTAATTTAAAAAGTCATATTCGAACTCACACCGACGAGAAACCTGTTAAATGTAAGATTTGTTCGAATTGTTTCACAAAATCCTGTAGTTTAAAAAGTCATATTAGAACTCACACCGACGAAAAACCTTTTAAATGTACGATTTGTTCGAAATGTTTTACAAAATCATGTAATTTAAAAAGTCATATTCGAACTCACACCGACGAGAAACCTTTTAAATGTAAGATTTGTTCGAAATGTTTTACAAAATCATGTAATTTAAAAAGTCATATTCGAACTCACACCGACGAGAAACCTTTTTAAATATAAGATTTGTTAGAATTGTTTCACAAAATCCTGTAGTTTAAAAAGTCATATTAGAACTCACACCGACGAAAAACCTTTTAAATGTACGATTTGTTCGAAATTTTTTACAAAATCATGTAATTTAAAAAGTCATATTCGAACTCACACCGACGAGAAACCTTTTAAATGTAAGATTTGTTCGAATTGTTTCACAAAATCCTGTAATTTAAAAAGTCACATTCGAACTCACACCGACGAGAAACCTGTTAAATGTAAGATTTGTTCGAATTGTTTCACAAAATCCTGTAGTTTAAAAAGTCATATTAGAACTCACACCGACGAAAAACCTTTTAAATGTACGATTTGTTCGAAATGTTTTACAAAATCATGTAATTTAAAAAGTCATATTCGAACTCACACCGACGAGAAACCTTTTAAATGTAAGATTTGTTCGAATTGTTTCACAAAATCCTGTAATTTAAAAAGTCACATTCGAACTCACACCGACGAGAAACCTGTTAAATGTAAGATTTGTTCGAATTGTTTCACAAAATCCTGTAGTTTAAAAAGTCATATTAGAACTCACACCGACGAAAAACCTTTTAAATGTACGATTTGTTCGAAATGTTTTACAAAATCATGTAATTTAAAAAGTCATATTCGAACTCACACCGACGAGAAACCTTTTAAATGTAAGATTTGTTCGAAATGTTTTACAAAATCATGTAATTTAAAAAGTCATATTCGAACTCACACCGACGAGAAACCTTTTAAATGTAAGATTTGTTCGAAATGTTTTACAAAATCATGTAATTTAAAAAGTCATATTCGAACTCACACCGACGAGAAACCTTTTTAAATATAAGATTTGTTAGAATTGTTTCACAAAATCCTGTAGTTTAAAAAGTCATATTCGAACTCACACCGACGAGAAACCTTTTAAATGTAAGATTTGGTCGAAATGTTTTACAAAATCTTGTAGCTTAAAAAGTCATATTCGAACTCACACCGACGAGAAACCTGTTAAATGTAAGATTTGTTCGAAATGTTTTACAAAATCTTGTAGTTTAAAAAGTCATATTAGAACTCACACCGACGAAAAACCTTTTAAATGTACGATTTGTTCGAAATGTTTTACAAAATCATGTAATTTAAAAAGTCATATTCGAACTCACACCGACGAGAAACCTTTTAAATGTAAGATTTGTTCGAAATGTTTTACAAAATCATGTAATTTAAAAAGTCATATTCGAACTCACACCGACGAGAAACCTTTTTAAATATAAGATTTGTTAGAATTGTTTCACAAAATCCTGTAGTTTAAAAAGTCATATTCGAACTCACACCGACGAGAAACCTTTTAAATGTAAGATTTGGTCGAAATGTTTTACAAAATCTTGTAGCTTAAAAAGTCATATTCGAACTCACACCGACGAGAAACCTGTTAAATGTAAGATTTGTTCGAAATGTTTTACAAAATCTTGTAGTTTAAAAAGTCATATTAGAACTCACACCGACGAAAAACCTTTTAAATGTAAGATTTATTCGAAATATTTCATAAAATCCTGTAATTTAAAAAGTCATATTCGAACTCACACCGACGAGAAACCTGTTAAATGTAAGATTTGTTCGAATTGTTTCACAAAATCCTGTAGTTTAAAAAGTCATATTAGAACTCACACCGACGAAAAACCTTTTAAATGTACGATTTGTTCGAAATGTTTTACAAAATCATGTAATTTAAAAAGTCATATTCGAACTCACACCGACGAGAAACCTTTTAAATGTAAGATTTGTTCGAAATGTTTTACAAAATCATGTAATTTAAAAAGTCATATTCGAACTCACACCGACGAGAAACCTTTTTAAATATAAGATTTGTTAGAATTGTTTCACAAAATCCTGTAGTTTAAAAAGTCATATTAGAACTCACACCGACGAAAAACCTTTTAAATGTACGATTTGTTCGAAATTTTTTACAAAATCATGTAATTTAAAAAGTCATATTCGAACTCACACCGACGAGAAACCTTTTAAATGTAAGATTTGTTCGAATTGTTTCACAAAATCCTGTAATTTAAAAAGTCACATTCGAACTCACACCGACGAGAAACCTGTTAAATGTAAGATTTGTTCGAATTGTTTCACAAAATCCTGTAGTTTAAAAAGTCATATTAGAACTCACACCGACGAAAAACCTTTTAAATGTACGATTTGTTCGAAATGTTTTACAAAATCATGTAATTTAAAAAGTCATATTCGAACTCACACCGACGAGAAACCTTTTAAATGTAAGATTTGTTCGAATTGTTTCACAAAATCCTGTAATTTAAAAAGTCACATTCGAACTCACACCGACGAGAAACCTGTTAAATGTAAGATTTGTTCGAATTGTTTCACAAAATCCTGTAGTTTAAAAAGTCATATTAGAACTCACACCGACGAAAAACCTTTTAAATGTACGATTTGTTCGAAATGTTTTACAAAATCATGTAATTTAAAAAGTCATATTCGAACTCACACCGACGAGAAACCTTTTAAATGTAAGATTTGTTCGAAATGTTTTACAAAATCATGTAATTTAAAAAGTCATATTCGAACTCACACCGACGAGAAACCTTTTAAATGTAAGATTTGTTCGAAATGTTTTACAAAATCATGTAATTTAAAAAGTCATATTCGAACTCACACCGACGAGAAACCTTTTTAAATATAAGATTTGTTAGAATTGTTTCACAAAATCCTGTAGTTTAAAAAGTCATATTCGAACTCACACCGACGAGAAACCTTTTAAATGTAAGATTTGTTCGAAATATTTCATAAAATCCTGTAATTTAAAAAGTCATATTCGAACTCACACCGACGAGAAACCTTTTTAAATATAAGATTTGTTCGAAATGTTTCACAAAATCCTGTAGTTTAAAAAGTCAAATTAGAACTCACACCGACGAGAAACCTTTTAAATGTAAAATTTGTTCGAAATGTTTCATAAAATCCTGTAATTTAAAAAGTCATATTCGAACTTACACCGACGAGAAACCTTTTTAAATATAAGATTTGTTCGAATTCTTTCACAAAATCCTGTAGTTTAAAAAGTCATATTAGAACTCACACTGACGAGAAACCTTTTAAATGTAAAATTTGTTCAAAATGTTTCAAACATTTCAATAGTTTAAAAAGACATATTAGAACTCACACTGACGAGAAACCTTTTAAATGTAAAATATGTTCGAAATGTTTCAAACGTTTCAATAGTTTAAAAAGTCATATTAGAACTCACACCGACGAGAAACCTTTTAAAACTAAGATTTGTTCGAACGTTTTACAAAATCTTGTAGTTTAAAAAGTCATATTAGAACTCACACCGACGAGAAACCTTTTAAATGTAAGATTTGTTCGAAATGTTTTACAAAATCATGTAGTTTAAAAAGTCATATTCGAACTCACACCGACGAGAAACCTGTTAAATGTAAGATTTGTTCGAAATGTTTCATAAAATCCTGTAATTTAAAAAGTCATATTCGAACTCACACCGACGAGAAACCTTTTTAAATATAAGATTTGTTAGAATTGTTTCACAAAATCCTGTAGTTTAAAAAGTCATATTCGAACTCACACCGACGAAAAACCTGTTAAATGTAAGATTTGTTCGAAATGTTTCATAAAATCCTGTAATTTAAAAAGTCATATTCGAACTTACACCGACGAGAAACCTTTTTAAATATAAGATTTGTTCGAATTCTTTCACAAAATCCTGTAGTTTAAAAAGTCATATTAGAACTCACACTGACGAGAAACCTTTTAAATGTAAAATTTGTTCAAAATGTTTCAAACATTTCAATAGTTTAAAAAGACATATTAGAACTCACACTGACGAGAAACCTTTTAAATGTAAAATATGTTCGAAATGTTTCAAACGTTTCAATAGTTTAAAAAGTCATATTAGAACTCACACCGACGAGAAACCTTTTAAAACTAAGATTTGTTCGAACGTTTTACAAAATCTTGTAGTTTAAAAAGTCATATTAGAACTCACACCGACGAGAAACCTTTTAAATGTAAGATTTGTTCGAAATGTTTTACAAAATCATGTAGTTTAAAAAGTCATATTCGAACTCACACCGACGAGAAACCTGTTAAATGTAAGATTTGTTCGAAATGTTTCATAAAATCCTGTAATTTAAAAAGTCATATTCGAACTCACACCGACGAGAAACCTTTTTAAATATAAGATTTGTTAGAATTGTTTCACAAAATCCTGTAGTTTAAAAAGTCATATTCGAACTCACACCGACGAGAAACCTGTTAAATGTAAGATTTGTTCGAAATGTTTCATAAAATCCTGTAATTTAAAAAGTCATATTCGAACTTACACCGACGAGAAACCTTTTTAAATATAAGATTTGTTCGAATTCTTTCACAAAATCCTGTAGTTTAAAAAGTCATATTAGAACTCACACTGACGAGAAACCTTTTAAATGTAAAATTTGTTCAAAATGTTTCAAACATTTCAATAGTTTAAAAAGACATATTAGAACTCACACTGACGAGAAACCTTTTAAATGTAAAATATGTTCGAAATGTTTCAAACGTTTCAATAGTTTAAAAAGTCATATTAGAACTCACACCGACGAGAAACCTTTTAAAACTAAGATTTGTTCGAACGTTTTACAAAATCTTGTAGTTTAAAAAGTCATATTAGAACTCACACCGACGAGAAACCTTTTAAATGTAAGATTTGTTCGAAATGTTTTACAAAATCATGTAGTTTAAAAAGTCATATTCGAACTCACACCGACGAGAAACCTGTTAAATGTAAGATTTGTTCGAAATGTTTCATAAAATCCTGTAATTTAAAAAGTCATATTCGAACTCACACCGACGAGAAACCTTTTTAAATATAAGATTTGTTAGAATTGTTTCACAAAATCCTGTAGTTTAAAAAGTCATATTCGAACTCACACCGACGAGAAACCTGTTAAATGTAAGATTTGTTCGAAATGTTTCATAAAATCCTGTAATTTAAAAAGTCATATTCGAACTTACACCGACGAGAAACCTTTTTAAATATAAGATTTGTTCGAATTCTTTCACAAAATCCTGTAGTTTAAAAAGTCATATTAGAACTCACACTGACGAGAAACCTTTTAAATGTAAAATTTGTTCAAAATGTTTCAAACATTTCAATAGTTTAAAAAGTCATATTAGAACTCACACCGACGAGAAACCTTTTAAAACTAAGATTTGTTCGAAATGTTTTACAAAATCTTGTAGTTTAAAAAGTCATATTAGAACTCACACCGACGAAAAACCTTTTAAATGTAAGATTTGTTCGAAATATTTCATAAAATCCTGTAATTTAAAAAGTCATATTCGAACTCACACCGACGAGAAACCTGTTAAATGTAAGATTTGTTCGAATTGTTTCACAAAATCCTGTAGTTTAAAAAGTCATATTAGAACTCACACCGACGAAAAACCTTTTAAATGTAAGATTTGTTCGAAATATTTCATAAAATCCTGTAATTTAAAAAGTCATATTCGAACTCACACCGACGAGAAACCTTTTTAAATATAAGATTTGTTCGAAATGTTTCACAAAATCCTGTAGTTTAAAAAGTCAAATTAGAACTCACACCGACGAGAAACCTTTTAAATGTAAAATTTGTTCGAAATGTTTCATAAAATCCTGTAATTTAAAAAGTCATATTCGAACTTACACCGACGAGAAACCTTTTTAAATATAAGATTTGTTCGAATTCTTTCACAAAATCCTGTAGTTTAAAAAGTCATATTAGAACTCACACTGACGAGAAACCTTTTAAATGTAAAATTTGTTCAAAATGTTTCAAACATTTCAATAGTTTAAAAAGACATATTAGAACTCACACTGACGAGAAACCTTTTAAATGTAAAATATGTTCGAAATGTTTCAAACGTTTCAATAGTTTAAAAAGTCATATTAGAACTCACACCGACGAGAAACCTTTTAAAACTAAGATTTGTTCGAAATGTTTTACAAAATCTTGTAGTTTAAAAAGTCATATTAGAACTCACACCGACGAGAAACCTTTTAAATGTAAGATTTGTTCGAAATGTTTTACAAAATCATGTAGTTTAAAAAGTCATATTCGAACTCACACCGACGAGAAACCTGTTAAATGTAAGATTTGTTCGAAATGTTTCATAAAATCCGGTAATTTAAAAAGTCATATTCGAACTCACACCGACGAGAAACCTGTTAAATGTAAGATTTGTTCGAAATGTTTCATAAAATCCTGTAGTTTAAAAAGTCATATTCGAACTCACACCGACGAGAAACCTTTTTAAATATAAGATTTGTTAGAATTGTTTTACAAAATCCTGTAGTTTAAAAAGTCATATTCGAACTCACACCGACGAGAAACCTGTTAAATGTAAGATTTGTTCGAAATATTTCATAAAATCCTGTAATTTAAAAAGTCATATTCGAACTCACACCGACGAGAAACCTTTTTAAATATAAGATTTGTTCGAAATGTTTCACAAAATCCTGTAGTTTAAAAAGTCAAATTAGAACTCACACCGACGAGAAACCTTTTAAATGTAAGATTTGTTCGAAATGTTACACACAATCCGGTAATTTAACAAAACACATTAAAACTCACACTGGTGAAAAACCTTTTAAATGTTAAATTTGTTTGATAGTATATTGTGTATCTAGTAGGAAAAGCGATACATTCCCAGACAACAATGTAAATTGTTGGCCGAGGCGTATAGCCGAGGCCAACAAACATTGGAGTCCGGGAATGTGCTTTTACTATGAGATACACATACTATTTTTTCTAAAATCGTATTAAATATAATCGTAAACTAAGAAAGTTTTATATATGCATAACTTTTTAATAAGCATTATAAATGAATGGAATAATGAAATTATAAAAATCTAAGTTTCATTAAAAGTTTTTCTTTCCGTTTGTACCTCATTGAAAAATTGAGAAAACCGAAAAACCCACTCAACTATATCTTATCTTAATTTGAATTATACGAAGAAAAGTTTTACCTTATTTAGATATAAATAATACGAAAAAATAAGTGACGCCATATAAACAATAGAACAATTTTAATTGACATAAAATATTGCGCTCACTATTTCATTCTTTTAAGTGTTTATTTATGGAAATTTAAAGTTAACAATATTCTATTTATAAATGTGGGTGTGAATATAAAAATTTATTTTGTATTTAATCAGAGACGGATTTGAATTATTCAAAAATCCTATTACTTGTCATACTAACACCAAAATTCTCAATAGGTACTCCATTTCTCGTTCGTGTCCAAACTTTAATATGTTAGATGCCAATATAACGAAACACCTGACTGTAGACAACAATATGACGAGTTATACAAAAAGAAGAAGAAGTGACAATCATCTGTTTATAAGCGAAAGTGACAGTTAATTTTAAAGTAAACAACACAATAATTTGTAACCTAAATATAATAAATAGACGACAATTTAAAGTAGTATTAGTAACAATTGTGGCCAGAATATAATAAATAGAAGGTGTTTACCTACAAACAACCGAGATTCGACTTGTTCTCAACATTAAATGACTCTGTTTAACCCTTAATTATGGTGAAATTTATATGGTAAGTAATCAATTATGTTTACTTCTAAAACAATTATACCTAGAACGGATTTTACCCGGTGACAACTTGTTAATAAACATATTTTGAATTTGAATTTATTTTGCAATGATACGGACGTCAAATAAGTTTTACTTCAATCGCGCGTAAAGGTTACACGCACTCTTTTTTTTTATTAGTTGTAAATTAAAAATGATTGGTTGGTTAAAATATAAAATTGAAATTAATAAAATTCATTTTGTATTGAAAATCAAAAACGAAAATTACAAATAATATAATTTCTCCGGAATAATGAATGAGTAAATTTGAAATCGGAAATAATTATAGAATTTCCCTTGTGAACAAAAGTCACGGTTATTACATATTAAATTTACTAATTTATTTAAAGCATTATTATTGGGAACCAAAACTACCTGTCAAATGTCAAAACATAACAAATTTATAAACGGTCTAGTCTGATGCTAATTTTCCACAGATAAAGATCAACAATTCAATTATTATCATTTTTCCATTTTCTGGAAAATAGATTTCTCATTTATTTTGGAAAACTCAATTTTCCATATTTTAGTAATCAAAACAGATCCATTAATGTTACAAATGTCAAATATCAGACATGTTAAACATCAAAAATGTCAATTGTCAAATGTCAATTGCCAAATGTCAAATGTCATATGCCAATTGTCAAATGTCAATGGATGCCATACCCCGAACGTACACGATAAATTCTCTTCGGGATCGTAATAATGACATCGTTTCGTCACTCGAACTGACGGAATATATTCGAAAATGTCAACGAAGTTGCAGTACGGTAAAAGGAGACGTAAACCTGTATAAAACAAAACCAGATATAAATCGATTATTATTGAAAAAAAAAAGGAAGATTTGATTGGTAAAAGTGGTGTTTTGATTGTTGTTAAAGTGGCTGAATGCGTCAAAGTAAAAGGCCACACAAAAATGTAAAAATAACCTAACTTTTTTATTATTTATTTAAAGTATATAGTCCGACCTATCATTTCAGGGTAAAATGGATTCAAAAATTGAATAATGTAAACAAAAATCAATTTTAGGTTATGGTTTTTCTGATAAAACCTAACTTTTTTAATATTGATTTAAAGTATGTGGTCCGACCTATCATTTCAGGGTAAAATTGACTCAAAAATCGAATAATGAATCCAAAACTCAATTTTAGTTTATCGTTTTTCTGATAAAACCTATCTTTTTTAATATTGATTTAAAGTATATAGTCCACCCTATCATTTCAAGCTAAAATTGACTCAAAAATCGAATAATGTATACAAAAATCAATTTAAGTTTATCGTTTTTCCAATAAAACCTATATTTTTTAATATTGATTTAAAGTATATAGTCCGACCTATCATTTCAGGGTAAAATTGACTCAAAAATCGAATAACATATACAAAAATCAATTTTAGTTTATTGTTTTTCCGATAAAACCTAACTTTTTTAATATTGATTTAAAGTATATAGTCCGACCTATCATTTCAGGGTAAAATTGACTCAAAAATCGAATAATGTATACAAAATCAATTTTAGTTTATCGTTTTTTCAATAAAACCTATCTTTTTTAATATTGATTTAAAGTATATAGTGCGACCTATCATTTCAGGGTAAAATTGACTCAAAAATCGAATAACATATACAAAAATCAATTTTAGTTTATTGTTTTTCTGATAAAACCTAACTTTTTTAATATTGATTTAAAGTATATAGTCCGACCTATCATTTCAGGGTAAAATTGACTCAAAAATCGAATAATGTATACAAAAATCAATTTTAGTTTATCGTTTTTCCAATAAAACCTATCTTTTTTAATATTGATTTAAAGTATATAGTCCGAACTATCATTTCAGGGTAAAACTGACTCAAAAATCGAATAACATATACAAAAATCAATTTTAGTTTATTGTTTTTCCGATAAAACCTATCTTTTTTAATATTGATTTAAAGTATATAGTCCGACCTATCATTTCAGGGTAAAATTGAATCAAAAATCGAATAATGTATACAAAAATCAGTTTTGGTTTACCATTTTTCCGATAAAACCTTTTTTAATATTGATTTAAAGTATATAGTCCGACCTATCATTTCAGGGTAAAACTGACTCAAAAATCGAATAACATATACAAAAATCAATTTTAGTTTATCGTTTTTCCAATAAAACCTATCTTTTTTAATATTGATTTAAAGTATATAGTCCGACCTATCATTTCAGGGTAAAATTGACTCAAAAATCGAATAACATATACAAAAATCAATTTTAGTTTATTGTTTTTCCGATAAAACCTAAATTTTATTGGGAATAATAAAAATAATAAAAAACGTTAGTTTTTATATAAAACTTTCACTTTAAATGTATTTTAAATTGTCAATTGTCAAATGTCAATTGTCAATTGTCAAATGTCATATGTCAAATGTCAAATGTCAAATGTCAAATGTCAAATGTCAATTGTCATATGCCAATTGTCAAATGTCAATTGTCAAATGTCGTATGCCAATTGTCAAATGTCATATGTTAAATATTTCGCGAAACAATTTTACATATTTTTGCATAAATAAACAAAATTTTTTATTAAAATTCCAATTAAGATAAATTATAATAATTAATAATTTAATTAACAAATAAATTGTATGAAAATAAACATTTGTGTGGTCTTATTAATCATAAACCTATTTTTTTTTTTAGTCTAATTTAAAAGATATAAAATGTTTGTTTTATAAATGAAGTCTGATTAGGAATAAACAAAGCTGTTAAAAAGCAATTGACTTTTGTCACTTTTGAATCAATATTTTAATTAATTGAAGAATTTTGTTATAAAATTATATGCGCAAACTTTATACCTAATAAATAAATTTATTTCAATTTCTTGCTACTTAAACAATAACCCACAGAAAGCCGTAAAAGATTGTAATAAATTTAAAAAAATCGTTAAAAAATTGGTAAAATTTGTTTACTCGATGAAAATGACGAGAAACCTTTTAAATGTAAGATTTGTTCGTATTTTTCACAAAATCCTGTAGTTTAAAAAGTCATATTCGAACTCACACCGGCGAGAAACCTTTTAAATGTAAGATTTGTTCGAAATGTTACACACAATCCGGTAACTCACACCGTTACTTCCGTCAGATTCTGACGTCAGAATTACTTCCGTCATCCTAGTCGCGCCTAAAGAAGTTTTGCTTCAAAAATTGTGTAAAAATAGAAAAATACTTTTCAATAACTAAATTTAGCGAAAAGCTTCTTTATTCCTGCGGCATTCTAAAAGTTAATTTAAATTTTCCGTAAAAATAAATTTTTATCAAACTCTCAACAAACATAACTAGTTAAATAAAAGATACGTTTTTATAATGGAGTTTTAAGATATTTTTATTAAAATAATAACTTTTGTGTTATATTTTATTCACTTTTCTGTTTCTATAACAAAATTCGTAATACAGAAAATAATAGGAAACAAATATTTCTTCTTTGTTTTTACCCACTAATATACCTTATATGTGTTTCTCTCTCTTACTCATACCATTACATATATGTAATGATCTAAACCGTTCAGTTTTCGGTCCGACTAAATTTCCTATATAAACCTTCTTTATGATCAAATCGTTCAGTCTTCAGTCCGACTAAACTTTCTATATAAACCTTTGTTTAATTGTTTTAAATATATTGAACTGTTATATATGCAAAATTGAGTTGTTACAAACTTTATATTTAACGTATATAAAATTAGCATCCCACACACAACCCGCATTTACACACTCACACACACACTCGATCTTTTTTTGCCTATATTGCCATGAAAACATAATCAATAATTAATAACTATTTGTAGAAACACAAATATTGGCTGTTGTGTGTGTGTGAATCGAGAAGAAAAAGTGAAATGCAACGAAAATAACGCCTGAGGAGAAATGTCAATTTTGCACAATTACCTTTAAATAATTTAACAACTATAGTTTGCTTTGTTGCCTTTTTATTATTAATAAACTATAAATAAAAATGAATGTTTGTCTGTATGTACCTACTCGATGAACTCAAAAACTATGAAATTATAAAAATTGGTATATATATATGTAATTTGTATAATATGCTAATTGATGCCAATCGCCACCAGGTGGCGCTGCAGAGTAGCAACTTCTGCCCCGTTCGACCGATTGTCATGAAAATCAGTATAAAACGTCAGAAACGACTGAAAATATCAAAAACAAGGCCAGCTACCATTGACATATTAGTTTTGTTTGTAGTAAATAGAAATTTAATATATTTGATACAAATATTTTACTATCAAAATCGTTTTTTTCTTCCGGTATATTCTAGAAGCTTAAAGAGAAATTATGGCAAAAAATAAAATAGAAAAATAGAAAAAACAAGCTCAAACATACCAAGTACGTTATATAAAATAGAATTTCTTACGTTTGTTAGTTTTTAATCTTGTCTTTTAGAAGTAGAAAACGTTGAAAAGAAAACGAAATAAATTTTATTCAACCAGACAATCTTTATTCTTTTAAATGAAAAGTCTTTTTTTAACTAATCGTATATTTTGCGTCTAAACTCAATTTAGAAAAAAAAATAATTTTATTATATTTTTTAGGACAACTATAATCGACTTTTCAAAAATAGTTATAGTTGTCCTCATAATCATATTAAAACAAAAAAATAATATTAAACTTCTATTTGTTTTGGAGTAACATACTTAAAAGATAAATGAAAATTGTATTTTATTATATTTTTTAGGACAACTATAATTGACTTTTCAAAAATAGTTATAGTTGTCCTCATAATCATATTAAAAGAAAAAAATAATATTAAACTTCTATTTGTTTTGGAGTAACATACTAAAAAGATAAATGAAAATTGTATTTTATTATATTTTTTAGGACAACTATAATTGACTTTTTAAAAATAGTTATAGTTGTCCTCATAATCATATTAAAACAAAAAAATAATATTAAACTTCTATTTGTTTTGGAGTAACATACTAAAAAGATAAATGAAAATTGTATTTTATTATATTTTTTAGGACAACTATAATTGACTTTTTAAAAATAGTTATAGTTGTCCTCATAATCATATTAAAACAAAAAAATAATATTAAACTTCTATTTGTTTTGGAGTAACATACTAAAAAGATAAATGAAAATTGTATTTTATTATATTTTTTAGGACAACTATAATTGACTTTTCAAAAATAGTTATAGTTGTCCTCATAATCATATTAAAAGAAAAAAATAATATTAAACTTCTATTTGTTTTGGAGTAACATACTAAAAAGATAAATGAAAATTGTATTTTATTATATTTTTTAGGACAACTATAATTGACTTTTTAAAAATAGTTATAGTTGTCCTCATAATCATATTAAAACAAAAAAATAATATTAAACTTCTATTTGTTTTGGAGTAACATACTAAAAAGATAAATGAAAATTGTATTTTATTATATTTTTTAGGACAACTATAATTGACTTTTCAAAAATAGTTATAGTTGTCCTCATAATCATATTAAAAGAAAAAAATAATATTAAACTTCTATTTGTTTTGGAGTAACATACTAAAAAGATAAATGAAAATTGTATTTTATTATATTTTTTAGGACAACTATAATTGACTTTTTAAAAATAGTTATAGTTGTCCTCATAATCATATTAAAACAAAAAAATAATATTAAACTTCTATTTGTTTTGGAGTAACATACTAAAAAGATAAATGAAAATTGTATTTTATTATATTTTTTAGGACAACTATAATTGACTTTTCAAAAATAGTTATAGTTGTCCTCATAATCATATTAAAAGAAAAAAATAATATTAAACTTCTATTTGTTTTGGAGTAACATACTAAAAAGATAAATGAAAATTGTATTTTATTATATTTTTTAGGACAACTATAATTGACTTTTTAAAAATAGTTATAGTTGTCCTCATAATCATATTAAAACAAAAAAATAATATTAAACTTCTATTTGTTTTGGAGTAACATACTAAAAAGATAAATGAAAATTGTATTTTATTATATTTTTTAGGACAACTATAATTGACTTTTCAAAAATAGTTATAGTTGTCCTCATAATCATATTAAAAGAAAAAAATAATATTAAACTTCTATTTGTTTTGGAGTAACATACTAAAAAGATAAATGAAAATTGTATTTTATTATATTTTTTAGGACAACTATAATTGACTTTTTAAAAATAGTTATAGTTGTCCTCATAATCATATTAAAACAAAAAAATAATATTAAACTTCTATTTGTTTTGGAGTAACATACTAAAAAGATAAATGAAAATTGTATTTTATTATATTTTTTAGGACAACTATAATTGACTTTTCAAAAATAGTTATAGTTGTCCTCATAATCATATTAAAAGAAAAAAATAATATTAAACTTCTATTTGTTTTGGAGTAACATACTAAAAAGATAAATGAAAATTGTATTTTATTATATTTTTTAGGACAACTATAATTGACTTTTTAAAAATAGTTATAGTTGTCCTCATAATCATATTAAAACAAAAAAATAATATTAAACTTCTATTTGTTTTGGAGTAACATACTAAAAAGATAAATGAAAATTGTATTTTATTATATTTTTTAGGACAACTATAATTGACTTTTCAAAAATAGTTATAGTTGTCCTCATAATCATATTAAAAGAAAAAAATAATATTAAACTTCTATTTGTTTTGGAGTAACATACTAAAAAGATAAATGAAAATTGTATTTTATTATATTTTTTAGGACAACTATAATTGACTTTTTAAAAATAGTTATAGTTGTCCTCATAATCATATTAAAACAAAAAAATAATATTAAACTTCTATTTGTTTTGGAGTAACATACTAAAAAGATAAATGAAAATTGTATTTTATTATATTTTTTAGGACAACTATAATTGACTTTTCAAAAATAGTTATAGTTGTCCTCATAATCATATTAAAAGAAAAAAATAATATTAAACTTCTATTTGTTTTGGAGTAACATACTAAAAAGATAAATGAAAATTGTATTTTATTATATTTTTTAGGACAACTATAATTGACTTTTTAAAAATAGTTATAGTTGTCCTCATAATCATATTAAAACAAAAAAATAATATTAAACTTCTATTTGTTTTGGAGTAACATACTAAAAAGATAAATGAAAATTGTATTTTATTATATTTTTTAGGACAACTATAATTGACTTTTCAAAAATAGTTATAGTTGTCCTCATAATCATATTAAAAGAAAAAAATAATATTAAACTTCTATTTGTTTTGGAGTAACATACTAAAAAGATAAATGAAAATTGTATTTTATTATATTTTTTAGGACAACTATAATTGACTTTTTAAAAATAGTTATAGTTGTCCTCATAATCATATTAAAACAAAAAAATAATATTAAACTTCTATTTGTTTTGGAGTAACATATTTAAAAGATAAATGAAAATTGTATTTTATTATATTTTTTAGGACAACTATAATTGACTTTTCAAAAATAGTTATAGTTGTCCTCATAAACATATTAAAAGAAAAAAATAATATTAAACTTCCATTTGTTTTGGAGTAACATATTTAAAAGATAAGTGAAAATTGTATTTTATTATATTTTTTAGGACAACTATAATCGACTTTTCAAAAATAGTTATAGTTGTCCTCATAATCATATTAAAAGAAAAAAATAATATTAAACTTCTATTTGTTTTGGAGTAACATACTTAAAAGATAAATGAAAATTGTATTTTATTATATTTTTTAGGACAACTATAATTGACTTTTCAAAAATAGTTATAGTTGTCCTCATAATCATATTAAAACAAAAAAAATAATATTAAACTTCTATTTGTTTTGGAGTAACATACTAAAAAGATAAATGAAAATTGTATTTTATTATATTTTTTAGGACAACTATAATTGACTTTTCAAAAATAGTTATAGTTGTCCTCATAATCATATTAAAAGAAAAAAATAATATTAAACTTCTATTTGTTTTGGAGTAACATACTAAAAAGATAAATGAAAATTGTATTTTATTATATTTTTTAGGACAACTATAATTGACTTTTTAAAAATAGTTATAGTTGTCCTCATAATCATATTAAAACAAAAAAATAATATTAAACTTCTATTTGTTTTGGAGTAACATACTAAAAAGATAAATGAAAATTGTATTTTATTATATTTTTTAGGACAACTATAATTGACTTTTCAAAAATAGTTATAGTTGTCCTCATAATCATATTAAAAGAAAAAAATAATATTAAACTTCTATTTGTTTTGGAGTAACATACTAAAAAGATAAATGAAAATTGTATTTTATTATATTTTTTAGGACAACTATAATTGACTTTTTAAAAATAGTTATAGTTGTCCTCATAATCATATTAAAACAAAAAAATAATATTAAACTTCTATTTGTTTTGGAGTAACATACTAAAAAGATAAATGAAAATTGTATTTTATTATATTTTTTAGGACAACTATAATTGACTTTTCAAAAATAGTTATAGTTGTCCTCATAATCATATTAAAAGAAAAAAATAATATTAAACTTCTATTTGTTTTGGAGTAACATACTAAAAAGATAAATGAAAATTGTATTTTATTATATTTTTTAGGACAACTATAATTGACTTTTTAAAAATAGTTATAGTTGTCCTCATAATCATATTAAAACAAAAAAATAATATTAAACTTCTATTTGTTTTGGAGTAACATATTTAAAAGATAAATGAAAATTGTATTTTATTATATTTTTTAGGACAACTATAATTGACTTTTCAAAAATAGTTATAGTTGTCCTCATAAACATATTAAAAGAAAAAAATAATATTAAACTTCCATTTGTTTTGGAGTAACATATTTAAAAGATAAGTGAAAATTGTATTTTATTATATTTTTTAGGACAACTATAATCGACTTTTCAAAAATAGTTATAGTTGTCCTCATAATCATATTAAAAGAAAAAAATAATATTAAACTTCTATTTGTTTTGGAGTAACATACTTAAAAGATAAATGAAAATTGTATTTTATTATATTTTTTAGGACAACTATAATTGACTTTTCAAAAATAGTTATAGTTGTCCTCATAATCATATTAAAACAAAAAAAATAATATTAAACTTCTATTTGTTTTGGAGTAACATACTAAAAAGATAAATGAAAATTGTATTTTATTATATTTTTTAGGACAACTATAATTGACTTTTCAAAAATAGTTATAGTTGTCCTCATAATCATATTAAAAGAAAAAAATAATATTAAACTTCTATTTGTTTTGGAGTAACATACTTAAAAGATAAATGAAAATTGTATTTTATTATATTTTTTAGGACAACTATAATTGACTTTTCAAAAATAGTTATAGTTGTCCTCATAATCATATTAAAACAAAAAAATAATATTAAACTTCTATTTGTTTTGGAGTAACATACTAAAAAGATAAATGAAAATTGTATTTTATTATATTTTTTAGGACAACTATAATCGACTTTTCAAAAATAGTTATAGTTGTCCTCATAATCATATTAAAAGAAAAAAATAATATTAAACTTCTATTTGTTTTGGAGTAACATACTTAAAAGATAAATGAAAATTGTATTTTATTATATTTTTTAGGACAACTATAATTGACTTTTCAAAAATAGTTATAGTTGTCCTCATAATCATATTAAAACAAAAAAAATAATATTAAACTTCTATTTGTTTTGGAGTAACATACTAAAAAGATAAATGAAAATTGTATTTTATTATATTTTTTAGGACAACTATAATTGACTTTTCAAAAATAGTTATAGTTGTCCTCATAATCATATTAAAACAAAAAAATAATATTAAACTTCTATTTGTTTTGGAGTAACATACTAAAAAGATAAATGAAAATTGTATTTTATTATATTTTTTAGGACAACTATAATTGACTTTTCAAAAATAGTTATAGTTGTCCTCATAATCATATTAAAAGAAAAAAATAATATTAAACTTCTATTTGTTTTGGAGTAACATACTAAAAAGATAAATGAAAATTGTATTTTATTATATTTTTTAGGACAACTATAATTGACTTTTCAAAAATAGTTATAGTTGTCCTCATAATCATATTAAAAGAAAAAAATAATATTAAACTTCTATTTGTTTTGGAGTAACATACTAAAAAGATAAATGAAAATTGTATTTTATTATATTTTTTAGGACAACTATAATTGACTTTTCAAAAATAGTTATAGTTGTCCTCATAATCATATTAAAAGAAAAAAATAATATTAAACTTCTATTTGTTTTGGAGTAACATACTAAAAAGATAAATGAAAATTGTATTTTATTATATTTTTTAGGACAACTATAATCGACTTTTCAAAAATAGTTATAGTTGTCCTCATAATCATATTAAAAGAAAAAAATAATATTAAACTTCTATTTGTTTTGGAGTAACATACTAAAAAGATAAATGAAAATTGTATTTTATTATATTTTTTAGGACAACTATAATTGACTTTTTAAAAATAGTTATAGTTGTCCTCATAATCATATTAAAAGAAAAAAATAATATTAAACTTCTATTTGTTTTGGAGTAACATACTAAAAAGATAAATGAAAATTGTATTTTATTATATTTTTTAGGACAACTATAATTGACTTTTCAAAAATAGTTATAGTTGTCCTCATAATCATATTAAAACAAAAAAATAATATTAAACTTCTATTTGTTTTGGAGTAACATACTAAAAAGATAAATGAAAATTGTATTTTATTATATTTTTTAGGACAACTATAATTGACTTTTCAAAAATAGTTATAGTTGTCCTCATAATCATATTAAAACAAAAAAAATAATATTAAACTTCTATTTGTTTTGGAGTAACATACTAAAAAGATAAATGAAAATTGTATTTTATTATATTTTTTAGGACAACTATAATTGACTTTTCAAAAATAGTTATAGTTGTCCTCATAATCATATTAAAACAAAAAAATAATATTAAACTTCTATTTGTTTTGGAGTAACATACTAAAAAGATAAATGAAAATTGTATTTTATTATATTTTTTAGGACAACTATAATTGACTTTTCAAAAATAGTTATAGTTGTCCTCATAATCATATTAAAAGAAAAAAATAATATTAAACTTCTATTTGTTTTGGAGTAACATACTAAAAAGATAAATGAAAATTGTATTTTATTATATTTTTTAGGACAACTATAATTGACTTTTCAAAAATAGTTATAGTTGTCCTCATAATCATATTAAAAGAAAAAAATAATATTAAACTTCTATTTGTTTTGGAGTAACATACTAAAAAGATAAATGAAAATTGTATTTTATTATATTTTTTAGGACAACTATAATTGACTTTTCAAAAATAGTTATAGTTGTCCTCATAATCATATTAAAAGAAAAAAATAATATTAAACTTCTATTTGTTTTGGAGTAACATACTAAAAAGATAAATGAAAATTGTATTTTATTATATTTTTTAGGACAACTATAATCGACTTTTCAAAAATAGTTATAGTTGTCCTCATAATCATATTAAAAGAAAAAAATAATATTAAACTTCTATTTGTTTTGGAGTAACATACTAAAAAGATAAATGAAAATTGTATTTTATTATATTTTTTAGGACAACTATAATTGACTTTTTAAAAATAGTTATAGTTGTCCTCATAATCATATTAAAAGAAAAAAATAATATTAAACTTCTATTTGTTTTGGAGTAACATACTAAAAAGATAAATGAAAATTGTATTTTATTATATTTTTTAGGACAACTATAATTGACTTTTCAAAAATAGTTATAGTTGTCCTCATAATCATATTAAAACAAAAAAATAATATTAAACTTCTATTTGTTTTGGAGTAACATACTAAAAAGATAAATGAAAATTGTATTTTATTATATTTTTTAGGACAACTATAATTGACTTTTCAAAAATAGTTATAGTTGTCCTCATAATCATATTAAAAGAAAAAAATAATATTAAACTTCTATTTGTTTTGGAGTAACATACTAAAAAGATAAATGAAAATTGTATTTTATTATATTTTTTAGGACAACTATAATTGACTTTTCAAAAATAGTTATAGTTGTCCTCATAATCATATTAAAAGAAAAAAATAATATTAAACTTCTATTTGTTTTGGAGTAACATACTAAAAAGATAAATGAAAATTGTATTTTATTATATTTTTTAGGACAACTATAATTGACTTTTCAAAAATAGTTATAGTTGTCCTCATAATCATATTAAAAGAAAAAAATAATATTAAACTTCTATTTGTTTTGGAGTAACATACTAAAAAGATAAATGAAAATTGTATTTTATTATATTTTTTAGGACAACTATAATTGACTTTTTAAAAATAGTTATAGTTGTCCTCATAATCATATTAAAAGAAAAAAATAATATTAAACTTCTATTTGTTTTGGAGTAACATACTAAAAAGATAAATGAAAATTGTATTTTATTATATTTTTTAGGACAACTATAATTGACTTTTCAAAAATAGTTATAGTTGTCCTCATAATCATATTAAAAGAAAAAAATAATATTAAACTTCTATTTGTTTTGGAGTAACATACTAAAAAGATAAATGAAAATTGTATTTTATTATATTTTTTAGGACAACTATAATTGACTTTTCAAAAATAGTTATAGTTGTCCTCATAATCATATTAAAATAAAAAAATAATATTAAACTTCTATTTGTTTTGGAGTAACATACTAAAAAGATAAATGAAAATTGTATTTTATTATATTTTTTAGGACAACTATAATTGACTTTTTAAAAATAGTTATAGTTGTCCTCATAATCATATTAAAATAAAAAAATAATATTAAACTTCTATTTGTTTTGGAGTAACATATTTAAAAGATAAATGAAAATTGTATTTTATTATATTTTTTAGGGCAACTATAATTGACTTTTCAAAAATAGTTATAGTTGTCGTCATAATCATATTAAAAGAAAAAAATAATATTAAACTTCTATTTGTTTTGGAGTAACATATTTAAAAGATAAATGAAAATTGTATTTTATTATATTTTTTAGGACAACTATAATCGACTTTTCAAAAATAGTTATAGTTGTCCTCATAATTATATTAAAAGAAAAAAATAATATTAAACTTCTATTTGTTTTGGAGTAACATATTTAAAAGATAAATGATAATTGTATTTTATTATATTTTTTAGGACAACTATAATTGACTTTTTAAAAATAGTTATAGTTGTCCTCATAATCATATTAAAACAAAAAAATAATATTAAACTTCTATTTGTTTTGGAGTAACATACTAAAAAGATAAATGAAAATTGTATTTTATTATATTTTTTAGGACAACTATAATTGACTTTTTAAAAATAGTTATAGTTGTCCTCATAATCATATTAAAATAAAAAAATAATATTAAACTTCTATTTGTTTTGGAGTAACATACTAAAAAGATAAATGAAAATTGTATTTTATTATATTTTTTAGGACAACTATAATCGACTTTTCAAAAATAGTTATAGTTGTCCTCATAATTATATTAAAAGAAAAAAATAATATTAAACTTCTATTTGTTTTGGAGTAACATATTTAAAAGATAAATGAAAATTGTATTTTATTATATTTTTTAGGACAACTATAATCGACTTTTCAAAAATAGTTATAGTTGTCCTCATAATTATATTAAAAGAAAAAAATAATATTAAACTTCTATTTGTTTTGGAGTAACATATTTAAAAGATAAATGATAATTGTATTTTATTATATTTTTTAGGACAACTATAATTGACTTTTTAAAAATAGTTATAGTTGTCCTCATAATCATATTAAAACAAAAAAATAATATTAAACTTCTATTTGTTTTGGAGTAACATACTAAAAAGATAAATGAAAATTGTATTTTATTATATTTTTTAGGACAACTATAATTGACTTTTTAAAAATAGTTATAGTTGTCCTCATAATCATATTAAAATAAAAAAATAATATTAAACTTCTATTTGTTTTGGAGTAACATATTTAAAAGATAAATGAAAATTGTATTTTATTATATTTTTTAGGACAACTATAATCGACTTTTCAAAAATAGTTATAGTTGTCCTCATAATTATATTAAAAGAAAAAAATAATATTAAACTTCTATTTGTTTTGGAGTAACATATTTAAAAGATAAATGATAATTGTATTTTATTATATTTTTTAGGACAACTATAATTGACTTTTTAAAAATAGTTATAGTTGTCCTCATAATCATATTAAAATAAAAAAATAATATTAAACTTCTATTTGTTTTGGAGTAACATATTTAAAAGATAAATGAAAATTGTATTTGATTATATTTTTTAGGACAACTATAATCGACTTTTCAAAAATAGTTATAGTTGTCCTCATAATTATATTAAAAGAAAAAAATAATATTAAACTTCTATTTGTTTTGGAGTAACATATTTAAAAGATAAATGAAAATTGTATTTTATTATATTTTTTAGGACAACTATAATCGACTTTTCAAAAATAGTTATAGTTGTCCTCATAATTATATTAAAAGAAAAAAATAATATTAAACTTCTATTTGTTTTGGAGTAACATATTTAAAAGATAAATGAAAATTGTATTTTATTATATTTTTTAGGACAACTATAATCGACTTTTCAAAAATAGTTATAGTTGTCCTCATAATTATATTAAAAGAAAAAAATAATATTAAACTTCTATTTGTTTTGGAGTAACATATTTAAAAGATAAATGAAAATTGTATTTTATTATATTTTTTAGGACAACTATAATTGACTTTTCAATAATAGTTATAGTTGTCCTCATAATCATATTAAAACAAAAAAATAATATTAAACTTCTATTTGTTTTGGAGTAACATATTAAAAAGATAAATGAAAATTGTATTTTATTATATTTTTTAGGGCAACTATAATTGACTTTTCAAAAATAGTTATAGTTGTCCTCATAATTATATTAAAAGAAAAAAATAATATTAAACTTCTATTTGTTTTGGAGTAACATATTTAAAAGATAAATGAAAATTGTATTTTATTATATTTTTTAGGACAACTATAATCGACTTTTCAAAAATAGTTATAGTTGTCCTCATAATTATATTAAAAGAAAAAAATAATATTAAACTTCTATTTGTTTTGGAGTAACATATTTAAAAGATAAATGAAAATTGTATTTTATTATATTTTTTAGGACAACTATAATCGACTTTTCAAAAATAGTTATAGTTGTCCTCATAATTATATTAAAAGAAAAAAATAATATTAAACTTCTATTTGTTTTGGAGTAACATATTTAAAAGATAAATGAAAATTGTATTTTATTATATTTTTTAGGACAACTATAATCGACTTTTCAAAAATAGTTATAGTTGTCCTCATAATTATATTAAAAGAAAAAAATAATATTAAACTTCTATTTGTTTTGGAGTAACATATTTAAAAGATAAATGAAAATTGTATTTTATTATATTTTTTAGGACAACTATAATTGACTTTTCAATAATAGTTATAGTTGTCCTCATAATCATATTAAAACAAAAAAATAATATTAAACTTCTATTTGTTTTGGAGTAACATATTAAAAAGATAAATGAAAATTGTATTTTATTATATTTTTTAGGGCAACTATAATTGACTTTTCAAAAATAGTTATAGTTGTCCTCATAATTATATTAAAAGAAAAAAATAATATTAAACTTCTATTTGTTTTGGAGTAACATATTTAAAAGATAAATGAAAATTGTATTTTATTATATTTTTTAGGACAACTATAATCGACTTTTCAAAAATAGTTATAGTTGTCCTCATAATTATATTAAAAGAAAAAAATAATATTAAACTTCTATTTGTTTTGGAGTAACATATTTAAAAGATAAATGAAAATTGTATTTTATTATATTTTTTAGGACAACTATAATCGACTTTTCAAAAATAGTTATAGTTGTCCTCATAATTATATTAAAAGAAAAAAATAATATTAAACTTCTATTTGTTTTGGAGTAACATATTAAAAAGATAAATGAAAATTGTATTTTATTATATTTTTTAGGACAACTATAATCGACTTTTCAAAAATAGTTATAGTTGTCCTCATAATTATATTAAAAGAAAAAAATAATATTAAACTTCTATTTGTTTTGGAGTAACATATTTAAAAGATAAATGAAAATTGTATTTTATTATATTTTTTAGGACAACTATAATTGACTTTTCAATAATAGTTATAGTTGTCCTCATAATCATATTAAAACAAAAAAATAATATTAAACTTCTATTTGTTTTGGAGTAACATATTAAAAAGATAAATGAAAATTGTATTTTATTATATTTTTTAGGGCAACTATAATTGACTTTTCAAAAATAGTTATAGTTGTCCTCATAATTATATTAAAAGAAAAAAATAATATTAAACTTCTATTTGTTTTGGAGTAACATATTTAAAAGATAAATGAAAATTGTATTTTATTATATTTTTTAGGACAACTATAATTGACTTTTCAAAAATAGTTATAGTTGTCCTCATAATCATATTAAAATAAAAAAATAATATTAAACTTCTATTTGTTTTGGAGTAACATACTTAAAAGATAAATGAAAATTGTATTTTATTATATTTTTTAGGACAACTATAATTGACTTTTCAATAATAGTTATAGTTGTCCTCATAATCATATTAAAACAAAAAAATAATATTAAACTTCTATTTGTTTTGGAGTAACATATTTAAAAGATAAATGAAAATTGTATTTTATTATATTTTTTAGGACAACTATAATCGACTTTTCAAAAATAGTTATAGTTGTCCTCATAATTATATTAAAAGAAAAAAATAATATTAAACTTCTATTTGTTTTGGAGTAACATATTTAAAAGATAAATGAAAATTGTATTTTATTATATTTTTTAGGACAACTATAATCGACTTTTCAAAAATAGTTATAGTTGTCCTCATAATCATATTAAAATAAAAAAATAATATTAAACTTCTATTTGTTTTGGAGTAACATACTTAAAAGATAAATGAAAATTGTATTTTATTATATTTTTTAGGACAACTATAATTGACTTTTTAAAAATAGTTATAGTTGTCCTCATAATCATATTAAAAGAAAAAAATAATATTAAACTTCTATTTGTTTTGGAGTAACATACTTAAAAGATAAATGAAAATTGTATATTATTATATTTTTTAGGACAACTATAATTGACTTTTCAAAAATAGTTATAGTTGTCCTCATAATCATATTAAAAGAAAAAAATAATATTAAACTTCTATTTGTTTTGGAGTAACATACTTAAAAGATAAATGAAAATTGTATATTATTATATTTTTTAGGACAACTATAATTGACTTTTTAAAAATAGTTATAGTTGTCCTCATAATCATATTAAAAGAAAAAAATAATATTAAACTTCTATTTGTTTTGGAGTAACATACTTAAAAGATAAATGAAAATTGTATATTATTATATTTTTTAGGACAACTATAATTGACTTTTCAAAAATAGTTATAGTTGTCCTCATAATCATATTAAAAGAAAAAAATAATATTAAACTTCTATTTATTTTGGAGTGACATACTTAAAAGATAAATGAAAATTGTATATTATTATATTTTTTAGGACAACTATAATTGACTTTTCAAAAATAGTTATAGTTGTCCTCATAATTATATTAAAAGAAAAAAATAATATTAAACTTCTATTTGTTTTGGAGTAACATATTTAAAAGATAAATGAAAATTGTATTTTATTATATTTTTTAGGACAACTATAATCGACTTTTCAAAAATAGTTATAGTTGTCCTCATAATTATATTAAAAGAAAAAAATAATATTAAACTTCTATTTGTTTTGGAGTAACATATTTAAAAGATAAATGAAAATTGTATTTTATTATATTTTTTAGGACAACTATAATCGACTTTTCAAAAATAGTTATAGTTGTCCTCATAATTATATTAAAAGAAAAAAATAATATTAAACTTCTATTTGTTTTGGAGTAACATATTTAAAAGATAAATGAAAATTGTATTTTATTATATTTTTTAGGACAACTATAATCGACTTTTCAAAAATAGTTATAGTTGTCCTCATAATTATATTAAAAGAAAAAAATAATATTAAACTTCTATTTGTTTTGGAGTAACATATTTAAAAGATAAATGAAAATTGTATTTTATTATATTTTTTAGGACAACTATAATCGACTTTTCAAAAATAGTTATAGTTGTCCTCATAATCATATTAAAATAAAAAAATAATATTAAACTTCTATTTGTTTTGGAGTAACATACTTAAAAGATAAATGAAAATTGTATTTTATTATATTTTTTAGGACAACTATAATTGACTTTTCAATAATAGTTATAGTTGTCCTCATAATCATATTAAAACAAAAAAATAATATTAAACTTCTATTTGTTTTGGAGTAACATATTTAAAAGATAAATGAAAATTGTATTTTATTATATTTTTTAGGACAACTATAATTGACTTTTCAAAAATAGTTATAGTTGTCCTCATAATCATATTAAAATAAAAAAATAATATTAAACTTCTATTTGTTTTGGAGTAACATACTTAAAAGATAAATGAAAATTGTATTTTATTATATTTTTTAGGACAACTATAATTGACTTTTCAATAATAGTTATAGTTGTCCTCATAATCATATTAAAACAAAAAAATAATATTAAACTTCTATTTGTTTTGGAGTAACATATTTAAAAGATAAATGAAAATTGTATTTTATTATATTTTTTAGGACAACTATAATTGACTTTTCAAAAATAGTTATAGTTGTCCTCATAATCATATTAAAATAAAAAAATAATATTAAACTTCTATTTGTTTTGGAGTAACATACTTAAAAGATAAATGAAAATTGTATTTTATTATATTTTTTAGGACAACTATAATTGACTTTTTAAAAATAGTTATAGTTGTCCTCATAATCATATTAAAAGAAAAAAATAATATTAAATTTCTATTTGTTTTGGAGTAACATACTTAAAAGATAAATGAAAATAGTATATTATTATATTTTTTAGGACAACTATAATTGACTTTTCAAAAATAGTTATAGTTGTCCTCATAATCATATTAAAAGAAAAAAATAATATTAAACTTCTATTTGTTTTGGAGTAACATACTTAAAAGATAAATGAAAATTGTATATTATTATATTTTTTAGGACAACTATAATTGACTTTTCAAAAATAGTTATAGTTGTCCTCATAATCATATTAAAACAAAAAAAAATAATATTAAACTTCTATTTGTTTTGGAGTAACATATTTAAAAGATAAATGAAAATTGTATTTTATTATATTTTTTAGGACAACTATAATTGACTTTTCAAAAATAGTTATAGTTGTCCTCATAATCATATTAAAATAAAAAAATAATATTAAACTTCTATTTATTTTGGAGTGACATACTTAAAAGATAAATGAAAATTGTATTTTATTAAATTTTTTAGGGCAACTATAGTCGACTTTTCAAAAATAGTTATAGTTGTCCTGATAATCATATTAAAACAAAAAATTATTAATAAATAAAACATTAACCGCAATATTTTTTTATTTTACTCTATTTTTCAACACAACTATAATTGACTTTTCAAAAATAGTTATAGTTGTCCTGATATTCATATTAAAACAAAAAATTATTAATAAATAAAACATTAACAACTGTTAATTATTTCTACATATAGTGAGTACATCGTAAAATTTCCACGTAAATGTTCATGGAAAATACGTGTCTGTGTTTAAGAATGGAAAATGGAAATGAAAAGATACTTTCTTTTACAACTTGATACGGATTTAGATCAGAATAGATAAAAATGAGGTTATGATATGACTTACAATGTCTCTATTATTATATACTCGAATAACTATTATTACTTTATAGACAGTAATAAAAATAGAAAATATAAAACGATAACACAGAAAGAATCATGTTTAAATCCAAAATCAAAAAAAAGTGGAGAAACTAAAAGCATCTTAAATTTTTTTTTGACATTTTGGACATTTGACATCTGTCATTTTTGATAATTATTGACATTTGACATGTTATGATATATTAAAAATGAAAAAAGATATCAAATCCCAAAACCTTCGGTTTTGCATCAATTTTGACAGTTGACAATTGACATTTTTTGATATCTTATGAACGAAAAAAGATATCAAACTGCAAAATCTTCGATTTGGTATCATTTTTGACAGTTGACATTCATTTTTGACAATTGGCATTAATGATATTTGACATGACATTCTTGACATTTGACTTAAGATTTGGTATTATTTTTGACAGTTGACATTCATTTTTGACAATTGACATGACATTCTGGACATCTGACTTATGATTTGGTATCATTTTCGACAGTTGACATTCATTTTTGACAATTGACATTAATGATAGTTGACATGACATTCTTGTCATTTGACTTACGATTAATAGAGAACATTCTGTATATATATTCGATTATTTAGTGTAGATTCTGTTGTCTCTTTACGAAAAGAGGGGCCTGACTAGAGAGAGAATCCTGTTTGGTGGTTGAGAGAATAATCCATAGGGGAATTTATAAAGGAATTGGCCCGGTCAGTTCAAAGGTTTCTGGAGGAATCGGACACGCAGTGGTTGCCGGTAATTGAGTTTGTCGTGGCCAACATTTGCACTTCCCTCGGGATTCGACAAGATTCGTTTCGATGGGAATGAAAACGATTTTCGATCAATCACAATATTTTTTTTTTATTTACTTTATATTTTAATAACTGTCTTTATACATTTTTTTCTATATATTACACTTTTTTTTTACCAAGGTCATATGTCAATTGTCATATGTCAATTGTCAATTGTCATATGTCAATTGTCATATGTCAATTGTCATATGTCAATTGTCATATGTCAATTGTCATATGTCAATTGTTATATGTCAATTTTCATTTGTCATATGTCAATTGTCATATGTCAAATCTTATATGTCAATTTTCATTTGTCATATGTCAATTTTCATTTGTCATATGTCAATTGTCATATGTCAATTGTCATATGTCAATTGTCATATGTCAATTGTCATATGTCAATCGTCATATGTCAATTGTCATATGTCAATCGTCATATGTCAATTGTCATATGTCAATTGTCATATGTCAATTGTCATATGTCAATTGTCATATGTCAATTGTCATATGTCAATTGTCATATGTCAATTGTCATATGTCAATTGTCATATGTCAATCGTCATATGTCAATTGTCATATGTCAATCGTCATATGTCAATTGCCATATGTCAATTGTCATATGTCAATTGTCATATGTCAATTGTCATATGTCAATTGTCATATGTCAATTGTCATATGTCAATTGTCATATGTCAATTGTCATATGTCAATTGTCATATGTCAATTGTCATATGTCAATTGTCATATGTCAATTGTCATATGTCAATTGTCATATGTCAATTGTCATATGTCAAATCTTATATGTCAATTTTCATTTGTCATATGTCAATTGTCATATGTCAATTGTCATATGTCAATTGTCATATGTCAATTTTCATTTGTCATATGTCAATTGTCATATGTCATATGTCATATGTCATATGTCATATGTCATATGTCATATGTCAATTGTCATATGTCATATGTCATATGTCATATGTCATATGTCATATGTCATATGTCAATTGTGATATATGTCAATTGTCATATATGTCAATTGTCATATATGTCAATTGTCATATATGTCAATTGTCATATATGTCAATGGTCATATATGTCAATGGTCATATATGTCAATTGTCATATATGTCAATTGTCATATATGTCAATTGTCATATATGTCAATTGTCATATATGTCAATGGTCATATATGTCAATTGTCATATATGTCAATTGTCATATATGTCAATTGTCATATATGTCAATTGTCATATGTCAATTGTCATATGTCAATTGTCATATATGCCAATTGTCATATATGCCAATTGTCATATATGTCAATTGTCATATATGTCAATTGTCATATATGTCAATTGTCATATATGTCAATTGTCATATATGTCAATTGTCATATATGTCAATTGTCATATATGTCAATTGTCATATGTCAATTGTCATATGTCAATCGTCATATGTCAATTGTCATATGTCAATCGTCATATGTCAATCGTCATATGTCAATTGTCATATATGTCATTTGTCATATATGTCAATTGTCATATATGTCAATTGTCATATATGTCAATTGTCATATATGTCAATTGTCATATATGTCAATTGTCATATATGTCAATTGTCATATGTCAATTGTCATATGTCAATTGTCATATGTCAATTGTCATATGTCAATTGTCATATGTCAATTGTCATATGTCAATTGTCATATGTCAATTGTCATATGTCAATTGTCATATGTCAATTGTCATATGTCAATTGTCATATGTCAATTGTCATATGTCAATTGTCATATGTCAATCGTCATATGTCAATTGTCATATGTCAATTGTCATATGTCAATCGTCATATGTCAATTGTCATATGTCAATCGTCATATGTCAATCGTCATATGTCAATTGTCATATGTCAATTGTCATATGTCAATCGTCATATGTCAATCGTCATATGTCAATTGTCATATGTCAATCGTCATATGTCAATTGTCATATGTCAATCGTCATATGTCAATCGTCATATGTCAATCGTCATGTCAATTGTCATATGTCAATTGTCATATGTCAATTGTCATATGTCAATCGTCATATGTCAATTGTCATATGTCAATTGTCATATGTCAATCGTCATATGTCAATCGTCATGTTAATTGTCATATGTCAATTGTCATGTCAATTGTCATATATGTCAATTGTCATATGTCAATTGTCATATGTCAATTGTCATATGTCAATTGTCATATGTCAATTGTCATATGTCAATTGTCATATGTCAATTGTCATATGTCAATTGTCATATGTCAATTGTCATATGTCAATTGTCATATGTCAATTGTCATATGTCAATTGTCATATGTCAATCGTCATATGTCAATTGTCATATGTCAATCGTCATATGTCAATTGTCATATGTCAATCGTCATATGTCAATTGTCATATGTCAATTGTCATATGTCAATTGTCATATGTCAATTGTCATATGTCAATTGTCATATGTCAATTGTCATATGTCAATTGTCATATGTCAATTGTCATATGTCAATTGTCATATGTCAATTGTCATATGTCAATTGTTATATGTCAATTTTCATTTGTCATATGTCAATTGTCATATGTCAAATCTTATATGTCAATTTTCATTTGTCATATGTCAATTTTCATTTGTCATATGTCAATTGTCATATGTCAATTGTCATATGTCAATTGTCATATGTCAATTGTCATATGTCAATCGTCATATGTCAATTGTCATATGTCAATCGTCATATGTCAATTGTCATATGTCAATTGTCATATGTCAATTGTCATATGTCAATTGTCATATGTCAATTGTCATATGTCAATTGTCATATGTCAATTGTCATATGTCAATTGTCATATGTCAATTGTCATATGTCAATTGTCATATGTCAATCGTCATATGTCAATCGTCATATGTCAATTGTCATATGTCAATTGTCATATGTCAATTGTCATATGTCAATTGTCATATGTCAATTGTCATATGTCAATTGTCATATGTCAATTGTCATATGTCAATTGTCATATGTCAATTGTCATATGTCAATTGTCATATGTCAATTGTCATATGTCAATTGTCATATGTCAATTGTCATATGTCAAATCTTATATGTCAATTTTCATTTGTCATATGTCAATTGTCATATGTCAATTGTCATATGTCAATTGTCATATGTCAATTTTCATTTGTCATATGTCAATTGTCATATGTCATATGTCATATGTCATATGTCATATGTCATATGTCATATGTCAATTGTCATATGTCATATGTCATATGTCATATGTCATATGTCATATGTCATATGTCAATTGTGATATATGTCAATTGTCATATATGTCAATTGTCATATATGTCAATTGTCATATATGTCAATTGTCATATATGTCAATGGTCATATATGTCAATGGTCATATATGTCAATTGTCATATATGTCAATTGTCATATATGTCAATTGTCATATATGTCAATTGTCATATATGTCAATGGTCATATATGTCAATTGTCATATATGTCAATTGTCATATATGTCAATTGTCATATATGTCAATTGTCATATGTCAATTGTCATATGTCAATTGTCATATATGCCAATTGTCATATATGCCAATTGTCATATATGTCAATTGTCATATATGTCAATTGTCATATATGTCAATTGTCATATATGTCAATTGTCATATATGTCAATTGTCATATATGTCAATTGTCATATATGTCAATTGTCATATGTCAATTGTCATATGTCAATCGTCATATGTCAATTGTCATATGTCAATCGTCATATGTCAATCGTCATATGTCAATTGTCATATATGTCATTTGTCATATATGTCAATTGTCATATATGTCAATTGTCATATATGTCAATTGTCATATATGTCAATTGTCATATATGTCAATTGTCATATATGTCAATTGTCATATGTCAATTGTCATATGTCAATTGTCATATGTCAATTGTCATATGTCAATTGTCATATGTCAATTGTCATATGTCAATTGTCATATGTCAATTGTCATATGTCAATTGTCATATGTCAATTGTCATATGTCAATTGTCATATGTCAATTGTCATATGTCAATTGTCATATGTCAATCGTCATATGTCAATTGTCATATGTCAATTGTCATATGTCAATCGTCATATGTCAATTGTCATATGTCAATCGTCATATGTCAATCGTCATATGTCAATTGTCATATGTCAATTGTCATATGTCAATCGTCATATGTCAATCGTCATATGTCAATTGTCATATGTCAATCGTCATATGTCAATTGTCATATGTCAATCGTCATATGTCAATCGTCATATGTCAATCGTCATGTCAATTGTCATATGTCAATTGTCATATGTCAATTGTCATATGTCAATCGTCATATGTCAATTGTCATATGTCAATTGTCATATGTCAATCGTCATATGTCAATCGTCATGTTAATTGTCATATGTCAATTGTCATGTCAATTGTCATATATGTCAATTGTCATATGTCAATTGTCATATGTCAATTGTCATATGTCAATTGTCATATGTCAATTGTCATATGTCAATTGTCATATGTCAATTGTCATATGTCAATTGTCATATGTCAATTGTCATATGTCAATTGTCATATGTCAATTGTCATATGTCAATTGTCATATGTCAATCGTCATATGTCAATTGTCATATGTCAATCGTCATATGTCAATTGTCATATGTCAATCGTCATATGTCAATTGTCATATGTCAATTGTCATATGTCAATTGTCATATGTCAATTGTCATATGTCAATTGTCATATGTCAATTGTCATATGTCAATTGTCATATGTCAATTGTCATATGTCAATTGTCATATGTCAATTGTCATATGTCAATTGTCATATGTCAATTGTCATATGTCAATTGTCATATGTCAATTGTCATATGTCAATTGTCATATGTCAATTGTCATATGTCAATTGTCATATGTCAATTGTCATATGTCAATTGTCATATGTCAATTGTCATATGTCAATTGTCATATGTCAATTGTCATATGTCAATTGTCATATGTCAATTGTCATATGTCAATTGTCATATGTCAATTGTCATATGTCAATTGTCATATGTCAATTGTCATATGTCAATTGTCATATGTCAATTGTCATATTATGTCAATTGTCATATTATGTCAATTGTTATATGTCAATTGTCATTTGTCAATTGTCATTTGTCATTTGTCATTTGTCTATTGTCATTTGTCAAATGTTATACATATGTCAAGTGTAATATGTCAAAAAGGTCAAATATGTCAACTGTCATATGAAATGTCACTTGTTAAATATGTCAAATGTCAAATAAATGCAAAACCGAAGGTTTTGCTGAGTGGTATTGCTTTATTAGAGTATCAATACAATTTTTTTTAAATAGCATCCTGTATAATAATAATATGTTTAAGTTTACTAAAAATAAGTAAAAAAGTTTTTTTTGTTATTATAAAAAGTTTGTAGGAAAAGTAACGGTCTACATTAGCTTTATGTCGACACAAAGCTTTTTCTTGTATTTGCATTAACTTTTTTACTTTCTTTACAATTTACCAACAGAGGGATGATAAATTAGAGAAAATAGTGATTTCGTTATTTTTCTACATTTCTGATATAAAGAAAAGAAACTTAAGTGCTTTCTTTGCTATCTTACCGACAAAAGCATCTGAATTTATATATATATATATATATTTCTTATTTTCAAACAAATACATTTTTCATAACTAATGACATATTATACAAATCTAATAAATAAAATTCTTGACCACAAAACTGAATTTTCTTTATCAAGTTCATTTTTCGATTCTGAAGCAACAACCTTAATAAAATTCCGGAAAGAGAAAAATATTTGTAGACGGTCAATTGTAAATATATTTTCAATCTAATTTCAGAAACAATTCTTTTCTTGGATAGAGAGAATATTGATCGAATTACAATGCCTACATTTCAAAAATTTTACGACAATTCTATCCAATTTTTACTAGAAATTGAAAACAGAAATATATGCGAGGCATGTTCAAAATATACACTCATAATCATGTCATTTGTTACATATGTCATATGTCAAATGTCGCAACTTCTGCCCTGTTTAACCGATTGTCATGAAAATCGGTATATATATGTATTTTTCCACGGAGAAGGTTTATATGATATGCTCATAGATGCCACTCGCCACCAGGTGGCGTTGCAAAGTAGCAACTTCTGCCCTGTTCAACAGATTGTCATGAAAATTGGAATGCATATGTATTTTACCACGGAGAAGATTTGTATGATATGCTCATTAATGCCACTCGCCACCAGGTGGCGTTGCAAAGTAGCAACTTCTGCCCTGTTCAACCGATTGTCATGAAAATTGGAATGCATATGTATTTTACCACGGAGAAGATTTGTATGATATGCTCATTAATGCCACTCGCCACCAGGTGGCGTTGCAAAGTAGCAACTTCTGCCTTGTTCAACTGATTGTCATGAAAATTGGTATGCATATATATTTTTCCACGGAGAAGGTTTGTATGATATGCTCATTAATGCCACTCGCCACCAGGTGGCGTTGCAAAGTAGCAACTTCTGCCCTGTTCAACCGATTGTCATGAAAATTGGAATGTATATGTATTTTACCACGGAGAAGGTTTGTATGATATGCTCATTGATGCCACTCGCCACCAGGTGGCGCTGCAGAGTAGCAACTTCTGTCCCGTTCGACTGATTGTCATGAAAATTGGTATGTATATGTATTTTTTCAAGGAGAAGGTTTATATGCTATGCTCATTGATGCCACTCGCCACCAGGTGGCGTTGCAAAGTAGGAACTTCGGCCTTGTTCAACTGATTGTCATGAAAATTGGTATGCATATATATTTTTCCACGGAGAAGGTTTGTATGATATGCTCATTAATGCCACTCGCCACCAGGTGGCGTTGCAAAGTAGCAACTTCTGCCCTGTTCAACCGATTGTCATGAAAATTGGTATGCATATGTATTTTACACCGGAGAAGGTTTGTATGATATGCTCATTGATGTCACTCGCCACCAGGTAGCGCTGCAGATTAGCAACTTCTGCCCTGTTCAACCGATTGTCATGAAAATCGGTATATATATGTATTTTTCCACGGAGAAGGTTTGTATGATATGCCTATTGATGCCACTCGCCACCAGGTGGCGTTGCAAAGTAGCAACTTCTGCCCTGTTCAACCGATTGTCATGAAAATTGGTATGCATATGTATTTTACACCGGAGAAGGTTTGTATGATATGCTCATTGATGTCACTCGCCACCAGGTAGCGCTGCAGATTAGCAACTTCTGCCCTGTTCAACCGATTGTCATGAAAATCGGTATATATATGTATTTTTCCACGGAGAAGGTTTGTATGATATGCCTATTGATGCCACTCGCCACCAGATGTCGCTGCAGAGTAGCAACTTCTGCCCTGTTCAACCGATTGTCATGAAAATTGGAATGCATATGTATTTAACCACGGAGAAGATTTGTATGATATGCTCATTAATGCCACTCGCCACCAGGTGGCGCTGCAGAGTAGCAACTTCTGCCCCGTTCAACCGATTGTCATGAAAATCGGTATGATGATGTATTTTTAATGGGTAAGATGAATATGATATATGTATTAATTGAAGTTACCACCAGATAGCGCTTCCATGTATCAAATACAATACTGATTAATAGATATCTATACGAATTCGTATAAATATAAGTTCGAAAAATATATTTTTGGCACGATAAGTAAAACAAAACTATAAACTTTCTTTTCTACTCTACCTCTTCTCCTCTTTTATTTTTCTTAAATTTATTTTAGTTATTGGCGTAGCAACGCGCGCCGGGTTCAGTTAGTATATATATATATATATATATATATATATATATATATATATATATATATATATATATATATATATATATATATATATATATATATATGTATATATATATATATAGAGCACGGCACTAGATACTTTTGTATCATCTCTTACATATTGGTAATATATTCCCCTTTTGTTTATATATATATATATACGAGGTATACTCAAAATCATATGACAAATGTCATATATTAAATGTATGTCATATGTCAGAAGAATACTTTTTTGTTTAGAATTAAATTTTACATAAACTGTCAAATTATGACAGCTGTCACTTTGACAGTTCTCGAAATATACATTTTTGCAAATATCTCGAAAAGTAAACGTTGTTTGAAAAAACACAAAAATACTTTTTTGTTTAGAATTAAATTTTACATAAACTGTCAAATTATGACAGCTGTCACTTTGACAGTTTTCGAGATATACATTTTTGCCAATATCTCGAAAAGTAAACGTTTTTTTGATAAAACACAAGAATACTTTTTTGTTTAGAATTAAATTTTACATAAACTGTCAAATTATGACAGCTGTCACTTTGACAGTTTTCGAGATATACATTTTTGCAAATATCTCGAAAAGTAAACGTTTTTATGAAAAAACACAGTGTTCTCTACACTGTATTATACAGAATATTAAATTTATTTATATCATAAAAAAATTAATAACTAATTTATTAAACATATATTTATTTAGTAATATTTAATATTTCCTCAAAACAACAAAATATTTGGTCTATTTTCTACCATCATCATATCTAGAAAAATTGAGATAACCATATTTTAAAAACTAAAAAAGGTATCGAAAAACGGTTTTTCCGGTTTGATTAGAAATTTTGTACTGATTCAAAAGCATTTTGAATTTTTGAAAAATTCTTAGAAATGAGTGAGATATAAGATTTTTGATATTTGGTCTATTTTCTACCATCATCATATCTAGAAAAATTGAGATAACCATATTTGAAAAACTAAAAAAGGTATCGAAAAACGGTTTTTCCGGTTTGATTAGAAATTTTGTACTGATTCAAAAGCATTTTGAATTTTTGAAAACTTCTTAAAAATGAATGAGTTATGAAGATTTTTGATATTTGGTCTATTTTCTACCATCATCATATCTAGAAAAATTGAGATGACCATATTTTAAAAACTAAAAAAGGTATCAAAAAACGGTTTTCCCGGTTTGATTAGAAATTTTGTACTGATTCAAAAGCATTTTGAATTTTTAAAAAACTCTTAAAAATGAGTGAGATATGAAGATTTTTGATATTTGGTCATTTCTCAACCATCATCATATCTAGAAAAATTGAGATAACCATATTTTAAAAACTAAAAAAGGTATCAAAAAACGGTTTTTCCGTTTTGATTAGAAATTTTGTACTGATTTAAAAGCATTTTGAATTTTTGATTCTAGCCCCCTCAATTGAATAAAGAATTTTTATGAAATTGCATTTATATTATTTGTTTATTTTATTTTATTTTCTGTATTTCATATTGTTTCCATTTAAATGTATATTTTTATACTAAAATTAATATTATATATTCATGTTAATATAAAAGTTTAAATGGATCTATTAAATATTCAAATAACTATGCAGATATTTACATATATATAGAAATAATTTTATTATTTATAAAAAAAATGTAACACTGTATAATTTATCTATAAAACCATTTTTTCCAATAAAAATAGTAATTTATTTACTAAAAACTAATTTTTCTGACAAAATCACATTTTTTTTTCATTTTCCGATATCTTTTTCGCTGAACTATAAAATGTATATAGTTGGAATGGGAAATTTAGAAAAATGAAAAAAAAAAATGAATATTTGGAACAAAATTTAAGCAAATTAAGAAAAATTGAACTTAATACAATAAAAACCGTTAAAATTTTAGTATTTCGTATGTAGATTAAGATTTCAACTAAAATTAAATTTCGGTTTCGGTTCGACACAAGCGAATATTTTTCTATTACGTAATATTTAAAAAAAAAATAACATCAAAATGCATGTCAGAACATTTATTTCATTTCTCCCACGTTTCATTAAACTCGATTTATATTCATAAAGCAAAGTACTTTTAAATGTTTGAATAGATATAACAGATCAGTACTTAGTGAAATAAATGATATTTTTATAGGGAATTAATTGTAATAGAAAAATTGAAAAAAATCAACTGAATGTGATTCTGGATTTAAAATTTATGCGGGCCACATATCGTTTGGACGTTGATTGACTAAATATGCTGTCATATTAATTTTTTAACACATAATTAATGAGTGTGGAAATAAAAAGCAATGTCGAGGTCATGATAAATGCACCGTTTTAAATAATTAATTATTTCATTTAACATTTTGGGTTTACTTTTATCCTTTTTTCTTTTACTAACGTTTAATTATTTATCGTGTTTTAACATTTTTAATGTTTCATGTTTATTTTTTGATATTTGATATTTTGGTTATGACGTTTTTGACATTTGTGGTTTTCGACAGTTGACGTTTTTGACATTTTTTAATATTTTATAGACGAAAAGAAGATATGAAACGGTAAAATCTTTGGTTTTGTAACTTTTTACGTTTGACATATGTCTATTTGTGACTTTTTTCATATTTGCCATTTGTCATTTTTGACATTTGACATTTTATAGACGAAATAATAATATGAAACTGCAACATCTTTGGTTTTGTTACATTTTGCATTTGACATATGTCATTTTTTGACTTTTTTCATGTTTGACATTTGACATAGGTATTTCATTTTTTATATTTAACATTTTTGACAAGGTATAGACAAAAAAAAGATAATGAAACAGGAAATCCTTCGGTTTTGCTACTTTTTGCATTTGACATTTATTATTTTTGACATTTGACATGTTTAACAATTGACATTTGACATTTTATAGACGAAAAAAAGATATAAAACCGCAAAACCTTTGGTTTTTTTACTTTTAGCATTTGACATTTGTCATTTTTTGGCTTTGTTGACATTTGACATATTTCATTTTCGATATTTAACATTTTTGACAATGTATAGACGAACAAAAGATAATGAAACATCAAAACCTTTGGTATTGTTACTTTTTGCGTTTGACATTTGTCATTTTATGACTTTTTTCATATTTGACGTTTAACAATTGACATTGTATAGACGACAAGAAGATATGAAACAGCAAAATCGTTGGTTTTCTTGATTTTTTCGTTTGACATTTCTCATTTTTTTATTTTTTTGACATTTGACATGTTTAACATTTGACATTTTTGACATATTTCTTTTTTCGATACCATTTTTAGTTTTCAAAATATCGACAATTCAATTTTTCTACCTATCATGATGTTTGAGGAGAAATGATAAAATATCAAAAATCTTCATATCTCACTCATTTTTTGAAATTTTTCAAAATTTCAAAGTGCTCTTGAATCAGTACAAAATTTCTAATCAAACACAAAAAACCGTTTTTCGATACCATTTTTAGTTTTCAAAATATCGACAATTCAATTTTTCTACCCATCTTGATGTTTGAGGAGAAATGATGAAATATCAAAAATCTTCATATCTCACTCAATTTTTAAAATTTTTTAAAATTTCAAAATGCTCTTGACACAGTACAAAATTTCTAATCAAACACAAAAAACCGTTTTTCGATACCATTTTTAGTTTTCAAAATATCGACAATTCAATTTTTCTACCCATCATGATGTTTGAGGAGAAATGATGAAATATCAAAAATCTTCATATCTCACTCATTTTTTGAAATTTTTTAAAATTTCAAAGTGCTCTTGAATCAGTGCAAAATTTCTCATCAAACACAAAAAACCGTTTTTCGATACCATTTTTAGTTTTCAAAATATCGACAATTCAATTTTTCTACCCATCATGATGTTTCAAGAGAAATGATGAAATATCAAAAATCTTCATATCTCACTCAATTTTTAAAATTTTTTAAAATTTCAAAATGCTCTTGAAACAGTACAAAATTTCTAATGAAACACAAAAAACCGTTTTTCGATACCATTTTTAGTTTTCAAAATATCGACAATTCAATTTTTCTACCCATCATGATGTTTCAAGAGAAATGATGAAATATCAAAAATCTTCATATCTCACTCAATTTTTAAAATTTTTTAAAATTTCAAAATGCTCTTGAAACAGTACAAAATTTCTAATGAAACACAAAAAACCGTTTTTCGATACCATTTTTAGTTTTCAAAATATCGACAATTCAATTTTTCTACCCATCATGATGTTTGAGGAGAAATGATGAAATATCAAAAATCTTCATATCTCACTCAATTTTTAAAATTTTTTAAAATTTCAAAATGCTCTTGAAACAGTACAAAATTTCTAATGAAACACAAAAAACCGTTTTTCGATACCATTTTTAGTTTTCAAAATATCGACAATTCAATTTTTCTACCCATCATGATGTTTGAGGAGAAATGATGAAATATCAAAAATCTTCATATCTCACTCAATTTTTAAAATTTTTTAAAATTTCAAAATGCTCTTGAAACAGTACAAAATTTCTAATGAAACACAAAAAACCGTTTTTCGATACCATTTTTAGTTTTCAAAATATCGACAATTCAATTTTTCTACCCATCATGATGTTTGAGGAGAAATGATGAAATATCAAAAATCTTCATATCTCACTCAATTTTTAAAATTTTTTAAAATTTCAAAATGCTCTTGAAACAGTACAAAATTTCTAATGAAACACAAAAAACCGTTTTTCGATACCATTTTTAGTTTTCAAAATATCGACAATTCAATTTTTCTACCCATCATGATGTTTGAGGAGAAATGATGAAATATCAAAAATCTTCATATCTCACTCAATTTTTAAAATTTTTTAAAATTTCAAAATGCTCTTGAAACAGTACAAAATTTCTAATCAAACACAAAAAACCGTTTTTCGATACCATTTTTAGTTTTCAAAATATCGATAATACAATTTTTCTACCCATCATGATGTTTGAGGAGAAATGATGAAATATCAAAAATCTTCATATCTCACTCATTTTTTGAAATTTTTTAAAATTTCAAAGTGCTCTTGAATCAGTACAAAATTTCTAATCAAACACAAAAAACCGTTTTTCGATACCATTTTTAGTTTTCAAAATATCGATAATTCAATTTTTCTACCCATCATGATGTTTGAGGAGAAATGATGAAATATCAAAAATCTTCATATCTCACTCAATTTTTAAAATTTTTTAAAATTTCAAAATGCTCTTGACACAGTACAAAATTTCTAATGAAACACAAAAAACCGTTTTTCGATACCATTTTTAGTTTTCAAAATATCGACAATTCAATTTTTCTACCCATCATGATGTTTGAGGAGAAATGATGAAATATCAAAAATCTTCATATCTCACTCATTTTTTGAAATTTTTCAAAATTTCAAAGTGCTCTTGAATCAGTACAAAATTTCTAATCAAACACAAAAAACCGTTTTTCGATACCATTTTTAGTTTTCAAAATATCGATAATTCAATTTTTCTACCCATCATGATGTTTGAGGAGAAATGATGAAATATCAAAAATCTTCATATCTCACTCATTTTTTGAAATTTTTCAAAATTTCAAAGTGCTCTTGAATCAGTACAAAATTTCTAATCAAACACAAAAAACCGTTTTTCGATACCATTTTTAGTTTTCAAAATATCGACAAATCAATTTTTCTACCCATCATGATGTTTGAGGAGAAATGATGAAATATCAAAAATCTTCATATCTCACTCATTTTTTGAAATTTTTTAAAATTTCAAAGTGCTCTTGAATCAGTGCAAAATTTCTCATCAAACACAAAAAACCGTTTTTCGATACCATTTTTAGTTTTCAAAATATCGACAATTCAATTTTTCTACCCATCATGATGTTTGAGGAGAAATGATGAAATATCAAAAATCTTCATATCTCACTCATTTTTTGAAATTTTTTAAAATTTCAAAGTGCTCTTGAATCAGTGCAAAATTTCTAATCAAACACAAAAAACCGTTTTTCGATACCATTTTTAGTTTTCAAAATATCGATAATTCAATTTTTCTACCCATCATGATGTTTGAGGAGAAATGATGAAATATCAAAAATCTTCATATCTCACTCATTTTTTGAAATTTTTTAAAATTTCAAAGTGCTCTTGAATCAGTGCAAAATTTCTCATCAAACACAAAAAACCGTTTTTCGATACCATTTTTAGTTTTCAAAATATCGACAATTCAATTTTTCTACCCATCATGATGTTTGAGGAGAAATGATGAAATATCAAAAATCTTCATATCTCACTCAATTTTTAAAATTTTTTAAAATTTCAAAATGCTCTTGAAACAGTACAAAATTTCTAATGAAACACAAAAAACCGTTTTTCGATACCATTTTTAGTTTTCAAAATATCGATAATTCAATTTTTCTACCCATCATGATGTTTGAGGAGAAATGATGAAATATCAAAAATCTTCATATCTCACTCAATTTTTAAAATTTTTTAAAATTTCAAAATGCTCTTGAAACAGTACAAAATTTCTAATGAAACACAAAAAACCGTTTTTCGATACCATTTTTAGTTTTCAAAATATCGATAATTCAATTTTTCTACCCATCATGATGTTTGAGGAGAAATGATGAAATATCAAAAATCTTCATATCTCACTCAATTTTTAAAATTTTTTAAAATTTCAAAATGCTCTTGAAACAGTACAAAATTTCTAATGAAACACAAAAAACCGTTTTTCGATACCATTTTTAGTTTTCAAAATATCGACAATTCAATTTTTCTACCCATCATGATGTTTGAGGAGAAATGATGAAATATCAAAAATCTTCATATCTCACTCAATTTTTAAAATTTTTTAAAATTTCAAAATGCTCTTGAAACAGTACAAAATTTCTAATGAAACACAAAAAACCGTTTTTCGATACCATTTTTAGTTTTCAAAATATCGATAATTCAATTTTTCTACCCATCATGATGTTTGAGGAGAAATGATGAAATATCAAAAATCTTCATATCTCACTCAATTTTTAAAATTTTTTAAAATTTCAAAATGCTCTTGAAACAGTACAAAATTTCTAATGAAACACAAAAAACCGTTTTTCGATACCATTTTTAGTTTTCAAAATATCGATAATTCAATTTTTCTACCCATCATGATGTTTGAGGAGAAATGATGAAATATCAAAAATCTTCATATCTCACTCATTTTTTGAAATTTTTTAAAATTTCAAAGTGCTCTTGAATCAGTGCAAAATTTCTCATCAAACACAAAAAACCGTTTTTCGATACCATTTTTAGTTTTCAAAATATCGATAATACAATTTTTCTACCCATCATGATGTTTGAGGAGAAATGATGAAATATCAAAAATCTTCATATCTCACTCATTTTTTGAAATTTTTTAAAATTTCAAAGTGCTCTTGAATCAGTGCAAAATTTCTAATCAAACACAAAAAACCGTTTTTCGATATCATTTTTAGTTTTCAAAATATCGACAATTCAATTTTTCTACCCATCATGATGTTTGAGGAGAAATGATGAAATATCAAAAATCTTCATATCTCACTCAATTTTTAAAATTTTTTAAAATTTCAAAATGCTCTTGAATCAGTACAAAATTTCTAATCAAACACAAAAAACCGTTTTTCGATACCATTTTTAGTTTTCAAAATATCGACAATTCACTTTTTCTACCGATCATGATGTTTGAGGAGAAATGATGAAATATCAAAAATCTTCATATCTCACTCATTTTTTGAAATTTTTTAAAATTTCAAAGTGCTCTTGAATCAGTGCAAAATTTCTCATCAAACACAAAAAACCGTTTTTCGATACCATTTTTAGTTTTCAAAATATCGATAATACAATTTTTCTACCCATCATGATGTTTGAGGAGAAATGATGAAATATCAAAAATCTTCATATCTCACTCATTTTTTGAAATTTTTTAAAATTTCAAAGTGCTCTTGAATCAGTGCAAAATTTCTCATCAAACACAAAAAACCGTTTTTCGATACCATTTTTAGTTTTCAAAATATCGATAATACAATTTTTCTACCCATCATGATGTTTGAGGAGAAATGATGAAATATCAAAAATCTTCATATCTCACTCATTTTTTGAAATTTTTTAAAATTTCAAAGTGCTCTTGAATCAGTGCAAAATTTCTCATCAAACACAAAAAACCGTTTTTCGATACCATTTTTAGTTTTCAAAATATCGATAATACAATTTTTCTACCCATCATGATGTTTGAGGAGAAATGATGAAATATCAAAAATCTTCATATCTCACTCATTTTTTGAAATTTTTTAAAATTTCAAAGTGCTCTTGAATCAGTGCAAAATTTCTCATCAAACACAAAAAACCGTTTTTCGATACCATTTTTAGTTTTCAAAATATCGATAATACAATTTTTCTACCCATCATGATGTTTGAGGAGGAATGATGAAATATCAAAAATCTTCATATCTCACTCATTTTTTGAAATTTTTTAAAATTTCAAAGTGCTCTTGAATCAGTGCAAAATTTCTCATCAAACACAAAAAACCGTTTTTCGATACCATTTTTAGTTTTCAAAATATCGATAATACAATTTTTCTACCCATCATGATGTTTGAGGAGGAATGATGAAATATCAAAAATCTTCATATCTCACTCATTTTTTGAAATTTTTTAAAATTTCAAAGTGCTCTTGAATCAGTGCAAAATTTCTCATCAAACACAAAAAACCGTTTTTCGATACCATTTTTAGTTTTCAAAATATCGATAATACAATTTTTCTACCCATCATGATGTTTGAGGAGGAATGATGAAATATCAAAAATCTTCATATCTCACTCATTTTTTGAAATTTTTTAAAATTTCAAAGTGCTCTTGAATCAGTGCAAAATTTCTCATCAAACACAAAAAACCGTTTTTCGATACCATTTTTAGTTTTCAAAATATCGATAATACAATTTTTCTACCCATCATGATGTTTGAGGAGAAATGATGAAATATCAAAAATCTTCATATCTCACTCATTTTTCGAAATTTTTTAAAATTTCAAAGTGCTCTTGAATCAGTGCAAAATTTCTCATCAAACACAAAAAACCGTTTTTCGATACCATTTTTAGTTTTCAAAATATCGACAATTCCAGTTTTCTACCCATCTTGATGTTTGAGGAGAAATGATGAAATATCAAAAATCTTCATATCTCACTCATTTTTTGAAATTTTTTAAAATTTCAAAGTGCTCTTGAATCAGTGCAAAATTTCTCATCAAACACAAAAAACCGTTTTTCGATACCATTTTTAGTTTTCAAAATATCGACAATTCAATTTTTCTAACCATCATGATGTTTGAGGAGAAATGATGAAATATCAAAAATCTTCATATCTCACTCATTTTTTGAAATTTTTCAAAATTTCAAAGTGCTCTTGAATCAGTACAAAATTTCTAATCAAACACAAAAAACCGTTTTTCGATACCATTTTTAGTTTTCAAAATATCGACAATTCAATTTTTCTAACCATCATGATGTTTGAGGAGAAATGATGAAATATCAAAAATCTTCATATCTCACTCATTTTTTGAAATTTTTCAAAATTTCAAAGTGCTCTTGAATCAGTACAAAATTTCTAATCAAACACAAAAAACCGTTTTTCGATACCATTTTTAGTTTTCAAAATATCGACAATTCAATTTTTCTAACCATCATGATGTTTGAGGAGAAATGATGAAATATCAAAAATCTTCATATCTCACTCATTTTTTGGAATTTTTCAAAATTTCAAAGTGCTCTTGAATCAGTACAAAATTTCTAATCAAACACAAAAAACCGTTTTTCGATACCATTTTTAGTTTTCAAAACATCGACAATTCAATTTTTCTAACCATCATGATGTTTGAGGAGAAATGATGAAATATCAAAAATCTTCATATCTCACTCATTTTTTGAAATTTTTCAAAATTTCAAAGTGCTCTTGAATCAGTACAAAATTTCTAATCAAACACAAAAAACCGTTTTTCGATACCATTTTTAGTTTTCAAAATATCGACAATTCAATTTTTCTAACCATCATGATGTTTGAGGAGAAATGATGAAATATCAAAAATCTTCATATCTCACTCATTTTTTGGAATTTTTCAAAATTTCAAAGTGCTCTTGAATCAGTACAAAATTTCTAATCAAACACAAAAAACCGTTTTTCGATACCATTTTTAGTTTTCAAAACATCGACAATTCAATTTTTCTAACCATCATGATGTTTGAGGAGAAATGATGAAATATCAAAAATCTTCATATCTCACTCATTTTTTGAAATTTTTCAAAATTTCAAAGTGCTCTTGAATCAGTACAAAATTTCTAATCAAACACAAAAAACCGTTTTTCGATACCATTTTTAGTTTTCAAAACATCGACAATTCAATTTTTCTAACCATCATGATGTTTGAGGAGAAATGATGAAATATCAAAAATCTTCATATCTCACTCATTTTTTGGAATTTTTCAAAATTTCAAAGTGCTTTTGAATCAATACAAAATTTTTAATCAAACACAAAAAACCGTTTTTTGATACCATTTTTAGTTTTCAAAATATCGACAATTCAATTTTTCTACCCATCTTGATGTTTGAGGAGAAATGATGAAATATCAAAAATCTTCATATCTCACTCATTTTTTGGAATTTTTCAAAATTTCAAAGTGCTTTTGAATCAATACAAAATTTCTAATCAAACACAAAAAACCGTTTTTCGATACCATTTTTAGTTTTCAAAATATCGACAATTCAATTTTTCTAACCATCATGATGTTTGAGGAGAAATGATGAAATATCAAAAATCTTCATATCTCACACTTACTTGTAACATTTGACATTTTTGATATTTGTCATTTTTGAAATTTGACATTTTATAGACGAAAAAAGATATGAAACAGCTACTTTTTGCGTTTGACATTTGTCATTTTTGACAATTGACATTTTTATACAATTATGGGAAAACTGTGAAAATGTGTAAAATATTGAGAAGAATTGAAAGAAATCTTGTTAAAGTTGAAGCATATTATCGGCAAATCGTAATAAAACTTTTACCCAAAGTAATTTCTTAATAATATGTGAATTTTCCATGATATTTATTAACATGATAAAAATGATAATGTATGTATTGAATTTAAATGAGGTAATAGAGAAAAGAGCCATTAAACACGAAATGAGTAGAAAATGGTTCTCGTGTAGAAGTTAAGTCAGCGAATAAAATAATATTTAATATTTACGTATTTTCGAGTTGACATCGAGACATAAAAAATGACATAGAAGAGTCTTTTTCGAGGATAACAAAAGTTTTTAAGGGAATATCGCGAAGCGACACGGATCATCATTTTGTCGTTCATTAGCATAATGCCCGAAAGCCTATTCAACAATTTTACTCTATTTGTGCTTTAACGTATTTAACATTAGACCACCCACTCTACAACATACAATTTTTTTTTCCTTTTTTTTACATACTTTTTACCATAAAAACATAATCAATAAATTAATAAAAATTTGGTTAGATGTCAAAGATAATAATAGTATACCTAATACTATTATGACGTTTTACAGAATCTTTGAAAATCATAGACCATTTACTAAGAACCAACAACTACTTCCCTGGCTATATGCCACGACGGACATTGAATTACAGTTCAAAGTTAAACGGGGTTAGTACCTATATCTGCAAGATAGAACAAACCATTTTAGTTTGCAATTCGAAAGGATATCACTTGTAGACCGGTTTCGGCGTATTGCGCCTCATCAGTACAAGGAAGATATATGTTCTTTGATTTTCAAAGACTCTGTAAAACGTCATAATAGTATTAAACTATTATTATCTTTGACATCTATTTGATAAACGTTTTACTGAAATGACAATTGATTAGCAGGAAACTGCAATCAAGTAGTTAACCCTACAAAGCCGAGAGGTTTTTTGTCAAATAGAATTTCAGTTTACAATTAGTTATGGAGATGTCGCTATTATCGCACTTTTAACATTTTCTTTACTAAAGATAATGTATTTGTGTGATTTCAGACATATCTCCAATCTAGTTGCTCTTAGAGCTTCTGGACGGATATCTTCCTTGTACTGATGAGGCGCAATACGCCGAAACCGGTCTACAAGTGATATCCTTACAAATTGCAAACTAAAATGGTTAGTTTTATCTTGCAGATATACTAACCCCGTTTAACTTTGAACTGTAATTCAATGTCCGTCGTGTCAAATAGAATTTCAGTTTGTAATTAGTAATGGAGATGTCGCTATTATCGCACTTTTAACATTTTCTTTACTGAAGATGATGTATTTGTGTGATTTCAGACATATCTCCAGTCTAGATGCTCTTAGAGCTTCTGGACGGATATCTTCCTTGTACTGATGAGGCGCAATACGCCGAAACTGGTCTACAAGTGACATCCTTACAAATTGCAAACTAAAACGGTTAGTTCTATCTTGCAGATATACTAACCCCGTTTAACTTTGAACTTTAATTCAATGTCCGTCGTGTCAAATAGAATTTCAGTTTGTGATTAGTAATGTAGATGTCGCTATTATCGCACTTTTAACATTTTCTTTACTGAAGATGATGTATTTGTGTGATTTTAGACATATCTCCAGTCTAGATGCTCTTAGAGCTTCTGGACGGATATCTTCCTTGTACTGATGAGGCGCAATACGCCGAAACCGGTCTACAAGTGATATCCTTATGAATTGCAAACTAAAATGGTTAGTTCTATCTTGCAGATATACTAACCCCGTTTAACTTTGAACTATTATTACCTTTGACATATATGACATTTGATATTTGCCATATAATACTTGACATATGACAAATGACAAAAATATCAAATATCACATGTCAAAAAATTTTAGTTAAAAGCTTTAAATCAGTGACATTTGAAATGTTATCTTGTCAGTTTAAAATGATGGGAATCAAAGAGGGGGTGACATCAAGGTGGTGTACAAACAGAAATTAGAGCAATTAATAAAGTTCGTATCGCGATCAGAAGTAAATTAAACAAGGATAATTTGTCAGCCAACGGCGACGCGACGGTAGCGGTAACGGTGGCTGTGCCAACAACTAAAGATTTCAAATTCTGGTATTATTCGTAATACTCGAGCGGGAGGGCCATTTGTACCAATTATGTGACGTATTACAGTTTAAATGACACTTTTATTCAGAACGGGCTTCAACTTGAAATCCGTGTGTTATTCATGGCCTAGAGGGCGCTTTTCATCTATATACCAAATGTTAATATAATTTAATCTATGTATCTATCTATTTTACATTATTTTCAAATTAATCAAAAACAATCAACAAATTAAAAATTGAGTAATTTAGTCGGAAGTTTTTGTAAATGATCAATAATTTTATTTAAATCATAAATCTTTTTGAATATTTGAAAAATTCCCGAAAATAAGAGAGTTATTGCAATTTTTCTGAAAAAACAAAAGACGATCAACTTTTTTAAAAATTGAGTTATCGTATCGGGATTTTTTGTAAAATATCGATAATTTAATTTAAATCACAAAACTTTTTGAATATTTAAAAAATTCCGAAAAATAAGCGAGTTATAACGATTTTTCTCAAAAAAACAAAAGACAATCAACTTTTTTAAAAATCGAGTAATCGAGTCGGGATTTTTTGTAAATTATCGATAATTTCATTTAAATCACGATGCATTTTAAATATTTACAAAATTCCAAAAACTAAGCGAGTTATGGTAATTTTTCTGAAAAAACAAAAGACGATCAACTTTTTTAAAAATTGAGTTATCGTATCGGGGTTTTTCCTAAATTATCGATAATTGCATTTAAATCATAAAACTTTTTGAATATTTGAAAAATTCCCGAAAATAAGAGAGTGGTAAAGAAAAAGATGTTGCAACGTTGGATAATGGGCAACAAGATTGTGTTCGGCTCTCCGACCCCGACACCGAGTCGAGATCATTCGTTCAGTAACTGTATCACTGTTTGCGGCTTACTGCCAGCGCCATATTTTATGTTTCATTTCATAGTTTCATTTTTCATTACAAGTTTATGTATGTATTTATTGACAAAATAAATCAGTTTACCAAGTTCAAGTTATTTCACACCATTTGATGGTCCAGTACGAGCCGGATAAGTAAGAAGCAACAGTATCAAGTGAGTTCCTTTTTCATTTACATTCCTTTTTTATCATAACCTCCATTTTCAGCGTGGTTAAGATTTGGTAGAATAGTAGTAATTCAAATAAAACAACTACAGCGTTGCCACGTTGAAGTGCTTTATTTAAGTTATTTGTATAATTATTTCATCATTTCGGAATTTACGTTTTTTCAATTATATGAATCGATTTCACTAAGTATTTATGGTTTGATTTTCACAAAGTGGTTGGTACTATTTTCAATAACAAGTTAACTTAGCAATTTATTATTTGATTAAACATTCTAAACAATTTTACAAAATGAATACGGAAGATTTCAAAAAACTAAAACGTAAACGAGGATCAATTAAGCATAAATTATCATGTTTTATTACGTTTTTCAAAAAGTTTCAAGTTTCATATGAGTCTGATATTCCCATAGAGGAAAAAACTATCATTGATTTTCAACAAAGGTGTGAAAACCTAAAACAATTGATAAGTGATTATGATGAAGTACAGTTAGAAATAGAACAGAATTGTGCTGATAAAGATTTAGATAATGAATATGCCGAACGATCAGAATTTAGCGAACAGCATTCGGATTATTTGGCAAGCGCGATACTTCTTTTAACAAAATTAAGTAAGGGTGATAAAGATAGCGATGAAAGTGCATCAGTTGCTTTAAATGCTGTAAGTAAAAATGAATTAATTAAACTACCACCAATTGCTATGCCCTCATTCAATGGAGAGTTTAGCAAGTGGATGGAGTTTAAAGAAACCTTTGATACACTAATAAATCAAAATTCATCGTTAAATGATATTCAGCGTTTTCATTATTTACGTTCATCGTTAGGTCCAGAAATCAAAAAGATTTTAAATAATTTAGAATTTACAAAAGATAATTATGTAACAGCTTGGCACGTTTTATGTAAAAGATTCGACAATCCAAATTTACTAGTTAACAGTCACATTAAGGCTTTATTAAATTTATCCCCATTACAAAAGGAATCTTCTAGTTCCATACGGGAATTAGCAGATAATGCAATCAAACATTTACATGTGCTTAAAAATTTAAAGTTGACTAGTGATAATCTTTTATCACAAGCATTGCTTATTCACATTTTATCAGACAAATTAGATAAGGCAACATTAAGAGAGTGGGAAAAAAAAAAGGTAAAAAATGAGTTGCCTGCGGTTGATGACTTTTTTCAATTTTTAGAGGCAAAAGCAGATTTTCTGGAAACTTTAGAATCTAAAGATATTAATATAAAACAAGCAGCTCATAGTAATGATAATTTTCACAAAAAACCATTTAGAAAACATGTGTCACTACTTGCAAATGAAGTCACTAATGTAACAAATCAAACACAATCTTGCCATTTTTGTCAAAAGGGTCATTTGATTTACTATTGCAAAGAATTTTTGGGTTTAAATGTAGCACAGAGATGGGAAAAAGTAAAGTTTTTAAAATTATGTAGCAATTGTTTATGTAAAGGTCATATTAGTAAGGAATGCAGCCATGGTTTTTGTAAAATATGCAAGTTAAAGCATAATAGTCTATTACACCATCACACACAACGACAAACAGGAAGTTTACCTCAAAATGAATGTAATTCCCTATTAGTTGCCAATCAAAATGACATGCTCAGTTCGACAATAAATGAATCTAACTGCACGGGGTTTGAATCAACTCAACAAGATAATGAAATTATATCAAAAATGGTAAACTTTGCAAAAACTAGTACAAATTATGTTTTGTTATCGACTGCAATCATACATATTTGGGATGACAAAGGTAATCCACATAAAGCTAGGGTTATTCTCGACAGTGGAAGTCAATCATCATTTTTAAGTATTGATTTATGCAAGCGTCTTGGCTTAAAACAAATTGACACCAACATTTCTATAATTGGTATCAATAAAGTAAGTTCAACTTTGCGTTCAAAATGTAACGTTACTGTTGGATCCATTTACAATGATTCTGTTTTCAAACTTACATGTTTTGTATTGCCAAAAATTACTGACAATCTACCATTGACTAATTTTGACATTTCTAATTTAAATATTCCTGAACATGTAACATTAGCTGATCCGACATTTAATATTTCAAATCCAATTGATATGTTGATCGGTGCAGATCTCTTTTGGGATATAATCACAGATGGCAAAATTACTTTAGGCAGAAATCAACCTGTCTTACAAAATACCATTTTTGGATATGTTATAGCAGGACTTTGGTCACAAAGTTTATCTCAAATTAAATGTTTCTTTGCACAAACTGACCAGCTTCAAAATGATTTAAAAAACTTTTGGTTAATAGAGGAAATAGCTTATAAAGAATTAATGTCTCAAGATGATTAAATATGCGAACAACACTTTCAAGAAACGCACTGCAAAAATGAAAACGGTCAATTTGTTGTTAGAATACCTCTGAAATATCCTCGGGAACAGTTAGGTGATTCCATGAAATTTGCCCTACAAAGATTTTTCAATCAGGAAAATCGTTTCAAAAATAATAATAAATTAAAACAGCTCTATGTTTCTTTTATGGATGAATATGGAACTCTAAACCATATGTCACGTGATTATAATCACCAGGAAAATATTCCTTCCTATTTTTTACCACATCATGGGGTATTACGAGATGATCACATTACAACAAAATTAAGAGTGGTATTTAATGGTTCAGCGATCACTTCATCAGGAAAATCTTTAAACTCTATTAGTGATGAGCAAATGCAAGACCAAGACCAAGACAGGGTTAGTCTTGGTCTTGGTCTTGGTCTTGCATACAAGGTCTTGGTCTTGGTCTTGCAGTCAAATAAGCGGTCTTGGTCTTGTTCTTGCAGGGTCCAGTCTTGGTCTTGGTCTTGGTCTTGCACCAAGACTCTTGCAAGTCTTGCACTTTTTTTGAAGATTTACTGGGGTCCATTTTTACAAAAAAAAAGTAGGAAAAAATAATTTTTTAATTCATTACAAGTAAAGAAAGATTAAAAGAAAGGGATAGTATTTTTCATTATAATTTTTTTTTTTATATTAAATTGTAGCGATAAATCAAGTATGAATTTTTTTTTATTTTTTATACATTTTGGCCATTTTTTTTATATATAGTTTTATAATGTGTCAATGATATACAGAATCAGACGTAAAAATGTAACAATTAATAATTTTATTTATGAGTTTGGAAGTCACTGAATTTTGCGTCTCTCTATAAAAAGTTATTCTTTAAAGGCCTATTAGCTGGGATTTGAAATAAACTAAAACTATTTTTGGTGAATAAAAACAATAGTTTTTTTTTGAAGTTATAGGATACATAACCAATAATAGAGCTTATGTCAATATTTTAGAAAGATATATTTAATAACAACTAAATACTAAGTTTTCACAACAGTTAGAAAAAACTTTAAAAAAATGCATAGAGCTACAGAACAGAACAACAAAATATAAAAATATCCCACCAAAAGTACCTACTATATGTATAAATATTATAAAATAGAATAGATATAGGTAAAAACTATTTTAGTTTTGTTGCCCAACAATTGATACACAGTAACCAGCGGGCGGACTCATTGTTGAGTCTATTACGGTGTTTTCTTATTACCAAAGATGCTTTTGAGAAGAGTCTTTCTGCAGGAACCGAAGTAGCTGGAATGGACAAAAAATCACGTGCCATTTTTGCCAAGATAGGAAAACTTCTTTGGTGACATTTCCACCATTGAAGGATATCTTCGTTGCTTACGGCTCTAGATTGACTAAGATATTCTTCTATTTCCTTTCTTCGGTTTTGAGAGTCAGACATAATAGAGCTTGATGAGTTAGATGGTGCTGAATAAAGCTTATCAAAATCAATAATATCTTCATCTTCGGATAGACGGGCTTCTATTGCCTCCTCTGTAACTGGCGCTTGCTCTTCGCTACCACTACGGTACACTTCATATATTGATTCAAATTTTTTTAAAGCGTTTTCTTTTAACTCAGCTCCCCATACTGTCAAATCAAAGGTCTCCGCTTTGTGCCTGGGATCCAGTATTAGGGTTATGCAGTAGATCCAATTTGTTTTCGTATAATGTTTTAAAATTTTGTCACGTGCAGCTTGGAATGCCAAAATTAGCTTTTCGTCCACTTCACTTCGATACACATTTTCATCCATTTGTTTAACGGTATATTCTATTTTATCTATTAATAAATTTACTGAAACTATGACAAAGGGAAGGGTGATATATTTGTCTCCCCCAAGTTTACTTGTTAGTATTTTAAAGTTTATTAAAAACTTGTAAAGTTTTTCGATAATTAACCATTCTGTTTCAGTCAATCGAAACTCATTTAGTTCAGGCACACTACTGCTACCGCACAAAGTGTTGATGCCGTCTTTTAATTTTAAAGCCACTCCAAGCATGTCGTGTGTAGAGCTCCATCTTGTAGGGCAATCTAAGATAGGGCTTAGGTCTGTAGGTACCCCAGCCGTCTCACATGCAGATCGAAACTTATTTTTTAGCATTTCGCTTCTTCTAATCTTGCAGATTACTGAACGTAATTTAGTTATTGTTGTACTTGAATCATGAATTAAGGGGCTGTCTACGTCTGGGATTTCTTCATCGTCCTCACTTTCACTACTATATTCAATATCCTCTTCCCCTAGCAACATTAGGGTTTTCATCATATCTTGAACTCCAAGGTTTAAGATGTGCGCCATACATCGGAAGTGCTGATCCTCAGGGTTAAAATCTGGAAGTAGTTTACCAAGTTCACTCATAAATTTTGTATTTGCGGAGGCATTGTCGACAGTTATCCCTTGTATTTTATTCGACAATTTAAAATCTACTAAACATTTATGAAAAATATTTGCGATATCTGCTCCGGTGTGTAGTCCATGAGATGGAATAAAATCAAGAACCATCGACTGGTAATTCCAATCATTATCTATAAAATGAATTGTGATCCCATAGTATGTCCTTCCAGCAATGGAGGTCCACCCATCGATAGTGAATGAAAACTTGGACGTATTTTCTTTTAGCTGTTGTTCCACCCTAGATCGCAGCTGATCAAACCGACACTTAACTTGCCTTCGGAGAGTAAATCTTTTTGGAAACTTAAGATTTGGAGATATAAAACGGAAATAATCTTGAGTCTCCTGATCATCAAAAAATGAAAATGGTAAATACTTTTTAGTAATCCAATCTACCGTGGCTGCAGTAAAATCACTGGTTCCAGTTGTCTGAAAAATGAATTATGCAAAATTTAAAAAAATCTAAGCCAAAATTCAATAGTTTAACAAAACACAATATCATATTTTTTTTATTTTTCTTAAAACTTTAACCGTATCTATATATTTTTGCCTGAAGAATACTTAATCTCATATGAGTTTGCAAATAGAGTTTTTGGATAACCTTTATTTTTTTTTAAACCCCCTATGCAAATATTTTTAAATTGTGGTCAAACACATTACAAGAAGACTTACCTGAATACTATTTTCCTTTTCGGAGGAGTGAAAAAACTTTGCTATACCTGAGCATGACTCTGAATTTTCACGAGGAAATAGTTTTTGAGCTGCATTTTTGTGAATATTTAATAAATGTTTCTTAAGTCCAGAAGTATTTCTGTTTTTCATTTTTATTTTTACTGTTTTATTTTTGCACAAAGTACAAATCCCATACGCAGTTTCTTTATCATTACTCGGAATAATATTAAAAAATTCACCAAATTTGCTTCTCATATTCGGCGTAGGCGTTGGCATTTGTGTATTCCGTGTATCCGATATTTTTGTTTTTTTCTTGGATCTTTTATGAGGCAAATGTCTTTTTAATTGTTGAGAGGTCGACGGTGTAACATCTTCATCACTTTCTAAATCACTTGAAGGGTCACTAACACACAACGACGATTCCAGGTCACTCATTGTTTTTTTTTTATTTACCGATCGTATTCCTATGACGGACAGATTAAGACTATTTTAGGCGACTTAATACTAAACGGATTCCAAAATAAAAATTTAACGAAAAACTGTTGGTATATTTATTTACATCCCCAATATTCAACACTCTTTGCAAAGTCTAATAAAATACGAATAATATAAATTTTTCCTTTTGCCTAGCCGGCCGCCGGCCGCTTTACTATTGTTTGGTGATTTATGGCTCTGCTTAAGGGTATCGTAATTATTGATATTATTATTTGTTCTAAAAACATTGTGCCATTCAAAAGGTTTCTAGAAATTTAAGTGCTCAAAATCGTCGCAGATAAACTCTTTTAAAACACATATACAAACAAGGTTAATTTTAAATTAATATAAAGCGATATGATTTTATTAGTATTGGACGAAAGAAAAAGATTTTTGAATGTTATTATGGCCACAGGTATGCCCTTTAGATATTGTAATAAAATGCATATTCTGATAATATAAAGCGTCATCCTAGGTTCTTTATAATATACACAGTGATTTATAAGTATTGCACAAAAACTTGAGGTCGGATTCCTTAGGTTAAAATATACATATATGAACAAAAAAATACTTCGTTAAAACAGGTTGTGGTTAGTAAATGAGTGTTAAAAATAGAGTTTAAAATAATCCGTGGCTGCCTAATTTTTTGTTTAAAAAACGCAAGACCGCAATACTCTTGCAGGCTTGGTCTTGGTCTTGCGTAAGTCTTGCAATGCCAAGTCTTGGTCTTGCATAAGTCTTGCACTGCTCGGTCTTGGTCTTGATCTTGCAGCCTAAAGTTAGTCTTGGTCTTGGTCTTGGTCTTGCATTTTCTGCAAGACCAAGACCAAGACCGCAAGACCAAGACCAGTCTCGCTCATCACTAAACTCTATTCAATACACAGGCCCTGCTATACAAAATGATATGCTAGATATTTTGTTACGATTTCGTTTTCATAAATTTGCTGTAGTAGCTGACATAGAAAAAATGTACAGATGCATTTTAGTTCACCCAGAGGATCGGAATTTGCAAAAAATCTTTTGGAGAAAATGCTCCACTGATCCCATATCTATAATGGTTTTAAATACAGTAACTTATGGCACTTCAAGTGCTCCCTTTTTAGCGATGAGATGTTTACAGCAATTAGCATTTGATGTACAAGATAAATTTCCAATAGAATCAAAACTTATTTTACAAGACTTCTATGTGGATGATTTTATTAGCGGATTTGACGATATAAATGTAGCAAAACTCACTTGTAAGAATATTTCAAATATTTTACAAACGCAAGTTTCAATTTACGAAAATGGGTATCAAATAATCCAGAAATTGTTAATGATATCAAAAATTGTACAGATGAATTTAAAGTTTTAAATTTAGGCAACGCAGATCCTATTAAAACTTTGGGAGTCCAATGGATCCCAGATCAAGATGTTTTATCTTTTAATTTGCCATTACAAGAAAATGACTGCTTAACTAAAAGACAAATTTTATCAGATACTGCAAAAATCTATGATCCTGCAGGAATGATTTCACCTTGCACTATTTTAGCAAAAATTTTGATTCAAAAATTATGGAGACAAAAGGTTGAGTGGGATGATCAAGTTCCTTTAAAGTTAATTAATGAATGGAAACGTTTTAAAATTCAATTGCCTTGTCTTAATCAATTAAAGATACCCAGATTTGTGTTAATTAACAATTGTGACAGATATGAAATTCACGGATTTAGTGATGCATCTAATGTTGCATATAGTGCTGCCATTTATGTAAGGTCCTTCGATAATACCGGAAAAATTAATGTCCAATTAATATGTTCTAAAACAAGAGTAGCACCACTAAAATTATTAACACTCCACGGTTGGAGCTATGCGGTGCTTTAATGTTAGCTAAATTAATGAGTGTAGTTTTAAAAGCCATAAATTCGTCAATGTCACCAATTTTTTGGTGTGATTCTCAGATTGTGCTTCATTGGTTAAACTCTGAGCCAAGCACTCTCCAACTTTTTGTCGGAAATAGAGTTAGTGAAATACAAAGACTTTCAGATATAAATTCATGGCATTATGTTGCGTCCAAGGAAAACCCTGCTGATATTGCGTCACGAGGGATTTATCCTGAAGAATTGCTTAGTCAAGGGTTGTGGTGGAATGGTCCTACCTTCCTTTTTGATCAAAATTTCATTCCCATACCCTTTAAAAGAATTGATTCATTTCTTTTGCCAGAAATTAAAATGACACAAACAGCACTGTTTATGAGAAACAATAATTTTGAATTGTTTGATAAATTTTCTAGTTATCTTAAACTTTTACATGTCCATGCTTATTGTTTACGATTTTTGAAGAATGCGACGCTTAATATAAAGGAACGCAATTTGTCATATCTAACATTACAAGAATTAGAAACAAGTCGATTAAGTTTGATTAAAATTGCTCAAGCTGAGTGTTTTAGTAAAGAAATTAAAATTTTACAAGTTAATAAAGATATTCAAATTAAAACTAGGTTAAATGCATTATCACCATTTCTTGATTCAAAGGGATTACTACGTGTAGGAGGTCGTTTAAAAAATTCTACATTGAATTATAATACAAAACACCCTTTGTTATTAGATGGAAAACATAGGCTAACACGTCTTTTACTAGAACATGAACATCGTTTGCTGTTGCATTTATATTAAAAGACCGAAAAGGACGTGGTTGTAAAACTTATAAAGCATATGTTTGTTTATTTATTTGCCTTAGTACAAAGGCAGTTCATTTAGAGCTTGTTACTGCTCTTACAACTGAGGCTTTCATTGCTACCTTAAGGAGATTTGCCTCTCGTCGTGGCAAACCATCACATATCTATTCGGATAACGGTTCAAATTTTGTGGGTGCACGCGTTGAATTAAATAATTTATACTCATTTTTATCCAATTCATATAATCACTTATCAAAGTTTTTGGCTGATCAAAATACTATTTGGCATTTTATACCTCCTCGTTCACCTACTTTTGGAGGATTGTGGGAATCAAACATTAAATGTATGAAAAATCATTTATTAAAAACCATAAAAAATGTTTTATTAACCTACGAAGAATTTACTACTATTCTTACTCAGGTCGAAGCTACTCTGAACTCCCGCCCTATTTATCCGATGTCACCAGATCCTAATGATTTAATCCCGTTCACCCCTGCTCACTTTTTAATTGGGAGGCCACTTACTTCTGTACCTGATCCAGAATTTAAAGATCCAACAAAACTAACCAGAATGTCAAGGTTCCAGTTATTACAACAACTTTATCAAAATTTTTGGAGACAATGGTCTAGGTCATATTTAAACCAACTGCAATTTAGACCAAAAAATAAGAATCATGTGAAAAATTTGGAAATTGGAACATTGGTTCTTATTAAAGATAATAATCTACCGCCCTGTCAATGGATGATGGGACGAATTATTGAAACCCATTCCGGCAAAGATGATGTTGTTCGTGTGGTTACCCTAAAAACCACTAAAGGAGTTTTGAAACGAGCTGTGTCCAGTTTATGTCCATTACCAGACTGTGTTGAACCTGCTGTTCAAGGTGGGGAGTATGGTAAAGAAAAAGATGTTGCAACGTTGGATAATGGGCAACAAGATTGTGTTCGGCTCTCCGACCCCGACACCGAGTCGACATCATTCGTTCAGTAACTGTTTCACTGTTTGCGGCTTACTGCCAGCGCCATATTTTATGTTTCATTTCATTAGTTTCATTTTTCATTACAAGTTTATGTATGTATTTATTGACAAAAATAAATCAGTTTACCAAGTTCAAGTTATTTCACACCAGAGAGTTATTGCAATTTTTCTGAAAAAACAAAAGACGATCAACTTTTTTAAAAATTGAGTTATCGTGTCGGGTTTTTTTCTAAATTATCGATAATTGCATTTAAATCATAAAACTTTTTGAATATTTGAAAAATTCCCGAAAATAAGAGAGTTATTGCAATTTTTCTGAAAAAACAAAAGACGATCAACTTTTTTAAAAATTGAGTTATCGTGTCGGGTTTTTTTGTGCATTATCGATAATATCATTCAAATCACAATGCATTTTAAATATTTAGAAAATTCCAAAAACTAAGCAAGTTATGGTAATTTTTCTGAAAAAACAAAAGGCGATCAACTTTCTTAAAAATTGAGTAATCGATTCAGGGTTTTTTGTAAAATATCGATAATTTCATTTAAATCACAAAACTTTTTGAATATTTAAAAAATTCCGGAAAATAAGCGAGTTATAACGATTTTTCTCAAAAAAACAAAAGACAATCAACTTTTTTAAAAATCGAGTAATCGAATCGGGATTTTTTGTAAATTATCGATAATTTCATTTAAATCACAAAACTTTTTGAAAATTTGAAAAATTTCCGAGAATAAGCGAGTTATAACGATTTTTCTTAAAAAAACAAAAGACAATCAACTTTTTTAAAAATCGAGTAATCGAATCGGGATTTTTTGTAAAATATCGATAATTTCATTTAAATCACACAACTTTTTGAATATTTAAAAAGTTCCGGAAAATAAGCGAGTTATAACGATTTTTCTCAAAAAAACAAAAGACAATCAACTTTTTTAAAAATCGAGTAATCGAATCGGGATTTTTTGTAAAATATTGATAATTTCATTTAAATCACAAAACTTTTTGAATATTTAAAAAATTCCGGAAAATAAGCGAGTTATAACGATTTTTCTCAAAAAAACAAAAGACCATCAACTTTTTTAAAAATTGAGTAATCGAGTCGGGGTTTTTGCGAATTATCGATAATATCATTCAAATCACAATGCATTTTAAATATTTACAAAATTCCAAAAACTAAGCGAGTTATGTTAATTTTTCTGAAAAAACAAAAGACGATCAACTTTTTTAAAAATTGAGTAATCGAATCGGGATTTTTTGTAAATTATCAATAATTTCATTTAAATCACAAAACTTTTTGAATATTTGAAAAATTCCGGAAAATAAGCAAGTTATAACGATTTTTCTCAAAAAAACAAAAGACAATCAACTTTTTTAAAAATCGAGTAATCGAGTCGGGATTTTTTGTAAATTATCAATAATTTCATTTAAATCACAAAACTTTTTGAATATTTGAAAAATTCCGGAAAATAAGCAAGTTATAACGATTTTTCTCAAAAAAACAAAAGACAATCAACTTTTTTAAAAATCGAGTAATCGAGTCGGGATTTTTTGTAAATTATCAATAATTTCATTTAAATCACAAAACTTTTTGAATATTTGAAAAATTCCGGAAAATAAGCAAGTTATAACGATTTTTCTCAAAAAAACAAAAGACAATCAACTTTTTTAAAAATCGAGTAATCAAGTCGGGATTTTTTGTAAATTATCAATAATTTCATTTAAATCACAAAACTTTTTGAATATTTGAAAAATTCCGGAAAATAAGCAAGTTATAACGATTTTTCTCAAAAAAACAAAAGACAATCAACTTTTTTAAAAATCGAGTAATCGAGTCGGGATTTTTTGTAAATTATCAATAATTTCATTTAAATCACAAAACTTTTTGAATATTTGAAAAATTCCGGAAAATAAGCAAGTTATAACGATTTTTCTCAAAAAAACAAAAGACAATCAACTTTTTTAAAAATTGAGTAATCGAATCGGGATTTTTTGTAAATTATCAATAATTTCATTTAAATCACAAAACTTTTTGAATATTTGAAAAATTCCGAAAAATAAGCGAGTGTTAACGATTTTTCTCAAAAAAACAAAAGACAATCAACTTTTTTAAAAATCGAGTAATGGAATCGGGATTTTTTGTAAAATATCGATAATTTCATTTAAATTACAAAACTTTTTGCAAATTTGAAAAATTCCGGAAAATAAGCGAGTTATGACGATTTTTCTCTAAAAAATAATCAAAATCGTTAATTTCTAAGTTTTTCATGGACTTTTTCCTCATACAATAACTTGTTGATTTCTATATTTATTTAATTGATTAAATTATTCGTTAAAATGTAAATTGTATGTTTAAATAATCGTTAAAAGAAATAGTTTGGGATTCAGTCAGAATATGAGATTAGATTATCCGGATTTATCCCCTAATTTATCCCAATCAAGTGAAATTTTAGTTCTTGTTAGAAAATCTGTTTATGGAGTCAGAGTTGGTATTCCGAACGGACAATTACACTCTCTGATCTCATCAGAGGATCATTGCAAATCGACCATTCACCATTCCATTCCACTGAAACGACAATACGGACAAATCGTGATTAACATTATTAAATAGTTCCTATTTGTGTTCTAAACGACTTATACTTGCATTTATAAACATTTTTCTATATAATAATAACAATTTTATACAAAAATTGATAAAAAAATGGACCAAAAACAATTATTTTAATGATTAAAGTCGTTAAATTTATTTTTTTCACACAAAAACTTATTTTTTTTATTTTACTAAATTTCCCAACTGAACTATACTGGTGAACTATAGTTCACCTAAAAGATATTGAAAAATAAAAAAATGTAGAAATTAGCGATTTTGATCGACTAATTCAAATTCGAATCCAATTATAATTGAAATACTTGCATTTATACCAATTTTACTAAATAATAATCACAATTATACACAATTTAAAAAAAAAAAAAAAAAAAAAAAAAATATGGAACAAAAACAAAGAAGTTTTAAAGATTTGTTCTAATAATAGAAGATTCTCAATTGTAAAACTAATTTTGTTTACACCAAAACGCTTCTTTATGTGTTTATTACTTTTTTTTATTTTACTAAATTTCCAAACTGAACTATACTGGTGAACTATAGTTCACCTAAAAGATATTGAAAAATAAAAAAATGTAGAAATTTGCGATTTTGATCGACTAATTCATATCCGAATCCAATTATAATTGAAATACTTGCATTTATACCAATTTTACAAAAAAAAAAAAAAAAAAAAAAAAAAAAAAAAAAAAAAAAAAAAAAAAAAAAAAAATGGAACAAAAACAACCAGTTTTAAAGATTTGTTCTAATAATAGAAGATTCTCAATTGTAAAACTAATTTTGTTTACACCAAAACGCTTCTTTATGTGTTTATTACTTTTTTTTATTTTACTAAATTTCCAAACTGAACTATACTGGTGAACTATAGTTCACCTAAAAGATATTGAAAAATAAAAAAATGTAGAAATTAGCGACTTTGATCGACTAATTTAAATTCAAATCAAATTATAAGTAAAATACTTGCATTTATACCAATTTTGTCAATCCTAAAACTAAATTTTTTTGTTTCTTAAAATTGCACGCTTTCATATTAGATTAGGATCTATAACTAAATTAAAATCTCTTAAAAGCTTCAGCAATATATAATTTAACGTAGGCTGTGCATAAATTTCATACATCATTACATTAAATTAAATTACATTTCATTACATTAGATTACGATACAGTTCAAGGTAGAGTAAACACAGAGATTGTTTATTTAAATAAAAAAAATTAAATTTAATAGCACATCTTGCACTATCTCAATTTTACTTGATTTCCATCAGGATGTTTTTAAAAAAAAATGAGTAAAATCGGTTTTTTGGTTGTAAATTGTCGATAATTGTATACAGATTATAAAAGTTTTTGAATTTTTAAAATATTGCCAAAAATAAGCGAGTTATGACGATTTTTATAAAAAAACAAAAGACGATCAACTTTTTTAAAAATCGAGTAATCGAATCGGGATTTTTTGTAAAATATCGATAATTTCATTTAAATCACAAAACTTTTTGAATATTTAAAAAATTCCGGAAAATAAGCGAGTTATAACGATTTTTCTCAAAAAAACAAAAGACAATCAACTTTTTTAAAAATCGAGTAATCGAATCGGGATTTTTTGTAAAATATCGATAATTTAATTTAAATCACAAAACTTTTTGAATCTTTAAAAAATTCCGGGAAATAAGCGAGTTATAACGATTTTTCTTAAAAAAACAAAAGACGATCAACTTTTTTAAAAATCGAGTAATCGAATCGGGATTTTTTGTAAAATATCGATAATTTCATTTAAATCACAAAACTTTTTGAATATTTAAAAAGTTCCGAAAAATAAGCGAGTTATAACGATTTTTCTCAAAAAAACAAAAGATGATCAACTTTTTTAAAAATCGAGTAATCGAATCGGGATTTTTTGTAAAATATCGATAATTTTATTTAAATCACAAAACTTTTTGAATATTTAAAAAATTCCGGAAAATAAGCGAGTTATAACGATTTTTCTAAAAAAAACAAAAGCCGATCAACTTTTTTAAAAATTGAGTAATCGAATCGGGATTTTTTGTAAAATATCGATAATTTCATTTAAATCACAAAACTTTTTGAATATTTAAAAAATTCCGGAAAATAAGCGAGTTATAACGATTTTTCTCAAAAAAACAAAAGATGATCAACTTTTTTAAAAATCGAGTAATCGAGTCGGGATTTTTTGTAAAATATCGATAATTTCATTTAAATCACAAAACTTTTTGAATATTTGAAAAATTTCCGAGAATAAGCGAGTTATAACGATTTTTCTCAAAAAAAACAAAAGACGATCAACTTTTTTAAAAATCGAGTAATCGAATCGGGATTTTTTGTAAAATATCGATAATTTCATTTAAATCACAAAACTTTTTGAATATTTGAAAAATTTCCGAGAATAAGCGAGTTATAACGATTTTTCTCAAAAAAACAAAAGACGATCAACTTTTTTAAAAATCGAGTAATCGAATCGGGATTTTTTGTAAAATATCGATAATTTCATTTAAATCACAAAACTTTTCGAATATTTAAAAAATTCCGGATAATAAGCGAGTTATAACGATTTTTCTCAAAAAAACAAAAGACAATCAACTTTTTTAAAAATCGAGTAATCGAATCGGGATTTTTTGTAAAATATCGATAATTTAATTTAAATCACAAAACTTTTTGAATATTTAAAAAGTTCCGAAAAATAAGAGTTATAACGATTTTTCTCAAAAAAACAAAAGATGATCAACTTTTTTAAAAATCGAGTAATCGAATCGGGATTTTTTGTAAAATATCGATAATTTTATTTAAATCACAAAACTTTTTGAATATTTAAAAAATTCCGGAAAATAAGCGAGTTATAACGATTTTTCTAAAAAAAACAAAAGCCGATCAACTTTTTTAAAAATTGAGTAATCGAATCGGGATTTTTTGTAAAATATCGATAATTTCATTTAAATCACAAAACTTTTTGAATATTTAAAAAATTCCGGAAAATAAGCGAGTTATAACGATTTTTCTCAAAAAAACAAAAGATGATCAACTTTTTTAAAAATCGAGTAATCGAGTCGGGATTTTTTGTAAAATATCGATAATTTCATTTAAATCACAAAACTTTTTGAATATTTGAAAAATTTCCGAGAATAAGCGAGTTATAACGATTTTTCTCAAAAAAACAAAAGACGATCAACTTTTTTAAAAATCGAGTAATCGAATCGGGATTTTTTGTAAAATATCGATAATTTCATTTAAATCACAAAACTTTTTGAATATTTGAAAAATTTCCGAGAATAAGCGAGTTATAACGATTTTTCTCAAAAAAACAAAAGACGATCAACTTTTTTAAAAATCGAGTAATCGAATCGGGATTTTTTGTAAAATATCGATAATTTCATTTAAATCACAAAACTTTTCGAATATTTAAAAAATTCCGGATAATAAGCGAGTTATAACGATTTTTCTCAAAAAAACAAAAGACAATCAACTTTTTTAAAAATCGAGTAATCGAATCGGGATTTTTTGTAAAATATCGATAATTTAATTTAAATCACAAAACTTTTTGAATATTTAAAAAGTTCCGAAAAATAAGAGTTATAACGATTTTTCTCAAAAAAACAAAAGATGATCAACTTTTTTAAAAATCGAGTAATCGAATCGGGATTTTTTGTAAAATATCGATAATTTTATTTAAATCACAAAACTTTTTGAATATTTAAAAAATTCCGGAAAATAAGCGAGTTATAACGATTTTTCTAAAAAAAACAAAAGCCGATCAACTTTTTTAAAAATTGAGTAATCGAATCGGGATTTTTTGTAAAATATCGATAATTTCATTTAAATCACAAAACTTTTTGAATATTTAAAAAATTCCGGAAAATAAGCGAGTTATAACGATTTTTCTCAAAAAAACAAAAGACAATCAACTTTTTTAAAAATCGAGTAATCGAATCGGGATTTTTTGTAAAATATCGATAATTTAATTTAAATCACAAAACTTTTTGAATCTTTAAAAAATTCCGGGAAATAAGCGAGTTATAACGATTTTTCTTAAAAAAACAAAAGACGATCAACTTTTTTAAAAATCGAGTAATCGAATCGGGATTTGTTGTAAAATATCGATAATTTCATTTAAATCACAAAACTTTTTGAATATTTAAAAAGTTCCGAAAAATAAGCGAGTTATAACGATTTTTCTCAAAAAAACAAAAGATGATCAACTTTTTTAAAAATCGAGTAATCGAATCGGGATTTTTTGTAAAATATCGATAATTTTATTTAAATCACAAAACTTTTTGAATATTTAAAAAATTCCGGAAAATAAGCGAGTTATAACGATTTTTCTAAAAAAAAACAAAAGCCGATCAACTTTTTTAAAAATTGAGTAATCGAATCGGGATTTTTTGTAAAATATCGATAATTTCATTTAAATCACAAAACTTTTTGAATATTTAAAAAATTCCGGAAAATAAGCGAGTTATAACGATTTTTCTCAAAAAAACAAAAGATGATCAACTTTTTTAAAAATCGAGTAATCGAGTCGGGATTTTTTGTAAAATATCGATAATTTCATTTAAATCACAAAACTTTTTGAATATTTGAAAAATTTCCGAGAATAAGCGAGTTATAACGATTTTTCTCAAAAAAAACAAAAGACGATCAACTTTTTTAAAAATCGAGTAATCGAATCGGGATTTTTTGTAAAATATCGATAATTTCATTTAAATCACAAAACTTTTTGAATATTTGAAAAATTTCCGAGAATAAGCGAGTTATAACGATTTTTCTCAAAAAAACAAAAGACGATCAACTTTTTTAAAAATCGAGTAATCGAATCGGGATTTTTTGTAAAATATCGATAATTTAATTTAAATCACAAAACTTTTTGAATATTTAAAAAGTTCCGAAAAATAAGAGTTATAACGATTTTTCTCAAAAAAACAAAAGATGATCAACTTTTTTAAAAATCGAGTAATCGAATCGGGATTTTTTGTAAAATATCGATAATTTTATTTAAATCACAAAACTTTTTGAATATTTAAAAAATTCCGGAAAATAAGCGAGTTATAACGATTTTTCTAAAAAAAACAAAAGCCGATCAACTTTTTTAAAAATTGAGTAATCGAATCGGGATTTTTTGTAAAATATCGATAATTTCATTTAAATTACAAAACTTTTTGAATATTTAAAAAATTCCGGAAAATAAGCGAGTTATAACGATTTTTCTCAAAAAAACAAAAGATGATCAACTTTTTTAAAAATCGAGTAATCGAATCGGGATTTTTTGTAAAATATCGATAATTTCATTTAAATCACAAAACTTTTTGAATATTTGAAAAATTTCCGAGAATAAGCGAGTTATAACGATTTTTCTCAAAAAAACAAAAGACGATCAACTTTTTTAAAAATCGAGTAATCGAATCGGAATTTTTTGTAAAATATCGATAATTTCATTTAAATCACAAAACTTTTTGAATATTTAAAAAATTCCGGAAAATAAGCGAGTTATAACGATTTTTCTCAAAAAACAAAAGACAATCAACTTTTTTAAAAATCAAGTAATCGAATCGGGATTTTTTGTAAAATATCGATAATTTAATTTAAATCACAAAACTTTTTTAATATTTAAAAAATTCTGGAAAATAAGCGAGTTATAACGATTTTTCTCAAAAAAACAAAAGACAATCAACTTTTTTAAAAATCGAGTAATCGAATCGGGATTTTTTGTAAAATATCGATAATTTCATTTAAATCACAAAACTTTTTGAATATCTAAAAAATTCCGGAAAATAAGCGAGTTATAACGATTTTTCTTAAAAAAACAAAAGACAATCAACTTTTTTAAAAATCAAGTAATCGAATCGGGATTTTTTGTAAAATATCGATAATTTCATCTAAATCACAAAACTTTTTAAATATTTAAAAAGTTCCGAAAAATAAGCGAGTTATAACGATTTTTCTTAAAAAAACAAAAGACGATCAACTTTTTTAAAAATCGAGTAATCGAATCGGGATTTTTTGTAAAATATCGATAATTTTATTTAAATCACAAAACTTTTTGAATATTTAAAAAATTTCGAAAAATAAGCGAGTTATAACGATTTTTTTTAAAAAAACAAAAGACAATCAACTTTTTTAAAAATCGAGTAATCGAATCGGGATTTTTTGTAAAATATCGATAATTTTATTTAAATCACAAAACTTTTTAAATATTTAAAAAATTCCGGAAAATAAGCGAGTTATAACAATTTTTCTCAAAAAACAAAAGACGATCAACTTTTTTAAATATCAAGTAATCGAGACGGGGTTTTTTCTAAATTATCGATAAGCTTATCTACATTAGAAAAAGCTTAAAAACTTCCAAGCAATTTATTTCATTAGAAATCAAATTTATGACATATCAATGTTTTATATGTGATTTTTGACATATATCATAGTTACATATGTCAATTTTGACGTTCTATATGTCATTTTTTATAAAAATATACACACTACATTTTTGTTATATTATAATAAATTTTTATTTACCTGATTTCTTGCAGGATGCCAAAAGCACAATTATAAATAATGTCACTTTATACGCCATCTTGTGTCAACTTTATATATTTATAAAGGAAACATGTTAGTTCTTCTTCTATTAATAACCAAAACACACACTTTTATTTTTTATTTACACTTCTAATGCTGATTTTCTATTATAAATAAAATGTTTACTAATAAAACATCCATTAATGGACAATACGTTTCATTTAAAGGTAAAATTATTAAAATATATTTAAAAAAAATAAATAATTATACTTTTTATAAATTTAAATAAATTATAAAAACTATTTTAAAAAATTGTGATAAAAAAATATTTTTTAACAATTCAAATATAACAATAGAAAAACGTAGAACGTAATAGGAAAAAGTGTTAAAGATGAGAAGAAGAAACAATACGAGCACTTGCAAAACATTTACCGGACGTGTAACACACACTATTTTTTGGTCCGACTAATTTTTAATATTTTCAAAAGTTCTGTTATGTTCAAGAATTGACCGCTTGTGCTACCTAAAGTAAGACCAGTGACTAGAAGATAGCCGATAGACTGTCAGCTGGTATGACGTGATGTTAATATTATAGTATTTATTATTTATAGTTGTATAATAACTTGTTTAATACTTAATATACGTGTTCATCAGTTATTAGTGTTTTAATTAACATATGTTGCAAACACAACAAGTTCAAAAACTTTTTACATTGTAACATACAAGATTAGATGTTTATTGACATCTATTGCACGATTCAATAAACATCTAATCTTGTATATCACAAAGTAAAAAGTTTTTGAACTTGTTGTGTTTGCAACATATGTTAATTAAAATTGCTGAACACGTATATTAAGTATCAAATAAGTTATTATACAATTGTAATATTAACATCCAATGTAGCGCTTATATCTACCCGAAGATCACGTCATACCAGCTGATAGTCTGTCGGCTGTCTTCTAGTCACTGGTCTTACTTTAGGTAGCACAAGCGGTCAACTCTTAAACATAACAGAACTTTTAAAAATATTAAAAACTAGCTGGCCCGGCGAACTTCGTACCGCCTAAAAATAAATAATTTTTTTTTCTTTTCCTTTTTTACAATTTTTACATTTTTTCTACATTAATTTCCCCTGTTTTTTTATCGATAAAAAATTAAATATAAACAGTGTCATCTATTGCATACTTGCACGACCTAAAAATATGATTGTAAGAGGAAAATTGTAGAAAAATCGATAAATAAGCTTAATTAATCGATTATAAACACAAATTAATCGATAATTTCTTAAAAAATTACGATTTTATTGAATACCTGACAATTCTTCTTCTTTTTTTTAGTGAGCATGATAAATGTCAAAAAATAAAAATCCGTTAATATTTCAAACATCCTTCATTATTTTCGATTAAAAATCGATAAATAAGCTTAATTAATTGATTATAAACACAAATTAATCGATATTTTCATTAAAACTTTTCTTCTTCTTCTTTTTCTTAGTGAGCATGACAAATGTCAAAAATTAAAAATCTGTTAATATTTCAAACATCCTTTATTATTTTGGATCAAATATCGATAAATACGCTTAATTAATCGATTATAAACACAAATTAATCAATATTTTTATTAAAAATTTCGATTTTATTGAATATCTGACAATTCTTGTTCTTTGTCTTAGTGAGCATGACAGATGTCAAAAATTAAAAATCCGTTAATATTTCAAACATCCTTCATTATTTTCGATTAAAAATCGATAAATAAGCTTAATTAATCGATTATAAACACAAATTAATCGATATTTTCTTAAAAAATTACGATTTTATTAAATATCTGACAATTCTTTTTCTTAGTGAGCATGACAAATGTCAAAAATTAAAAATCCGTTAATATTTCAAACATCCTTTATTATTTTCGATTAAAAATCGATAAATAAGCTTAATTAATTGGTTTTAAACACAAATTAATCGATATTTTTATCAAAATTGCAATTTTGTTAAATATTTGACAATTCTTCTTCTTTTTCTCAGTGAGCATGACAGATGTCAAAATTTAAAAATCTGTTAATATTTCAAACATCCTTCATTATTTTCGATTAAAAATCGATAAATACGCTTAATTAATCGATTATAAACACAAATTAATCGATATTTTCTTAAAAAATTACGATTTTATTGAATATCTGACAATTCTTCTTCTTTTTCTTAGTGAGCATGATAAATGTCAAAAATTAAAAATCCGTTAATATTTCAAACATCCTTCATTATTTTCGATTAAAAATCGATAAATAAGCTTAATTAATTGATTATAAACACAAATTAATCGATATTTTCATTAAAACTTTTCTTCTTCTTCTTTTTCTTAGTGAGCATGACAAATGTCAAAAATTAAAAATCTGTTAATATTTCAAACATCCTTTATTATTTTGGATCAAATATCGATAAATTCGCTTAATTAATCGATTATAAACACAAATTAATCAATATTTTTATTAAAAATTGCGATTTTATTGAATATCTGACAATTCTTGTTCTTTGTCTTAGTGAGCATGACAGATGTCAAAAATTAAAAATCCGTTAATATTTCAAACATCCTTCATTATTTTCGATTAAAAATCGATAAATAAGCTTAATTAATCGATTATAAACACAAATTAATCGATATTTTCTTAAAAAATTACGATTTTATTAAATATCTGACAATTCTTTTTCTTAGTGAGCATGACAAATGTCAAAAATTAAAAATCCGTTAATATTTCAAACATCCTTTATTATTTTCGATTAAAAATCGATAAATAAGCTTAATTAATTGGTTTTAAACACAAATTAATCGATATTTTTATCAAAATTGCAATTTTGTTGAATATTTGACAATTCTTCTTCTTTTTCTCAGTGAGCATGACAGATGTCAAAATTTAAAAATCTGTTAATATTTCAAACATCCTTCATTATTTTCGATTAAAAATCGATAAATAAGCTTAATTAATCGATTATAAACACAAATTAATCGATATTTTCTTAAAAAATTACGATTTTATTAAATATCTGACAATTCTTTTTCTTAGTGAGCATGACAAATGTCAAAAATTAAAAATCCGTTAATATTTCAAACATCCTTCATTATTTTCGATTAAAAATCGATAAATAAGCTTAATTAATTGGTTTTAAACACAAATTAATCGATATTTTTATCAAAATTGCAATTTTGTTGAATATTTGACAATTCTTCTTCTTTTTCTCAGTGAGCATGACAGATGTCAAAAATTAAAAATCCGTTAATATTTCAAACATCCTTCATTATTTTTGATTAAAAATCGATAAATAAGCTTAATTAATCGATTTTAAACACAAATTAATCGATATTTTCTTAAAAAATTACGATTTTATTAAATATTTGACAATTCTTCTTCTTTATCTTAGTGAGCATGACAGATGTCAAAAATTAAAAATCCGTTAATATTTCAAACATCCTTCATTATTTTCGATTAAAAATCGATAAATAAGCTTAATTAATTGGTTTTAAACACAAATTAATCGATATTTTTATCAAAATTGCAATTTTGTTGAATATTTGACAATTCTTCTTCTTTTTCTTAGTGAGCATGACAAATGTCAAAAATTAAAAATCCGTTAATATTTCAAACATCCTTCATTATTTTCGATTCAAAATCGATAAATAAGCTTAATTAATTGGTTTTAAACACAAATTAATCGATATTTTTATCAAAATTGCAATTTTGTTGAATATTTGACAATTCTTCTTCTTTTTCTCAGTGAGCATGACAGATGTCCAAATTTAAAAATCTGTTAATATTTCAAACATCCTTTATTATTTTCGGTTAAATATCGATAAATAAGCTTTATTAATCGATTATAATGACAAATTAATTGATATTTTCTTAAAAATTTCGATTTTATGCGAATTATATCATAAAATTGATATTCTGTCAAAAGTGGCCGTGAACGTTATAGAAAAAGTTGCTAATTTTTTAAAAAAAATCTATTTCTGATAAAAATATTATTAAATTTGAACAGAAAACTGTTAAAATTTGTCAAAAATGCAATTTGTTTCAAAAAATATCAAAGGATGTTCGAAATATACGCAGATTTCAAAAATTATACAAATAAGAGATCAATCTGTCAAAAATTATAAATCTGCTTATATTTCAAACATCCTTTATTATTTTTGATAAAAATTCGATAAATACGTTTTATTAATCGATTATAAACACAAATTAATCGATATTTTCATAAAAACTTTTCTTCTTCTTCTTTTTCTTAGTGAGCATGACAAATGTCAAAAATTAAAAATCTGTTAATATTTCGAACATCCTTTATTATTTTCGATCAAATATCGATAAATACGCTTAATTAATCGATTATAAACACAAATTAATCGATATTTTTATTAAAAATTGCGATTTTATTGAATATCTGACAATTCTTCTTCTTTATCTTAGTGAGCATGACAGATGTCAAAATTTAAAAATCTGTTAATATTTCAAACATCCTTCATTATTTTCGATTAAAAATCGATAAATAAGCTTAATTAATCGATTATAAACACAAATTAATCGATATTTTCTTAAAAAATTACGATTTTATTAAATATCTGACAATTCTTTTTCTTAGTGAGCATGACAAATGTCAAAAATTAAAAATCCGTTAATATTTCAAACATCCTTCATTATTTTCGATTAAAAATCGATAAATAAGCTTAATTAATTGGTTTTAAACACAAATTAATCGATATTTTTATCAAAATTGCAATTTTGTTGAATATTTGACAATTCTTCTTCTTTTTCTCAGTGAGCATGACAGATGTCAAAATTTAAAAATCTGTTAATATTTCAAACATCCTTTATTATTTTCGGTTAAATATCGATAAATAAGCTTTATTAATCGATTATAATGACAAATTAATTGATATTTTCTTAAAAATTTCGATTTTATGCGAATAATATCATAAAATAGATATTCTGTCAAAAGTGGCCTTGAACGTTATAGAAAAAGTTGCTAATTTTTTAAAAAAATCTATTTTTGATAAAAATATTATTAAATTTGAACAGAAAACTGTTAAAATTTGTCAAAAATGCAATTTTTTTCAAAAAATATCAAATGATGTTCGAAATATACGCAGATTTCAAAAATTATACAAATAAGAGATCAATCTGTCAAAAATTATAAATCTGCTTATATTTCAAACATCTTTCAATATTTTCGATAAAAATTCGATAAATACGTTTTATTAATCGATTATAAACACAAATTAATCGATATTTTCATTAAAACTTTTCTTCTTCTTCTTTTTCTTACTGAGCATGACAAATGTCAAAAATTAAAAATCTGTTAATATTTCAAACATCCTTTATTATTTTCGATCAAATATCGATAAATACGCTTAATTAATCGATTATAAACACAAATTAATCGATATTTTTATTAAAAATTGCGATTTTATTGAATATCTGACAATTCTTCTTCTTTATCTTAGTGAGCATGACAGATGTCAAAAATTAAAAATCCGTTAATATTTCAAACATCCTTCATTATTTTCGATTAAAAATCGATAAATAAGCTTTATTAATCGATTATAAACAGAAATGAATCGATATTTTCTTAAAAATTTCGATTTTTTGCGAATTATATCATAAAATAAATATTCTGTTAAAAGTGGCCTTGAACGTTATAGAAAAAGTTGCTAATTTAAAAAAAAAATCGATTTTTGATAAAAATATGATTAAATTTGAATAGAAAAGTGTTAAAACTTCTCAAAAATGCAATTTTTTTCAAAAAATATGAAAGGATGTTCGAAATATACGCAGATTTGAAAAATTATAAAAATGAACCTTCTCCTAATAATAACTAATACAACATAAAAAGAATTAGTAAAATCGGTCCAGCCATTCACGCGTGATGCCATGACCAAGGAAAACGGGTTTCATTTTCATATATATAGATTAGTCAGACTAAAAAATAGTGTGTGTTACACGTACTCGTATAGTTTCGGCTCGGTGCTACGCACCTCGTCTACACAACTTTACTCGCTCTTGCTAAATGTCATTTTCCGTCCTTGTGTCACAAATAACTATTGTTACTTTCACATGTAAGAACAAAAAAAAAGAAAAACTTCTCTCTCGCGAGATCGATCCCATTACGATAACCCAACAGAATTGTCACATTGTCATCCAGTTCTTTACCATTTAAAAAGGCATCATCTTTTATTAGATAATTACGCATTTCTTAATTGAGTCATCAATTAAAAATGTCACATAAAATTTATCTAACAATTAAAAATAAAAAATAGAACTCTTTTTTGTCTCGTTTTAATTGTTGAATAATCTATTTTTGTATTTTATAACAATTAATAATTATTTTTAATAAACAAAATACAAATGACATCATTTATTACAAATAGAAAAATGATATTAATTAAAACAAGTGAAAATTAATATTAAAAATGTAAACATTTAATTAATGAACTGTACATAATAATAAATTCCTTTTGTCAAAACTACCAACCACACAATGTTAAAATTTTGTATAAATTCCGAGCTAATAATGAATCTGTTTCTCTTAGAATATAAATGTTGGTAGAATAGCATACAAAATTCGAGGCAATTTTATCGCGATTTAAATATTTATATAGCGATTAAATGGCCTCATTACAAAAACCTAACCAAAACTATTTATTTGTTGTTTCCAACTCGATTCGAGAATCTCATTTTTATTGCCAAATAAAACTTGCAACTACAGACTATAAATATTTACAAAAGATACTTTTATTACTCATTTATAATGGGTCAAATAGATCTATTAAAATTTTTTGAAGTGATTAACTTCTTATGGGAGGGTAACTGGTTTTAGGGTAACGTGTTGAAAAAAAGCGTTTATCATAACGCGTTGTTGTTTATCGTTGTTACAGGCGGGAGTGACATAATAATATCTTCTCACTATGTCTCTCTTTCTCTCTATCTCACTATTCTTTCTCTCTTTCTCTCTTCTTTCCCTCCCTCTCTCTTTCTCTCTCTCTATCTCACTATCTCTCTCTTTCTCTCTATCTCACTATCTCTCTCTTTCTCTCTATCTCTATCTATCTCTCTCTCTTCTCTCTATCTCACTATCTCTCTCTTCTTCCCTATCTCACTATCTCTCTCTTTCTCTCTATCTCACTATCTCTCTCTTTCTCACTATCTCTCTCCTTCTCTCTATCTCACTATCTCTCTCTTTCTCTCTATCTCTCTCTTTCTCTCTATCTCACTATCTCTCTCTCTTTCTCTCTCTCTTCCTCTCTATCTCACTATCTCTCTCTTTCTCTCTATCTCTCTCTTTCTCTCTATCTCACTATCTCTCTCTTTCTCACTATCTCACTATCTCTCTCTTTCTCTCTATCTCACTATCTCTCTCTTTCTCTTTATCTGACTATCTCTCTATCTTACTATCTCTCTCTATCTCACTATCTCTCTCTTTCTCTCTATCTCACTATCTCTCTCTTTCTCTCTATCTCTCTCTTTCTCTTTATCTCACTATCTCTCTTTTTCTCTCTATCTCTCTCTTTCTCTTTATCTCACTATCTCTTTCTTTCTCTCTATCTCACTATCTCTCTCTATCTCACTATCCCTATCTTCTCTCTATTTCACTATCTCTCTCTTTCTCACTATCTCTCTCTTTCTCTCTATCTCACTATCTCTCTCTTTCTCTCTATCTCTCTTTTTCTCTCTATCTCACTATCTCTCTCTTTCTCTCTATCTCACTATCTCTCTCTATCTCACTATCTCTCTTTCTCTCTCTTTCTCTCTATCTCACTATCTCTCTCTTTCTCTCTATCTCACTATCTCTCTCTTTCTCTCTATCTCACTATCTCTCTCTTTCTCTCTATCTCTCTATCTCTCTCTTTCTCTCTCTTTCTCTCTATCTCTCTCTTTCTCTCTCTTTCTCTCTATCTCACTATCTCTCTCTTCTCTCTATCTCACTATCTCTCTCTTTCTCTCTATCTCACTATCTCTCTCTTTCTCTCTATCTCTCTCTTTCTCTCTATCTCTCTCTTTCTCACTATCTCTCTCTTTCTCACTATCTCTCTCTTCTCTCTATCTCACTATCTCTCTCTTTCTCTCTATCTCACTATCTCTCTTTTTCTCTCTATTTCACTATCTCTCTCTTTCTCTCTATCTCACTCTTTCTCTCTATCTCACTATCTCTCTCTTTCTCTCTATCTCACTATCTCTTTCTTTCTCTCTATCTCACTATATCTTTCTTTCTCTCTATCTCACTATCTCTCTCTTTCTCTTTATCTCACTCTTTCTCTCTATCTCATTATTTCTCTCTTTCTCTCTATCTCACTATCTCTCTCTTTCTCTCTATCTCACTATCTCTCTCTTTCTCTCTATCTCACTATCTCTCTCTTTCTCACTATCTCTCTTTTCCTCACTATCTCTCTCTTTCTCTCTATCTCACTATCTCTCTCTATCTCACTATCTCTCTCTATCTCACTATCTCTCTCTTTCTCACTATCTCTCTCTTTCTCTCTATCTCACTATCTCTCTCTTTCTCTCTATCTCACTATCTCTCTCTTTCTCTATATCTCACTATCTCTCTCTTTCTCTCTATCTCACTATCTCTCTCTTTCTCTCTATCTCTCTCTGTAATAAATGTAATAGTAAAAACCGTAACGAAAAACCCGTCAAATGAGACATGCATCAAATACATTCTGGAAGTTATTATAGGTTATTATAGGTACGTAGGTGGTTCGGTGGTCCATTGGTAGAATGCTCGCCTGCCACGCGAGCGGCCCGGGTTCGATTCCCGGCCGTTGCAAACTTTTTTGTATATATCTCTTAACTTTTACCTTTTTTTTTATTAATTTATTCATTTATTCAAATAACAGGTTGTCTAAGAAGGAATGACAGTCTGATTAGCCTAATTTTAGCATAAAAAAGACGTGTTTTGGTGGTTTCATTTGTGATAAATCTTATAAAAATTGATTATAAAGTGTGTTATTAATGTTATTATTGATAATATGGATAAGAATTTAAGTTTTAAGTGTGTATTAAATAGTAATCAGGCCGTTCCACGTAAAGGGTGGTTGTATTGCGAATTACTACGCGACTGATTAGAAATTTTGAACTGTCATAGTAAAAAAAATTTGTATCGTAATTAGTGACAGTTATAGTGATAAAAAAAATT
>OZ034811.1:14201127-14461896 GCA_964028335.1 Altica lythri
ATTCCTGTAGGTGTTCATATGCTTAAAATAACACACACACACAATATGCTTATGTTAGTATTGAATTTTAAAAACACTTAAAATTATATTTAGAATTCGATCATTTCTCATTTCAAGTGTTCGTTTATTGAATATTTCAAATTTCAATTTCAATCTTAAAACAGATGATGTAATATTAGCAATTAAAGAAACAATTTGAAAAAATATACAAATGTATCGAATTTCAACAAAATTACAAAATCGATTAGTATTGATTTAATTGAAAAATTGAAATAACTTGAAAAGTATGAAAGATATTTTAAAAATTTAAAATGTATAGTAAAGTATATACTTTTATCTACAATTGTATCAAATTTAAACTAAATCTATTAAATATTTTATAAGAAAATCGATTATTAGTGAATTGATTAACTTTTTTTATAGTAGGTTGTGTATAAACTCCACATATGTGAAAGAATGACTATAACGATATAAACGATGGTAAATTGAAATAACTTGAAAAGTAGGAAGATATTTTAAAAATTTAAAATGTGTAGTAAAGTATATACTTTTATCTACAATTGTATCAAATTTAAACTAAATCTATTGAATATTTTATAAGAAAATCGATTATTAGTGAATTGATTAACTTTTTTTATAGTAGGTTGTGTATAAACTCCACATATGTGAAAGAATGACTATAACGATATAAACGATGGTAAATTGAAATAACTTGAAAAGTAGGAAAGATATTTTAAAAATTTAAAATGTGTAGTAAAGTATATACTTTTATCTACAATTGTATCAAATTTAAACTAAATCTATTGAATATTTTATAAGAAAATCGATTATTAGTGAATTGATTACCTTTTTTTATAGTAGCTTGTGTATAAACTCCACATATGTGAAAGAACTACTATAACGATATAAACCATGGTAAATTGAAATAACTTGAAAAGTAGGAAAGATATTTTAAAAATTTAAAATGTGTAGTAAAGTATATACTTTTATCTACAATTGTATCAAATTTAAACTAAATCTATCGAATATTTTATAAGAAAATCGATTATTAGTGAATTGATTATTTTTTTTTATAGTAGGTTGTGTATAAACTCCACATATGTGAAAGAACTACTATGACGATATAAACCATGGTAAATTGAAATAACTTGAAAAGTAGGAAAGATATTTTAAAAATTTAAAATGTGTAGTAAAGTATATACTTTTATCTACAATTGTATCAAATTTAAACTAAATCTATTGAATATTTTATAAGAAAATCGATTATTAGTGAATTGATTACCTTTTTTTATAGTAGCTTGTGTATAAACTCCACATATGTGAAAGAACTACTATAACGATATAAACCATGGTAAATTGAAATAACTTGAAAAGTAGGAAAGATATTTTAAAAATTTAAAATGTGTAGTAAAGTATATACTTTTATCTACAATTGTACCAAATTTAAACTAAATCTATTGAATATTTTATAAGAAAATCGATTATTAGTGAATTGATTACCTTTTTTTATAGTAGCTTGTGTATAAACTCCACATATGTGAAAGAACTACTATAACGATATAAACGATGGTAAATTGAAATAACTTGAAAAGTAGGAAAGATATTTTAAAAATTTAAAATGTGTAGTAAAGTATATACTTTTATCTACAATTGTATCAAATTTAAACTAAATCTATTGAATATTTTATAAGAAAATCGATTATTAGTGAATTGATTACCTTTTTTTATAGTAGCTTGTGTATAAACTCCACATATGTGAAAGAACTACTATAACGATATAAACCATGGTAAATTGAAATAACTTGAAAAGTAGGAAAGATATTTTAAAAATTTAAAATGTATAGTAAAGTATATACTTTTATCTACAATTGTATCAAATTTAAACTAAATCTATTGAATATTTTATAAGAAAATCGATTATTAGTGAATTGATTACCTTTTTTTATAGTAGCTTGTGTATAAACTCCACATATGTGAAAGAACTACTATAACGATATAAACGATGGTAAATTGAAATAACTTGAAAAGTAGGAAAGATATTTAAAATTTAAAATGTGTAGTAAAGTATATACTTTTATCTACAATTGTATCAAATTTAAACTAAATCTATCGAATATTTTATAAGAAAATCGATTATTAGTGAATTGATTAACTTTTTTTATAGTAGGTTGTGTATAAACTCCACATATGTGAAAGAATGACTATAACGATATAAACGATGGTAAATTGAAATAACTTGAAAAGTAGGAAAGATATTTTAAAAATTTAAAATGTGTAGTAAAGTATATACTTTTATCTACAATTGTATCAAATTTAAACTAAATCTATCGAATATTTTATAAGAAAATCGATTATTAGTGAATTGATTACCTTTTTTTATAGTAGCTTGTGTATAAACTCCACATATGTGAAAGAACTACTATAACGATATAAACGATGGTAAATTGAAATAACTTGAAAAGTAGGAAAGATATTTTAAAAATTTAAAATGTGTAGTAAAGTATATACTTTTATCTACAATTGTACCAAATTTAAACTAAATCTATCGAATATTTTATAAGAAAATCGATTATTAGTGAATTGATTACTTTTTTTTATAGTAGGTTGTGTATAAACTCCACATATGTGAAAGAATGACTATAACGATATAAACGATAGTAATTTAGTAGTTTAGGGCACCCAAACTTACTCAAGTCACATATAAAACAATCTTGTTTGTTATAAATAGATGTTCATATGTATGTTCTATTAAACAATATTTTAGAAAATTAATCGAATGAATTAAACTTTTTTTTGTGTATAAATGTTGGTAATACATGTAAATAAATGTCATATTTATTATTTAACCGTCACTTTAAACTTCTACTGTCAAATTATAAGAAAAGATAAAAAAACAAACCCAATTGAGGATATTCGCGTACCTTAATTTTGCATAATTTAGTATTTTCTTTTCTAACCAACACTTATTTTGTCGTTTTATTATTTTTTTTTTCTTTTATTCTCAAAGTTGGTAACTCTCGTAAATTCTGACAGACAAATTTCCATTCTAATCAAATTAGCTGAAGGAGAAAGTTGGACAAGACCAAAAATTGATTATAAAAGGTTATAATTTTAAGAAAAATATTTTCATCTACCTTTATTTGTACTAAAATAACATTATTATATGTAAAATATAAAGATTTTTGAAGTTATATTTCTATTTATGCAATGGATTTGTGTGAGGTTAAATGGCAAAAATCATTACATACGTAATGGTGTTAGTAAGAGAGGGACAGAAACACATATAAGGTATTAATAATATTAATCATAATATTCAGTAATGAGAATTGTATTGTAGTCCATAGTACCGTCACATGGTTGCATTATATCCTGCACTATGCTCTCTCTCTCTCTCTCTCTCTCTCTCTATCTCACTATCTCTATCTCAGTATCTCTATCTTACTATCTCTATCTTACTATCTCTATCTCACTATCTCTATCTCTATCTCACTATCTCTATCTCACTATCTCTATCCCACTATCTCTATCTCACTAACTCTATCTTACTATCTCTATCTCACTATATCTATCTCACTATCTCTATCTCACTATCTCTATCTCACTATCTCTATCTCACTATCTCCATCTCTATATCTCTACCTCACTATCTCTATCTCACTAATTCTATCTTACTATCTCTATCTCACTATCTCTATCTCACTATCTCTATCTCACTATCTCTATCTCACTATCTCTCTCTATCTCACTATCTCTTTCTATATCTCACTATCTCTTTCTATCTCACTATCTCTCTCTGTCTATCTCACTATCTTTCTCTCTATCTCACTATCTCTCTTACTATCTCTCCGGAAAATACGCGAGTTATAACGATTTTTCTCAAAAAAACAAAAAACAATCAACTTTTTTAAAAATCGAGTAATCGAATCGGGATTCTTTGTAAAATATCGATAATTTTATTTAAATCACAAAACTTTTTAAATATTTAAAAAATTCGGAAAAATAAGCGAGTTATAACGATTTTTCTCAAAAAAACAAAAGACAATCAACTTTTTTAAAAATCGAGTAATCAAATCGGGATTTTTTGTAAAATATCGATAATTTTATTTAAATCACAAAACTTTTTGAATATTTAAAAAATTCCGAAAAATAAGCGAGTTGAAACGATTTTTCTCAAAAAAACAAAAGACGATCAACTTTTTTAAAAATCGAGTAATCGAATCAGCATTTTTTGTAAAATATCGATAATTTTATTTAAATCACAAAACTTTTTAAATATTTAAAAAATTCCGGAAAATAAGCGAGTTATAACGATTTTTCTCAAAAAACAAAAGACAATCAACTTTTTTAAAAATCGAGTAATCAAATCGGGATTTTTTGTAAAATATCGATAATTTTATTTAAATCACAAAACTTTTTAAATATTTAAAAAATTCGGAAAAATAAGCGAGTTATAACGATTTTTCTCAAAAAAACAAAAGACAATCAACTTTTTTAAAAATCGAGTAATCAAATCGGGATTTTTTGTAAAATATCGATAATTTTATTTAAATCACAAAACTTTTTGAATATTTAAAAAATTCCGAAAAATAAGCGAGTTGAAACGATTTTTCTCAAAAAAACAAAAGACGATCAACTTTTTTAAAAATCGAGTAATCGAATCAGCATTTTTTGTAAAATATCGATAATTTTATTTAAATCACAAAACTTTTTAAATATTTAAAAAATTCCGGAAAATAAGCGAGTTATAACGATTTTTCTCAAAAAACAAAAGACAATCAACTTTTTTAAAAATCGAGTAATCAAATCGGGATTTTTTGTAAAATATCGATAATTTTATTTAAATCACAAAACTTTTTGAATATTTAAAAAATTCCGAAAAATAAGCGAGGTATAACGATTTTTCTCAAAAAAACAAAAGACAATCAACTTTTTTAAAAATCGAGTAATCGAATCGGGATTTTTTGTAAAATATCGATAATTTCATTTAAATCACAAAACTTTTCGAATATTTAAAAAATTCCAAAAAATAAGCGAGTAATAACGATTTTTCTTAAAAAAACAAAAGACAATCAACTTTTTTACAAATCGTGTAATCGAGTCGGGATTTTTTGTAAATTATCGATAATTTTATACAGATTATCAAATCTTTCGAATTCTTAAAAAATTCCCGAAAATAAGCGAGATATGACGATTTTTATTAAAAAATAAAAAAATTGTGAAAAACGTTAAAAAATTGTAATTCAAACAAAAATTGTTAAAAAATTTGACAAATTTTAATAAAAAAAAATAAGAAAAATTAAATAAAAATAATAATGTTAATATGAAAAATCATAGAAAAATTTAAAAAAAAAAAAATTGGAAAAACGTAATAAAAAAATGAAAAATTTGTTTAAATTTAAAAATTACGTAAAAGTCTGTTTTATAGAGGAAAAACAAATATAATATTCTTATATTTACTTAACTTTATATAATTTAATAATAATAAAAGTCTTTGTTAAAGTAGATAAGATAAAAAATTTACATTAATTATTCTCTTATATTGTCAAATTTAACGCTAACAAAATTTTTACTTTTTCAATTAGTTTAACAAAAAAAAAAATTTTTTTTAAAAACAATTTTACCTTAAAAAAAAAATAATAAAAATAACAATTTTCTTTAAATAGAAAATCAGCATTTATATTAAATACATTTTACAACATACCAGAACAAAACTAACATTCACACCAAAGAATTTCAACTTTATAAGAACCGGTGAAAATTGTCGCAAAATACGAGAGTGTGAAATTTATCGGAAACTCGTCGCTCTATTTCGATGATTTCAGTTCGAGCGCGAAACGAAGACTGAAGCGCGTTTGTTAATAATTTTCAGATTCAGACAAAAGCACATTCCTGTGGTGGTTGAGTGGGAAACATGCGCAAAATAGACTCGCATTTAATTCATTTTTTTAAATAATTTCTATATTTAGATTTTATGCAATTTTACCGAAAATACACTTTATTTCCTTTTATATTTATTTTTCATTGCGATTAGGGGTCGTTTTTAACCCTTTTAAAATTTTTTTTTTTAAGAAAATTTAAATTTCTAACTCGGTTTTGTATCAAATTGGGAGTAAGTGGGGTAATTTCGTAGATTTTAAAGTTAAATTTTTGACGTTTAACATTTTTGACATTTGAAATTTGTAAATTGACATTTTTAACATATGACATTTTTCGATAGATATTTTAAAAACAAAAAAGATAATCAAACTACAAAACCTTCGGTTTTGCAATTTCTCTCATTTCACATATGACATTCCACATACGAACCATGGGTTTAGCAAACTTTTTTAATATTTAATAATTAAATATTATAAAAAGTAAATATTTGTGTGCCATTTGGGAAATATTATGTTCTAAAATAAACTTTATAATAATTTTATTAATTGTTTCGTATTGCCGAAATCGATAAAATAGTTTTAAGAGGTTTTTGGAACGAGAAAATTTAAAATAAACTAATAAACTGTTCGCGTTTACATATTTATATTTATAATTTTATATGAGAAATTAAATGGCATCAAATATTAGAACGAATAGATTGAAAACGTGTTTATAATTAATTTTCTAAATCTAAATATTATTATCAATAAAATTCGTTATATTTTTATGTTTATTTATATTTAAATTTATCATTGACACTTACTTTTTTTATATATAAATCATTATTTTAAATACAAACAAACTTTTTATGTTAGTTTTAGCTAAAAAGATATGTTTGACAAGTGACACATATCTTGACAAGATTTTTGACAGGTGACACATGAAATTTGACACTTGTTATATGAAATTTGACAGCTGACACATATTTGACAAATGATGTATAACTTTTGACAGATGACATGAAAATATACACGTGTTATATAATATTTCACACGAGAGATATATTTGACACGATTTTTAAGAGAAAAACTGACAAGTGATATATAAAATTTGATAGATGACACATATTTGACAGGTGACATATAAATTCTGACATTTACCACGATATTTGACATAAGATTAAAGTAAAATGTGTATGTGTGTGTGTGTGGGTGGGTGTCTGTGTTATTATTCGTATAAAATCGATTATAAAATTGAAATTTGATTTTCTAACTATTTGTTAAATATTAAATTTCTCGTTTGAAATTAATTAGGGAGTTTCGGATTCTCATTAACGAAGTCTCACATTCGTATAGTGCAAAATCGAGTCTTTTTTAATTGCCGATAATTTTGTCCCGTGCGTTTCAAATAATAATATCCCGGGTTAAATAATGGATATTCGAGAATGTATATTTGATATTCATTTTTAAAAAAAATATATATAGGTACAACGCTTTATGTATTATTTTAATTATTACATAGTAATTGTATCAATTTACTAAATTTTCTTTTGATAAATTCAAAAAAACAAAAAAACAAAAATTATTTGATAAATTTCATTTTCTATACCAAAAAAAGAATATAAAAATATGACTTAAAGTTAATTATATTCCCGAAGACGACACAAATGAATATTCAAAAGTTGATAAATTTACATATGAAGAGCCATCTAGAGTTACGTACTTAACTAATGTAAAGGACCATTTTTTATCCAACGTCACGAAAAAATTGAATATTGTCTTTTGAATAAATTAAAAAAAAAGGATAAAAATAGGTTGGTTTCATTCGAAATTCAATATTTAGTTATTTTATAAAATAAATTCGAGTTATCTCGAATTAAGAAAGCGTTACACGACATTTACCGAACTAATCCGAACGTGTTTTCGTAAGTTTAGTTTGAACATTTTCTGCATAAATCAAATACATATATAGTTAATAAAACGTAGAATAACAAATAAAGTTAAAAATATCAACAAATATACTGTTTATGTATAATAAAAAATATATAAATACCTGTAATCCAAATACCAATGCTAGGGTAGAAGAGGTTAATTCAAACATATAAAACACAACTTTAACACTAAACACAAACACAAAGGGTGCAAATATGGTAGAAAATACCTACAAAACCAATTAGTAAACACTTTTAAATCACCAAAAACGCATTTAAAAACGATTATCAATTAAAATACTCAACACGAAGTAACCGTTACCGTTGACAGTTGAGAACTGACAGATCACTGTTCCGAGTAGAAATTAATTGTTCTTTAATCGATTCTCAACCAATCAATTTCATTGATTACAGTTTTAAATCAGTATATTTAACATATTGAAACATTTTATAAACAATTTGATATTAAATTTGTAACAAAAACTGAGTTTAATTATTTAAATCACACTCGACTATCATAGAACACCCTTACGTTTAGTACCGGTCAACGTTAGTTCAAAAAAGCGACACCAGAGCTCGAACAGTGGCGTTACAGAAAAAATAATAAATATTTAAATTTATAATTAATAAATTGCGAAAATTAAATATTTTTTTTGTCGTTTGGCATTTTTGACATTTAACAATTGATGACGTAGTTTAGCAAACTCTATTATAAAAAATATCAACATTTTGATTTAGATCTATTTATTTTAATTCCAATTTAACTTATCTATAACATTTGACGTTTCAAAAGTCATATTAACGAGATTTATGACATTTGAAATATTTTTAATATCGATATTTTATAAACGAAAAAACATATCAAACAGCAAAACCTTCGGTTTTGTAATTTGTTAACAATTGACATTTAACACTTTTGATATTTGACATTTGGCAAACTCTAATATATAACATACCACTAATTTTATCTAGCTCTAGCTGTTTTTATCCATTTTAACTTATTGATGACATTTGACGTTTTAAGACACATTGACATGTTTGACATTTGATATGTTTGACATTTGAAATGTTTGATATTACATTTGACATGTTTTACATTTAACATTTTTTACATAATAATAATAATAATAATGCTTTATTGTCAGAAATTTACAATTTGTCGACAAAGCTAAAAAACATACAAAAAAAGTACAAAAACCTTAAAATCTAACATATCACATAAACAAAATACAAAAAAAAATATTAATACAATTAAAGAAATTGAAAGTCATCAAAAAAAGAGAAAGAAGAAGAAAAGGAAAAAAGAAAAGAAAAGAAAAAGTTCCTTGAAGTAGTAAATTAGTATGTATTTAGAAGTATAAAATCATAATATGAAAAATTCATTTACTGTGTACAAAGATCTCTCCAATAAGTGTGCCTTCAAAGCTCTACGGAATGCGGGAAAGAGTGAAATAGATTTGATATTGAAAGGCAGACGATTATGCATCTTTTTTGCATTATACATTTGGTATTCTCAATTCTCTTAAATAGGAATTAATAGAGATAGTGATTTATAGATTATATTATAAATAATAATCTAAACTAAACTGAAATAATGTTCAAAAAGTAAACTTAAGTCTACATGCAATTCGAATTGCAATCGTACAGAGAAACAGAAACAGAAGTAAATATAAAATTTTATTCGAGAATCGCGTGTTCAAACAAGTCTTCTTGTCTCTAAAACTCTAATTTATTATTGTTTGTATAATACGACAATATAAAATAACCGAATATGGAATTTTGAATATTTAGAATCAAATGATCATTAATTTTAATTTAATATTCAATCTTTTATATACGAACTTCTAATTTATTTAATAAAGTCTATTTCAATTTCTTTTTTAAAAACTATTGATAACGATTTTAAGAAAATTACTGATTAAATTAAATATTTTTAAATTATTTCTGTAACGCCACTGTTCGTACTCTGGTGTCGTTTTGTTGAACTATAATCTAAACTGGTACTAAACGTAGGGATGTTTTTTTATGTTGGTAGGACTGATTTAAATGTTTAATTACAGATTTTAGTACGAATTTAATATAAAATTGTTTATAGAATGTTTAATTAAGTGATATTTATCGAATATAACGAGTTAAAACTATAATCAATGAAATTGATTGGTGGAAAATCGTTTAAAGAATAATAAATTTCTTCCCGGACAAAGTAAACTGTCAACTGTCAAAGTGTTTAGAACTTCTGAACTTCTAGTAGTGTTTAAATGTGTTTTTTAACGATTTAAAAGTGATTTTTTAACTGCTTTGTGAATATTTTTTATTATAATTAATTAGTATTGTGTTTTTGTGTATGTGTATATAGTTATTGTTGTTTTTTGTGTATTTATATATCATAAAATGGTGTATCCTTCTAGTGCTTATTCAAAAAGGATTGTTATTTATATCATAGGTATTTATATAGTTTTTTTATACATTAAAGTACAAAATTGTGTTTTTATTGATATTTTTAACTTTATTTATAAGTTTATATTTGAAAATTCAAAAGATTATGTGATTATTGATTGTAAACACAACTAATAAAATGCCATCATAAGTGAGTTTTGCTTTTAACTTTTAACCAACCAAATGTGTGAAATTATAGTATTATTCTTATGGAAAAACATTCTAATTAGTTAATTTTTGGATAAAACCATAACAAAACAAAGAAACTACTTAAATTTAATTGATACAAACAATCACAATTGGATCAATTAACAAGTAGACAAGCAAATAAATTAGAATTCATTGTTATGATTTTGACAGATGTCAAAAACAAACTGATATAATACAATAACTTACACACTTGATTAAAATTCGAGTTTGATTTAATACAATCCAAGAATTTTCGGTGGTTTTTGATATGAAAAAAGAAATTTCAATATCAATAAAGGCATTTTTCAGATCACAAAAGATGCGCCAACTTATTCATATAATCGGAAAATGCACCGGAAAATAAAATAATGATTTTCAATGGGAAATTAAATGTAGTTTACAAGTCACGTTTCATGTAGATAAATAGGGAAATTATTATATTGTAAAATTTGAATATTTAGAACTATTTCTTTTGAAACTATTTTAAAACCATCTGTATATTCTATTTATGTGTAAATAAACCATAAGTTAGAATCAGATATGAATATAAAACGATGAACTATAATATCGTGTGACATTTTTTTTATCAATCTAACATAACAGTTAATAATAAAGTTAAGAGTTACGTGTATGAGTATTTTTATCAGAATAAAATTCTATCTACATTTTTACATCTATATTTCATGACTACATATCTCTAATGATACGAAATTTTTATTTATTTCAATATTTTCTTATACATATATGCACTTAAATGATTATCGCCTTTTAATCAATAAACAATTAAAATAGAAATGTATGAATTATAACTTCTAAAACGCAAAAATCTAAAAATTGAATAGTGCAAGTTCGTTTATATAAGGTTTGTTCGAACAGATCAAAGTACCATTCTAGAACCTTTTAGGAACTGCGCAGAAGACGAAATCTCCATACGTTTGAAGTACTGAGTTTTTTAAAGTGAAACTTTTATTACATCGTTTTTTGGTCTGTGTTAGTGCGTCGCATGTCGGTCGACCGCCGAGTAGGTATAAAGTATCGATTTCGATATCGATTTTGATATCGATTTCGATTCGATATCGATTTCGATACCGATTTCGATATCGATTTCGATATCGATTTCGATATCGATTTCGATATCGATTTCGATATCGATATCGATTTCGATATCGATTTCGATATCGATATTGATTTCGATATCGATTTCGATATCGATATCGATTTCGATATCGATATCGATTTCGATATCGATTTCGATATCCATTTCGATATCCATTTCGATATCGATTTTTGTGAAAAATCGATATCGATTTCGATATCGATTTCGATATCGATTTTTGTGAAAAAACAAAAGACGATCATTTTTTAAACTATTAGAGATATTGAAACGGGATTTTTTCTAAATTATAAAGAATTTGATCAAAAAGTAAATTCAATTTGAATTTTTGAAAAATCTCTATAAATAAGCGAGTTATAGCGATTTTTGTGAAAAAACAAAAGACGATCAACTTTTAAACTATTAGAGATATTGAAACGGGATTTTTTCTAAATTATAAAGAATTTTATGAAAAAGTAAATTCAATTTGAATTTTTGAAAAATCTCTATAAATAAGCGAGTTATAGCGATTTTTGTGAAAAAACAAAAGACGATCAACTTTTAAACTATTAGAGATATTGAAACGGGATTTTTTCTATATTATAAAGAATTTGATCAAAAAGTAAATTCAATTTGAATTTTTGAAAAATCTCTATAAATAAGCGAGTTATAGCGATTTTTGTGAAAAAACAAAAGACGATCAACTTTTAAACTATTAGAGATATTAAAACGGGATTTTTTCTAAATTCTAAAGAATTTTATGAAAAAGTAAATTCAATTTGAATTTTTGAAAAATCTCTATAAATAAGCGAGTTATAGCGATTTTTGTGAAAAAAACAAAAGACGATCAACTTTTAAACTATTAGAGATATTAAAACGGGATTTTTTCTAAATTATAAGAAATTTTATGAAAAAGTAAATTCAATTTGAATTTTTGAAAAATCTTTATAAATAAGCTAGTTATAGCGATTTTTGTGAAAAAACAAAAGACGATCAACTTTTAAACTATCAGGGATATTAAAACGGGATTTTGTCTAAATTATAAGAAATTTTATAAAAAAGTAAATTCAATTTGAATTTTTGAAAAATCTTTATAAATAAGCCAGTTATAGCGATTTTTGTGAAAAACAAAAGACGATCAACTTTTAAACTATTAAAGATATTGAAACGGGATTTTTTCTAAATTATAAAGAATTTTATGAAAAAGTAAATTCAATTTGAATTTTTGAAAAATCTCTATAAATAAGCGAGTTATAGCGATTTTTGTGAAAAAACAAAAGACGATCAACTTTTAAACTATTAGAGATATTGAAACGGGATTTTTTCTATATTATAAAGAATTTGATCAAAAAGTAAATTCAATTTGAATTTTTGAAAAATCTTTATAAATAAGCGAGTTATAGCGATTTTTGTGAAAAAACAAAAGACAATCAACTTTTAAACTATTAGAGATATTGAAACGGGATTTTTTCTAAATTCTAAAGAATTTTATGAAAAAGTAAATTCAATTTGAATTTTTGAAAAATCTCTATAAATAAGCGAGTTATAGCGATTTTTGTGAAAAAAACAAAAGACGATCAACTTTTAAACTATTAGAGATATTAAAACGGGATTTTTTCTAAATTATAAGAAATTTTATGAAAAAGTAAATTCAATTTGAATTTTTAAAAAATCTTTATAAATAAGCTAGTTATAGCGATTTTTGTGAAAAAACAAAAGACGATCAACTTTTAAACTATTAGAGATATTAAAACGGGATTTTTTCTAAATTCTAAAGAATTTTATGAAAAAGTAAATTCAATTTGAATTTTTGAAAAATCTCTATAAATAAGCGAGTTATAGCGATTTTTGTGAAAAAAACAAAAGACGATCAACTTTTAAACTATTAGAGATATTAAAACGGGATTTTTTCTAAATTATAAGAAATTTTATGAAAAAGTAAATTCAATTTGAATTTTTGAAAAATCTTTATAAATAAGCTAGTTATAGCGATTTTTGTGAAAAAACAAAAGACGATCAACTTTTAAACTATCAGGGATATTAAAACGGGATTTTGTCTAAATTATAAGAAATTTTATAAAAAAGTAAATTCAATTTGAATTTTTGAAAAATCTTTATAAATAAGCGAGTTATAGCGATTTTTGTGAAAAACAAAAGACGATCAACTTTTAAACTATTAAAGATATTGAAACGGGATTTTTTCTATATTATAAGGAATTTTATGAAAAAGTAAATTCAATTTGAATTTTTGAAAAATCTTTATAAATAAGCGAGTTATAGCGATTTTTGTGAAAAAACAAAAGACGATCAACTTTTAAACTATCAGAGATATTAAAACGGGATTTTGTCTAAATTATAAGAAATTTTATAAAAAAGTAAATTCAATTTGAATTTTTGAAAAATCTCTATAAATAAGCGAGTTATAGCGATTTTTGTAAAAAAACAAAAGACGATCAACTATTAAACTATTAGAGATATTGAAACGGGATTTTTTCTAAATTATAAAGAATTTGATCAAAAAGTAAATTCAATTTGAATTTTTGAAAAATCTTTATAAATAAGCGAGTTATAGCGATTTTTGTGAAAAAACAAAAGACGATCAACTTTTAAACCAATAGAGATATCGGGATGGAATTTTTTCTAAATTATGAATAATTGGATCTAGAACAAAATACAATTTGAATTTCGGAAAAAACTTGGTAATTAAGCGAGTTATAGCAATTTTTGTGACAAAACAAAAGACGATCAACTTTTAAACCAATAGAGATATCGGGATGGATTTTTTTCTAAATTATGAGGAATGTGATCTAGAACAAAATACAATTTGAATTTCGAAAAAAACTTGGTAGATAAGAGAGTTATAGCGATTTTTTGTAAAAAAACAAAAGACGATCAACTTTTAAACCAATAGAGATATCGAGATGGATTTTTTTCTAAATAATAAGGAATGTGATCTAGAACAAAATACAATTTGAATTTCGAAAAAAACTTGGTAAATAAGGGAGTTATAGCGATTTTTGTGAAAAAACAAAAGACGATCAACTTTTAAACCAATAGAGATATCGAGATGGATTTTTTTCTAAATAATAAGGAATGTGATCTAGAACAAAATACAATTTGAATTTCGGAAAAAACTTGGTAAATAAGCGAGTTATAGCGATTTTTGTGACAAAACAAAAGACGATCAACTTTTAAACCAATAGAGATATCGGGATGGAATTTTTTCTAAATAATGAGGAATGTGATCTCGAACAAAATACAATTTGAATTTCGAAAATAACTTGGTAAATAAGCGAGTTATAGCGATTTTTGTGACAAAACAAAAGACGATCAACTTTTAAACCAATAGAGATATCGGGATGGAATTTTTTCTAAATAATGAGGAATGTGATCTAGAACAAAATACAATTTGAATTTCGAAAAAAACTTGGTAGATAAGAGAGTTATAGCGATTTTTTGTAAAAAAAACAAAAGACGATCAACTTTTAAACCAATAGAGATATTGGGATGGAATTTTTTCTAAATTATAAGGAATGTGATCTAGAACAAAATACAATTTGAATTTCGAAAAAAACTTGGTAAATAAGCGAGTTATAGCGATTTTTGTGACAAAACAAAAGACGATCAACTTTTAAACCAATAGAGATATCGGGATGAAATTTTTTCTAAATTATGAATAATTGGATCTAGAAAAAAATAAAACTTGAATTTCGGAAAAAACTTGGTAAATAAGCGAATTATAGCGATTTTTGTGACAAAACAAAAGACGATCAACTTTTAAACCAATAGAGATATTGGGATGGAATTTTTTCTAAATAATGAGGAATGTGATCTCGAACAAAATACAATTTGAATTTCGAAAAAAACTTGATAAATAAGCGAGTTATAGCGATTTTTGTGACAAAACAAAAGACGATCAACTTTTAAACCAATAGAGATATCGGGATGGATTTTTTTCTAAATTATGAGGAATGTGATCTAGAACAAAATACAATTTGAATTTCGAAAAAAACTTGGTAGATAAGAGAGTTATAGCGATTTTTTGTAAAAAAACAAAAGACGATCAACTTTTAAACCAATAGAGATATTGGGATGGAATTTTTTCTAAATTATAAGGAATGTGATCTAGAACAAAATACAATTTGAATTTCGAAAAAAACTTGGTAAATAAGCGAGTTATAGCGATTTTTGTGAAAAAACAAAAGACGATCAACTTTTAAACCAATAGAGATATCGGGATGGAATTTTTTCTAAATAATGAGGAATGTGATCTCGAACAAAATACAATTTGAATTTTTCTAAAAACTTGGTAAATAAGCGAGTTATAGCGATTTTTGTGACAAAACATAAGACGATCAACTTTTAAACCAATAGAGATATCGGGATGGATTTTTTTCTAAATAATGAGGAATGTGATCTAGAACAAAATACAATTTGAATTTCGAAAAAAACTTGGTAAATAAGCGAGTTATAGCGATTTTAGTGACAAAATAAAAAACGATCAACTTTTAAACCAATAGAGATATCGGAATGGAATTTTTTCTAAATAATGAGGAATGTGATCTCGAACAAAATACAATTTGAATTTCGAAAATAACTTTGTAAATAAGCGAGTTATAGCGATTTTTGTGACAAAACAAAAGACGATCAACTTTTAAACCAATAGAGATATCGGGATGGATTTTTTTCTAAATTATGAGGAATGTGATCTAGAACAAAATACAATTTGAATTTCGAAAAAAACTTGGTAGATAAGAGAGTTATAGCGATTTTTTGTAAAAAAACAAAAGACGATCAACTTTTAAACCAATAGAGATATTGGGATGGAATTTTTTCTAAATTATAAGGAATGTGATCTAGAACAAAATACAATTTGAATTTCGAAAAAAACTTGGTAAATAAGCGAGTTATAGCGATTTTTGTGAAAAAACAAAAGACGATCAACTTTTAAACCAATAGAGATATCGGGATGGAATTTTTTCTAAATAATGAGGAATGTGATCTCGAACAAAATACAATTTGAATTTTTCTAAAAACTTGGTAAATAAGCGAGTTATAGCGATTTTTGTGACAAAACATAAGACGATCAACTTTTAAACCAATAGAGATATTGGGATGGAATTTTTTCTAAATAATGAGGAATGTGATCTCGAACAAAATACAATTTGAATTTCGAAAAAAACTTGATAAATAAGCGAGTTATAGCGATTTTTGTGACAAAACAAAAGACGATCAACTTTTAAACCAATAGAGATATCGGGATGGATTTTTTTCTAAATTATGAGGAATGTGATCTAGAACAAAATACAATTTGAATTTCGAAAAAAACTTGGTAGATAAGAGAGTTATAGCGATTTTTTGTAAAAAAACAAAAGACGATCAACTTTTAAACCAATAGAGATATTGGGATGGAATTTTTTCTAAATTATAAGGAATGTGATCTAGAACAAAATACAATTTGAATTTCGAAAAAAACTTGGTAAATAAGCGAGTTATAGCGATTTTTGTGAAAAAACAAAAGACGATCAACTTTTAAACCAATAGAGATATCGGGATGGAATTTTTTCTAAATAATGAGGAATGTGATCTCGAACAAAATACAATTTGAATTTTTCTAAAAACTTGGTAAATAAGCGAGTTATAGCGATTTTTGTGACAAAACATAAGACGATCAACTTTTAAACCAATAGAGATATCGGGATGGATTTTTTTCTAAATAATGAGGAATGTGATCTAGAACAAAATACAATTTGAATTTCGAAAAAAACTTGGTAAATAAGCGAGTTATAGCGATTTTAGTGACAAAATAAAAAACGATCAACTTTTAAACCAATAGAGATATCGGAATGGAATTTTTTCTAAATAATGAGGAATGTGATCTCGAACAAAATACAATTTGAATTTCGAAAATAACTTTGTAAATAAGCGAGTTATAGCGATTTTTGTGACAAAACAAAAGACGATCAACTTTTAAACCAATAGAGATATCGGGATGGATTTTTTCTAAATTATGAGGAATGTGATCTAGAACAAAATACAATTTGAATTTCGAAAAAAACTTGGTAGATAAGAGAGTTATAGCGATTTTTTGTAAAAAAACAAAAGACGATCAACTTTTAAACCAATAGAGATATTGGGATGGAATTTTTTCTAAATTATAAGGAATGTGATCTAGAACAAAATACAATTTGAATTTCGAAAAAAACTTGGTAAATAAGCGAGTTATAGCGATTTTTGTGAAAAAACAAAAGACGATCAACTTTTAAACCAATAGAGATATCGGGATGGAATTTTTTCTAAATAATGAGGAATGTGATCTCGAACAAAATACAATTTGAATTTTTCTAAAAACTTGGTAAATAAGCGAGTTATAGCGATTTTTGTGACAAAACATAAGACGATCAACTTTTAAACCAATAGAGATATCGGGATGGATTTTTTTCTAAATAATGAGGAATGTGATCTAGAACAAAATACAATTTGAATTTCGAAAAAAACTTGGTAAATAAGCGAGTTATAGCGATTTTAGTGACAAAATAAAAAACGATCAACTTTTAAACCAATAGAGATATCGGAATGGAATTTTTTCTAAATAATGAGGAATGTGATCTCGAACAAAATACAATTTGAATTTCGAAAATAACTTTGTAAATAAGCGAGTTATAGCGATTTTTGTGACAAAACAAAAGACGATCAACTTTTAAACCAATAGAGATATTGGGATGGAATTTTTTCTAAATAATGAGGAATGTGATCTCGAACAAAATACAATTTGAATTTCGAAAAAAACTTGATAAATAAGCGAGTTATAGCGATTTTTGTGACAAAACAAAAGACGATCAACTTTTAAACCAATAGAGATATCGGGATGGATTTTTTTCTAAATTATGAGGAATGTGATCTAGAACAAAATACAATTTGAATTTCGAAAAAAACTTGGTAGATAAGAGAGTTATAGCGATTTTTTGTAAAAAAACAAAAGACGATCAACTTTTAAACCAATAGAGATATTGGGATGGAATTTTTTCTAAATTATAAGGAATGTGATCTAGAACAAAATACAATTTGAATTTCGAAAAAAACTTGGTAAATAAGCGAGTTATAGCGATTTTTGTGAAAAAACAAAAGACGATCAACTTTTAAACCAATAGAGATATCGGGATGGAATTTTTTCTAAATTATGAATAATTGGATCTAGAACAAAATACAACTTGAATTTCGGAAAAAAACTTTGTAAATAAGCGAGTTATAGCGATTTTTGTGAAAAAACAAAAGACGATCAACTTTTAAACTATTAGTGATATTGAAACGGGATTTTTTCTATATTATAAGGAATTTTATGAAAAAGTAAATTCAATTTGAATTTTTGAAAAATCTTTATAAATTAGCGAGTTATAACGATTTTTGTGAAAAAACAAAAGACGATCAACTTTTAAACTATTAGAGATATTGAAACGGGATTTTGTCTAAATTATAAGAAATTTTATGAAAAAGTAAATTCAATTTGAATTTTTGAAAAATCTTTATAAATAAGCGAGTTATAGCGATTTTTATCTCCTAAACTAGTAGAGATATTGAAACGTGATTTTTTTCTATATTATGGTGAATTTGATCAAAAAGTAAATTCAATTTAAATTTTTGAAAAATCTCTATAAATAAGCGAGTTATACCGATTTTTGTGAAAAAACAAAAGACGATCAACTTTTAAACTATTAGTGATATTGAAACGGGATTTTTTCTATATTATAAGGAATTTTATGAAAAAGTAAATTCAATTTGAATTTTTGAAAAATCTTTATAAATAAGCGAGTTATAGCGATTTTTGTGAAAAAACAAAAGACGATCAACTTTTAAACTATTAGAGATATTGAAACGGGATTTTTTCTAAATTATAAAGAATTTGATCAAAAAGTAAATTCAATTTGAATTTTGAAAAATCTCTATAAATAAGCGAGTTATAGCGATTTTTGTGAAAAAACAAAAGACTATCAACTTTTAAACTATTAGAGATATTGAAACGGGATTTTTTCTAAATTATAAGAATATTTATGAAAAAGTAAATTCAATTTGAATTTTTGAAAAATCTTTATAAATAAGCGAGTTATAGCGATTTTTGTGAAAAAACAAAAGACGATCAACTTTTAAACTATTAGAGATATTGAAACGGGATTTTTTCTAAATTATAAAGAATTTGATCAAAAAGTAAATTCAATTTGAATTTTGAAAAATCTCTATAAATAAGCGAGTTATAGCGATTTTTGTGAAAAAACAAAAGACGATCAACTTTTAAACTATTAGAGATATTGAAACGGGACTTTTTCTATATTATGGGGAATTTGATCAAACAGTAAATTCAATTTGAATTTTTGAAAAATCTCTATAAATAAGCGAAGTATAGCGATTTTTGTGAAAAAACAAAAGACGATCAACTTTTAAACTATTAGAGATATTGAAACGGGATTTTTTCTATATTATAAGGAATTTTATGAAAAAGTAAATTCAATTTGAATTTTTGAAAAGTCTTTATAAATAAGCGAGTTATAGCGATTTTTGTGAAAAAACAAAAGACGATCAACTTTTAAACCAATAGAGATATCGGGATGAAATTTTTTCTAAATTATGAATAATTGGATCTAGAAAAAAATAAAACTTGAATTTCGGAAAAAACTTGGTAAATAAGCGAATTATAGCGATTTTTGTGACAAAACAAAAGACGATCAACTTTTAAACCAATAGAGATATTGGGATGGAATTTTTTCTAAATAATGAGGAATGTGATCTCGAACAAAATACAATTTGAATTTCGAAAAAAACTTGATAAATAAGCGAGTTATAGCGATTTTTGTGACAAAACAAAAGACGATCAACTTTTAAACCAATAGAGATATCGGGATGGATTTTTTTCTAAATTATGAGGAATGTGATCTAGAACAAAATACAATTTGAATTTCGAAAAAAACTTGGTAGATAAGAGAGTTATAGCGATTTTTTGTAAAAAAACAAAAGACGATCAACTTTTAAACCAATAGAGATATTGGGATGGAATTTTTTCTAAATTATAAGGAATGTGATCTAGAACAAAATACAATTTGAATTTCGAAAAAAACTTGGTAAATAAGCGAGTTATAGCGATTTTTGTGAAAAAACAAAAGACGATCAACTTTTAAACCAATAGAGATATCGGGATGGAATTTTTTCTAAATAATGAGGAATGTGATCTCGAACAAAATACAATTTGAATTTTTCTAAAAACTTGGTAAATAAGCGAGTTATAGCGATTTTTGTGACAAAACAAAAGACGATCAACTTTTAAACCAATAGAGATATCGGGATGGAATTTTTTCTAAATAATGAGGAATGTGATCTCGAACAAAATACAATTTGAACTTTTCTAAAAACTTAATAAATAAGCGAGTTATAGCGATTTTTGTGACAAAACATAAGACGATCAACTTTTAAACCAATTGAGATATCGGGATGGAATTTTTTCTAAATAATGAGGAATGTGATCTAGAACAAAATACAATTTGAATTTTTTTAAAAACTTGGTAAATAAGCGAGTTATAGCGATTTTTGTGACAAAACAAAAGACGATCAACTTTTAAACCAATAGAGATATCGGGATGGAATTTTTTCTAAATAATGAGGAATGTGATCTAGAACAAAATACAATTTGAATTTTGAAAAAAACTTTGTAAATAAGCGAGTTATAGCGATTTTTGTGAAAAAACATAAGACGATCAACTTTTAAACCAATAGAGATATCGGGATGGAATTTTTTCTAAATAATGAGGAATGTGATCTCGAACAAAATACAATTTGAACTTTTCTAAAAACTTAATAAATAAGCGAGTTATAGCGATTTTTGTGACAAAACATAAGACGATCAACTTTTAAACCAATAGAGATATCGGGATGGAATTTTTTCTAAATAATGAGGAATGTGATCTCGAACAAAATACAATTTGAATTTTTCTAAAAACTTGGTAAATAAGCGAGTTATAGCGATTTTTGTGAAAAAACAAAAGACGATCAACTTTTAAACCAATAGAGATATCGGGATGGAATTTTTTCTAAATAATGAGGAATGTGATCTAGAACAAAATACAATTTGAATTTCGAAAATAACTTGGTAAATAAGCGAGTTATAGCGATTTTTGTGAAAATATGATAAAATCACTCGTCCTACGGACATTTCAGTTTGTTTTCGTATTTTTGCCAAATAAAAAAGTTTTCGTGGAAACTAAAAATTTATCGATAAAATTTTAAGGACATTCGATATCGATTTCAATTTCGATTTAGATTTCGATTTTGATTTTGATTTTTGATATTTTTGATTGATTGATTGATTTTTTTTTACAATAAAATAAGATTTTTCAAACAGATTTGTTAATCCCGTATAAAATCTACAAAACTAATCAATAAACAAATAAATCTTCACCACACGTATACCCATTGCGTATTTTATAATAATAAAAAAAAATATAATAAAGAAAGAAAACACATTTAAATCTGTAGCAAATTAAACTTTTACGAGTGGGGCAAACACACACACCGAAAAGCGGATTCATTTTCTACGCTATGAATTTCATTCATACGGAATTATAAGAAAGGAAAAAAAAATAATAAAACAGGCAAATTGGAGAATGGAAGTTTTTCGAGAAGATTACAAAAAAATAAATTTCCGTATATAAAGTATTATGTATGAAACAAAAAAAAAAAGAAATCAGACAAGTAGAATTGAATTGTTGTGAAATGTTAGTTAGGGAGATGCGTTTTTATTAAAGGTAATACCACGAGTCCTTAAAATTTTATCGATAAATTTTTAGTTTCCACGAAAACTTTTTTATTTGGCAAAAATACGAAAACAAACTGAAATGTCCGTAGGACGAGTGATTTTATCATATTTTCACAAAAATCGCTATAACTCGCTTATTTACCAAGTTTTTTTTGAAATTCAAATTGTATTTTGTTCGAGATCAAATTCCTCATAATTTAGAAAAAATTCCATCCCGATATCTCTATTGGTTTAAAAGTTGATCGTCTTTTGTTTTTTCACAAAAATCGCTATAACTCGCTTATTTATTAAGTTTTTAGAAAAATTCAAATTGTATTTTGTTCTAGATTACATTCCTCATTATTTAGAAAAAATTCCATCCCGATATCTCTATTGGTTTAAAAGTGGATCGTCTTTTGTTTTTTCACAAAAATCGCTATAATTCGCTTATTTACCAAGTTTTTTTCGAAATTCAAATTGTATTATGTTCGAGATCACATTCCTCATTATTTAGAAAAAATTCAATCCCGATATCTCTATTGGTTTAAAAGTTGATCGTCTTTTGTTTTTTCACAAAAATCGCTATAATTCGCTTATTTACCAAGTTTTTTTCGAAATTCAAATTGTATTATGTTCGAGATCACATTCCTCATTATTTAGAAAAAATTCAATCCCGATATCTCTATTGGTTTAAAAGTTGATCGTCTTTTGTTTTTTCACAAAAATCGCTATAATTCGCTTATTTACCAAGTTTTTTTCGAAATTCAAATTGTATTATGTTCGAGATCACATTCCTCATTATTTAGAAAAAATTCAATCCCGATATCTCTATTGGTTTAAAAGTTGATCGTCTTTTGTTTTTTCACAAAAATCGCTATAATTCGCTTATTTACCAAGTTTTTTTCGAAATTCAAATTGTATTATGTTCGAGATCACATTCCTCATTATTTAGAAAAAATTCCATCTCGATATCTCTATTGGTTTAAAAGTTGATCGTCTTTTGTTTTGTCACAAAAATCGCTATAACTCGCTTATTTACCAAGTTTTTTTCGAAATTCAAATTGTATTTTGTTCTAGATCACATTCCTCATAATTTAGAAAAAATTCCATCCCGATATCTCTATTGGTTTAAAAGTTGATCGTCTTTTGTTTTTTCACAATAATCGCTATAACTCGCTTATTTACCAATTTTTTTTCGAAATTCAAATTGTATTTTGTTCGAGATCACATTCCTCATAATTCAGAAAGAATTCCATCCCGGTATCTCTTTTGGTTTAAAAGTTGATCGTCTTTTGTTTTTTCACAAAAATCGCTATAACTCGCTTATTTACGAAGTTATTTTCGAAATTCAAATTGTATTTTGTTCTAGATCACATTCCTTATTATATAGAAAAAATTCTATCCCGATATCTCTATTGGTTTAAAAGTTGATCGTCTTTTGTTTTGTCACAAAAATCGCTATAACTCGCTTATTTACCAAGTTTTTTTCGAAATTCAAATTGTATTTTGTTCGAGATCACATTCCTCATTATTTAGAAAAAATTCCATCCCGATATCTCTATTGGTTTAAAAGTTGATCGTCTTTTGTTTTGTCACAAAAATCGCTATAACTCGCTTATTTACCAAGTTTTTTTCGAAATTCAAATTGTATTTTGTTTTAGATCTCATTCCTCATTATTTAAAAAAAAATCCATCCCGATATCTCTATTGGTTTAAAAGTTGATCGTCTGATGTTTTTTCACAAAAATCGCTATAACTCGCTTATTTACCAAGTTATTTTCGAAATTCAAATTGTATTTTGTTCTAGATCACATTCTTCATTATTTAGAAAAAAATCCATACCGATATCTCTATTGGTTTAAAAGTTGATCGTCTTATGTTTTGTCACAAAAATCGCTATAACTCGCTTATTTAACAAGTTTTTTTAAAAATTCAAATTGTATTTTGTTCTAGATCACATTCCTCATTATTTAGAAAAAATTCCATCCCGATATCTCTATTGATTTAAAAGTTGATAGTCGTTTGTTTTTTTACAAAAATCGCTATAACTCGCTTATTTACAAAGTTTTTTTCAAAATCCAAGCTGTATTTTGTTCTAGATTCAATTTTTCATAAGTTAGAAAAAATTCCATCCCGATATCTCTGTTGGTTTAAAAGTTGATCGTCTTTTGTTTTTTCACAAAAATCGCTATAACTCGCTTATTTACAAAGTTTTTTTCGAAATTCAAATTGTATTTTGTTCTAGATCACATTCCTCATTATGTAGAAAAAATTCCATCCCGATATCTCTATTGGTTTAAAAGTTGATCGTCTTTTGTTTTGTCACAAAAATCGCTATAACTCGCTTATTTACCAAGTTTTTCCAAAATTCAAATTGTATTTTGTTCTAGATCATATTCCTCATAATTAAGAAAAAATTCCATCCCGATATCTCTATTGGTTAAAAAGTTGATCGTCTTTTGTTTTGTCACAAAAATCGCTATAACTCGCTTATTTAACAAGGTTTTTTCGAAATTCAAATTGTATTTTGTTCGAGATCACATTCCTCATTATTTAGAAAAAATTCCATCCCGATATCTCTATTGGTTTAAAAGTTGATCGTCTTTTGTTTTGTCACAAAAATCGCGATAACTCGCTTATTTAGCAAGTTTTTTTCGAAATTCAAATTGTATTTTGTTCGAGATCACATTCCTCATTATTTAGAAAAAATTCCATTCCGATATCTCTATTGGTTTAAAAGTTGATCGTCTTTTGTTTTCTCACAAAAATCGCTATAACTAGTTTATTTACGAAGTTTTTTTCGAAATTCAAATTGTATTTTGTTCTAGATCACATTCCTCATAATTAAGAAAACATTCCATCATGATATCTCTTTTGGTTTAAAAGTTGATCGTCTTTTGTTTTTTCACAAAAATCGCTATAACTCGCTTATTTACCAAGTTTTTTTAAAAATTCAAATTGAATTTACTTTTTCATAAAATTCCTTATAATATAGAAAAGATCCCGTTTCAATATCTCTAATAGTTTAAAAGTTGATCGTCTTTTGTTTTTTCACAAAAATCGCTATAACTCGCTTATTTATAAAGATTTTTTAAAAATTCAAATTGAATTTACTTTTTCATAAAATTCCTTATAATATAGAAAAAATCCCGTTTCAATATCTCTAATAGTTTAAAAGTTGATCGTCTTTTGTTTTTTCACAAAAATCGCTATAACTCGCTTATTTATAGAGATTTTTCAAAAATTCAAATTGAATTTACTTTTTCATAAAATTCTTTATAATTTAGAAAAAATCCCGTTTCAATATCTCTAATAGTTTAAAAGTTGATCGTCTTTTGTTTTTTTACAAAAATCGCTATAACTCGCTTATTTATAGAGATTTTTCAAAAATTCAAATTGAATTTACTTTTTCATAAAATTCTTTATAATTTAGAAAAAATCCCGTTTCAATATCTCTAATAGTTTAAAAGTTGATCGTCTTTTGTTTTTTCACAACAATCGCTATAACTCGCTTATTTATAGAGATTTTACAAAAATTTAAATTGAATTAACTTTTTCATAAAATTCTTCATAATTTAGAAAAAATCCCGTTTCAATATCTCTAATAGTTTAAAAGTTGATCGTCTTTTGTTTTTTTACAAAAATCGCTATAACTCCCTTATTTATAAAGATTTTTTCAAAATTCAAATTGTATTTTGTTCTAGATCTAAATTTAAATAAATTATGATAGAATGAAGTGTTCATATTCTATTTTTTAAGATGTGTTCATTGATTATATAATGAAGTGCAACTGCAAAATGAGTCATCTATCTGTCCTTTATTATTAAATGCAAATATTGGCATTCTGAACAGATTAGTCGGTTAAATGAGTTCATAATTTGTTGCAAATGATAATTTTCTTGGTTGTGTTTTTAACATTTTAAAACGCGATAAAAATAAAATATTTTTTCATCCATTCAGATAACATCTGTTGAGTTCATTATTCGCACATATTTTATTATATAAATAATTTTATTTATTTATAGCTTACATTATAGCTTTTAATTATTCAAATAGGAATTATGTAATAGTCGGAGTATTTGTTTAATAATTAAATTTACGCAAATTACGATTTTTAGTAAAATATCGTGAATAAATGAAAAATTCAGAATAGAAGATATTGATTATAATAATTTCTGTAAGTATTCAATTTTCTTGTTTACGCAAGTAAATAACTCTTAGAAAATGAAATAGAATAAATTATGTCATAACGTAAGCTTTTCGTGTCGTGGAAAATACACTTTTCCGTACCAGTTCGTACGCAGAAATTTATAAAATGTTTGTTTCCTCTTTACTGGAAAATCTACACTGCTCAACAAATTCAATTTTAATTTGAAATCTTAGAAAGAGTTTTGAAAATGATAAAGTTTGTTAAAATTGTTAAAAAACTAAATCAACGATCTTTAGTAAATGATTTTTTGAACATTTTTAAACAAAAGACGATCAACTTTTAAACCAATAGAGATATCGCGATGGATATTTTTCCAAATTATGAGGAATGTGATCTAGAACAAAATACAATTTGAATTTCGAAAAAAACTTGGTAAATAAGCGAGTTATAGCGATTTTTGTAAAAAAAACAAAAGACGATCATCTTCTAAACTATTAGAGATATTGAAACGGGATTTCTTCTAATTTATGACGACATTGATCAAAAAGTAAATTCAATTTGAATTTTTGAAAAATCTCTATAAATAAGCGAGTTATAGCGATTTTTGTGAAAAAACAAAAGATGATCATCTCCTAAACTATTAGACATATTGAAACGGGATTTTTTCTAAATTATAAAGAATTTGATCAAAAAGTAAATTCAATTTGAATTTTTGAAAAATCTTTATAAATAAGCGAGTTATAGCGATTTTTGTAAAAAAACAAAAGACAATCAACTTTTAAACTATTAGAGATATTGAAACGGGATTTTTTCTAAATTATAAAGAATTTGATCAAAAAGTAAATTCAATTTGAATTTTTGAAAAATCTTTATAAATAAGCGAGTTATAGCGATTTTTGTGAAAAAACAAAAGATGATCATCTCCTAAACTATTAGAGATATTGAAACGGGATTTTTTCTATATTATGGGGAATTTGATCAAAAAGTAAATTCAATTTGAATTTTTGAAAAATCTTTATAAATAAGCGAGTTATAGCGATTTTTGTGAAAAAACAAAAGACAATCAACTTTTAAACTATTAGAGATATTGAAACGGAATTTTTTCTAAATTATAAAGAATTTTATGAAAAAGTAAATTCAATTTGAATTTTTGAAAAATCTCTATAAATAAGCGAGTTATAGCGATTTTTGTGAAAAAACAAAAGATGATCATCTCCTAAAGTATTAGAGATATTGAAACGGGATTTTTTTCTATATTATGGGGAATTTGATCAAAAAGTAAATTCAATTTGAATTTTTGAAAAATCTCTATAAATAAGCGAGTTATAGTGATTTTTGTGAAAAAACAAAAGATGATCATCTCCTAAACTATTAGAGATATTGAAACGGGATTTTTTCTATATTATGGGGAATTTGATCAAAAAGTAAATTCAATTTGAATTTTTGAAAAATCTTTATAAATAAGCGAGTTATAGCGATTTTTGTGAAAAAACAAAAGACGATCAACTTTTAAACTATTAGAGATATTGAAACAGGATTTTTTCTAGATTATAAAGAATTTTATGAAAAAGTAAATTCAATTTGAATTTTTGAAAAATCTTTATAAATAAGCGAGTTATAGCAATTTTTGTGACAAAACATAAGACGATCAACTTTTAAACTATTAGAGATATTGAAACGGGATTTTTTCTAAATTATAAAGAATTTTATGAAAAAGTAAATTCAATTTGAATTTTTGAAAAATCTTTATAAATAAGCGAGTTATAGCGATTTTTGTGAAAAAACAAAAGATGATCATCTCCTAAACTATTAGAGATATTGAAACGGGATTTTTTCTATATTATGGGGAATTTGATCAAAAAGTAAATTTAATTTGAATTTTTGAAAAATCTTTATAAATAAGCGAGTTATAGCGATTTTTGTGAAAAAACATAAGACGATCAACTTTTAAACTATTAGAGATATTGAAACGGGATTTTTTCTAAATTATAAAGAATTTGATCAAAAAGTAAATTCAATTTGAATTTTTGAAAAATCTTTATAAATAAGCGAGTTATAGCGATTTTTGTGACAAAACATAAGACGATCAACTTTTAAACTATTAGAGATATTGAAACGGGATTTTTTCTAAATTATAAAGAATTTGATCAAAAAGTAAATTCAATTTGAATTTTTGAAAAATCTTTATAAATAAGCGAGTTATAGCGATTTTTGTGAAAAAACAAAAGATGATCATCTCCTAAACTATTAGAGATATTGAAACGGGATTTTTTCTATATTATGGGGAATTTGATCAAAAAGTAAATTCAATTTGAATTTTTGAAAAATCTTTATAAATAAGCGAGTTATAGCGATTTTTGTGAAAAAACAAAAGACAATCAACTTTTAAACTATTAGAGATATTGAAACGGAATTTTTTCTAAATTATAAAGAATTTTATGAAAAAGTAAATTCAATTTGAATTTTTGAAAAATCTCTATAAATAAGCGAGTTATAGCGATTTTTGTGAAAAAACAAAAGATGATCATCTCCTAAACTATTAGAGATATTCAAACGGGATTTTTTTCTATATTATGGGGAATTTGATCAAAAAGTAAATTCAATTTGAATTTTTGAAAAATCTCTATAAATAAGCGAGTTATAGTGATTTTTGTGAAAAAACAAAAGTATGATCATCTCCTAAACTATTAGAGATATTGAAACGGGATTTTTTCTATATTATGGGAATTTGATCAAAAAGTAAATTCAATTTGAATTTTTGAAAAATCTTTATAAATAAGCGAGTTATAGCGATTTTTGTGAAAAAACAAAAGACAATCAACTTTTAAACTATTAGAGATATTGAAACGGGATTTTTTCTAGATTATAAAGAATTTTATGAAAAAGTAAATTCAATTTGAATTTTTGAAAAATCTTTATAAATAAGCGAGTTATAGCGATTTTTGTGAAAAAACAAAAGATGATCATCTCCTAAACTATTAGAGATATTGAAACGGGATTTTTTCTATATTATGGGGAATTTGATCAAAAAGTAAATTCAATTTGAATTTTTGAAAAATCTTTATAAATAAGCGAGTTATAGCGATTTTTGTGAAAAAACAAAAGACAATCAACTTTTAAACTATTAGAGATATTGAAACGGAATTTTTTCTAAATTATAAAGAATTTTATGAAAAAGTAAATTCAATTTGAATTTTTGAAAAATCTCTATAAATAAGCGAGTTATAGCGATTTTTGTGAAAAAACAAAAGATGATCATCTCCTAAAGTATTAGAGATATTGAAACGGGATTTTTTTCTATATTATGGGGAATTTGATCAAAAAGTAAATTCAATTTGAATTTTTGAAAAATCTCTATAAATAAGCGAGTTATAGTGATTTTTGTGAAAAAACAAAAGATGATCATCTCCTAAACTATTAGAGATATTGAAACGGGATTTTTTCTATATTATGGGGAATTTGATCAAAAAGTAAATTCAATTTGAATTTTTGAAAAATCTTTATAAATAAGCGAGTTATAGCGATTTTTGTGAAAAAACAAAAGACGATCAACTTTTAAACTATTAGAGATATTGAAACAGGATTTTTTCTAGATTATAAAGAATTTTATGAAAAAGTAAATTCAATTTGAATTTTTGAAAAATCTTTATAAATAAGCGAGTTATAGCGATTTTTGTGACAAAACATAAGACGATCAACTTTTAAACTATTAGAGATATTGAAACGGGATTTTTTCTAAATTATAAAGAATTTTATGAAAAAGTAAATTCAATTTGAATTTTTGAAAAATCTTTATAAATAAGCGAGTTATAGCGATTTTTGTGAAAAAACAAAAGATGATCATCTCCTAAACTATTAGAGATATTGAAACGGGATTTTTTCTATATTATGGGGAATTTGATCAAAAAGTAAATTTAATTTGAATTTTTGAAAAATCTTTATAAATAAGCGAGTTATAGCGATTTTTGTGAAAAAACATAAGACGATCAACTTTTAAACTATTAGAGATATTGAAACGGGATTTTTTCTAAATTATAAAGAATTTGATCAAAAAGTAAATTCAATTTGAATTTTTGAAAAATCTTTATAAATAAGCGAGTTATAGCGATTTTTGTGACAAAACATAAGACGATCAACTTTTAAACTATTAGAGATATTGAAACGGGATTTTTTCTAAATTATAAAGAATTTTATGAAAAAGTAAATTCAATTTGAATTTTTGAAAAATCTTTATTAATAAGCGAGTTATAGCGATTTTTGTGAAAAAACAAAAGATGATCATCTCCTAAACTATTAGAGATATTGAAACGGGATTTTTTCTATATTATGGGGAATTGGATCAAAAAGTAAATTCACTTTGAATTTTTGAAAAATCTCTATAAATAAGCGAGTTATAGCGATTTTTGTGAAAAAACATAAGACGATCAACTTTTAAACTATTAGAGATATTAAAACAGGATTTTTTCTTAATTATAAGGAATTTTATGAAAAAGTAAATTCAATTTGAATTTTTGAAAAATCTCTATAAATAAGCGAGCTATAGCGATTTTTGTGACAAAACATAAGACGATCAACTTTTAAACCAATGGAGATATTGGGATGGAATTTTTTTTAAATTATGAATAATTGGATCTAGAACAAAATACAATTTGAATTTTGGAAAAAACTTGGTAAATAAGCGAGATATAGCGTTTTTTGTGACAAAACAAAAGACGATCAACTTTTAAACCAATAGAGATATGAGGATGGATTTTTTTCTAAATTATAAAAAATTAGATCTAGAACAGAATACAGCTTGATTTTTGAAAATTACTTGGTAAATAAGCGAGTTATAGCGATTTTTGTGAGAAAACAAAAGACGATCAACTTTTAAACCTATAGAGATATCGGGATGGATTTTTTTCTAAATAATGAGGAATGTGATCTCGAACAAAATACAATTTGAATTTCGAAAAAAACTTGGTAAATAAGCAAGTTATGGCGATTTTTGTAAAAAAACAAAAGACGATCAACTTTTAAACCAATGGAGATATCGGGATGGATTTTTTTTAAATTATGAATAATTGGATCTAGAACAAAATACAATTTGAATTTTGGAAAAAACTTGGTAAATAAGCGAGATATAGCGTTTTTTGTGACAAAACAAAAGACGATCAACTTTTAAACCAATAGAGATATCAGGATGGATTTTTTTCTAAATTATAAAAAATTAGATCTAGAACAGAATACAGCTTGATTTTTGAAAATTACTTGGTAAATAAGCGAGTTATAGCGATTTTTGTGAAAAAACAAAAGACGATCAACTTTTAAACCAATAGAGATATCGGGATGGAATTTTTTCTAAATAATGAGGAATGTGATCTCGAACAAAATACAATTTGAATTTCGAAAAAAAATTGGTAAATAAGCGAGTTATAGCGATTTTTGTGAAAAAACAAAAGACGATCAACTTTTAAACCAATAGAGATATCGGGATAGAATTTTTTCTATATAATAAGGAATGTGATCTAGAACAAAATACAATTTGAATTTTGAAAAAAACTTGGTAAATAAGCGAGTTATAGCGATTTTTGTGAAAAAACAAAAGACGATCAACTTTTAAACCAATAGAGATATCGGGATGGAATTTTTTTTAAATAATGAGGAATGTGATCTCGAACAAAATACAATTTGAATTTTGAAAAAAAACTTGGTAAATAAGCGAGTTATAGCGATTTTTGTGAAAAAACAAAAGACTATTAACTTTTAAACCATAGGTATGGATTTTTCTTTGTATACATTCTTTCAAAATTACAAAATTTTCAATGAATAAACGATCGTTAAAAAATTTTAACATTTGACGTATAAGATTTGACATATGACATTTGACACGACATTTAACATATAACATTTCTAGATTATACATTCCAACGTTCCAATTGAAGTTTGCTAAAATTGTTAAAAAACTGAATAAACGATGTTTAGTAAATGATTTTTTAAACATTTTTAAATTTATAGCTTAGTTGTGCGCGTAAAGCGAAGGTTGTGAGTTCAAATCCTGCTAGATTCTACATTTTTTCAATTTCTTCTTAATATCATTTAATATATTCTAGAAAACCGAAAAGAATTCGCAATAATTGAGATTTAAAAAAAAAAAGATAATTCGAAAAATCTTATTAAATAAAAAATAAATATATTTAGGTTGTGAAAATGATAAAGTTTGCTAAAATTGTTAATAAACTGAATAAACGATCTTTAGTAAATGATTTTTTAAACATTTTTATAAATTTATAGCTTAGTTGTAAGAGCGTTAGCGCGTAAAGCTGAAGGATGTGAGTTCAAGTCCTGCTAGATTCGATATGTTTTCAATTTCTCCTTAATATCATTTAATATATTCTAGAAGACCGAAAAAAGTTCGCAATAATTGAAATTACTGTCATCTTTCACTTTCATCTGACTGAAGTACTACCTCTTTCTTTTTGTCGATAACTATTGATATTGCGGTTCTACAGCCAGCTGTTCCGTGGAATTGTTATTTGCGTAATAAGATTTAAAATAAACGAGTAAATTAAGTAAGGTTGAGATTTTTGTAGTTATCTATATAAATAATAAGATCAGTCGTATCAAACGACCACGGTTTGTTCGTAAATTGGTAGCTGAAGATCCTACGGTTATTGTCTCTATAGTAGTAGAGGCCACCTCTTATTTCGACGTGTGCCAAATTTCGTGAACGTTGATATGTGAGAATCCGTTCTTTCTATTACCTATTACCAGCCTTTGTCTTGAAAACGTGGTAGTGAGAAGATTTTATGGGTTTAAGTTGTAATCTCTGTTCATCGGAGTCAATTAATCTTGGATTTACAAAATTAAGCCCTGTATTGGAGTGAGATTTTCAGTTGTTTTGTTGGATTCGTAGGAAAATCGCTTTAGCGGAATTTAGGAAATCTTCTGTGGTGAGTAACACGTTTATTTATTCATGTGGTTGTTCGATTCTTATGGTTCTTTCGTTCCCTATGAAGTGTAGGTAGCCCATAGAGCAGACAGTAGGGAAATTTGGTAATTTAAAACCGTTCAGACAGCAAATCGTGGTCAAAATTTCCCATTATTGCAGTTAGCGACGAGGAAATTGTTTTACCTGTCTACCAGCTAGGGTGTCACGAGTTTAACGAAAGAAACCCTATCTTAATAGGTGAGTTACGATATTTTAATTTTTAATAGATTAATAACGCCATATAGTCGCAATCTTAGTTTTAATATCTTGATGACAATTTAACTACGTCAATTGTCTATTTATCTCTCATTCTAAGTTTGTCAACTGTCACTTTTCATTTTAACTGCGTCAAATCACTTTATATTAGTTTTCATTCTAACTTTATCAACTGTCACTTGTCATTTTAACATTATCAAATGTCACATTATCTGTATAAACTGACACTTTAACACAGTCAACTGTCTCTTTATATCTCTCATCAAGTTTGTCAACTATCACTTGTCATTTTAACCGCGTCCACTGTCTCCTTATATGTGTCAGTTGTCATTTTAACTATCAATTGTCACTTGCCATGTTAACATTGTCAAATGTCACTTTATCTGTATAAATTGACACTTTTACTACGTCAATTGTCTCTTTATTTATTAATATATTTTTGGACTATTTTTTACGGTTATTCTATTTAAAAAAATAATAGAGTTAAAAAGTCAAATTTCTATTTCACTTTTTTCTCATTCTCTACCATCGAAATATTTAGCAAGCAATTGTTCGTTGAATTGCGAAATTTTGTAATTGTAACATGAATAAAGTATGATTGTGTTTTGAGCATATCATCCTCACCGCATGGGGGCGCTAATAGCGGGGTGGAATCACAGCTACAAATCTCTGACAAACAGAAAATCTACTTCACTTCGGGTCCCCTTCAAAGATTAATACTCTCTCGACTGTGTATTAAAAAAAAACAAAACTTCAACTCGCTGCAAATTGCTGGATTTCCTTTCTATCTCTCTTTCTCTCGAGAGTAATACATAAGTCGAGAATTTTTTTGTTATACGGTAAATATAATTGGTATTAGTTATATGATATGAAATATTTGATAAGAAAATTACTTTATAAACCCTAATAAATGACTTACCTGGACAATTTAGTTCATCGGTGTTATCTAAGCAATCTCTTGAACCATCACATCTTCTTGAAATTGGTAAACATTGATCATCGCATGAAAATTCATCGTTGTTACATTCTGTAAAAAAAACGTAACTGTCAAAATTTGACATATTATTATGTCAAATGACAAAAATGACATATTAGTTAGACAAAATGTCAAAAATGACAAATGTCAGACTAAAATATGTCAAAATAGATAGGTGACAAGGTGACAGGTGTCATTTTGTCAATTTGGTCATTTTGTCAATTTGGTCATTTTGTCAATTTGGTCAATTTGGTCATTTGGTCAATTTGGTCAATTTGGTCAATTTGGTCATTTGGTCATTTTGTCAATTTGGTCATTTTGTCAATTTCGTCATTTTGTCAATTTCGTCATTTTGTCAATTTCGTCATTTTGTCAATTTCGTCATTTTGTCAATTTGGTCAATTTGGTCATTTTGTCAATTTGGTCATTTTGTCAATTTGGTCATTTGGTCAATTTGGTCATTTGGTCAATTTGGTCATTTGGTCAATTTGGTCACTTGGTCAATTTGGTCATTTGGTCAATTTGGTCATTTGGTCAATTTGGTCATTTGGTCAATTTGGTCTTTTGGTCATTTGGTCAATTTGGTCATTTGGTCATTTTGGTCATTTTGTCAATTTGGTCATTTTGTCAATTTGGTCATTTTGTCAATTTGGTCATTTTGTCAATTTGGTCATTTTGTCAATTTGGTCATTTTGTCAATTTGGTTATTTTGTCAATTTGGTCAATTTGGTCATTTTGTCAATTTGGTCATTTTGTCAATTTGGTCATTTTGTCAATTTGGTCATTTTGTCAATTTGGTCATTTGGTCAATTTGGTCATTTGGTCAATTTGGTCATTTGGTCAATTTGGTCACTTGGTCAATTTGGTCATTTGGTCAATTTGGTCACTTGGTCAATTTGGTCATTTTGTCAATTTGGTCATTTTGTCAATTTGGTCATTTTGTCAATTTGGTCATTTTGTCAATTTGGTCATTTTGTCAATTTGATCATTTTGTCAATTTCGTCATTTTGTCAATTTGGTCGTTTTGTCAATTTGGTCGTTTTGTCAATTTGGTCATTTTGTCAATTTGGTCATTTTGTCAATTTGGTCATTTTGTCAATTTGGTCATTTTGTCAATTTGGTCATTTTGTCAATTTCGTCATTTTGTCAATTTCGTCATTTTGTCAATTTGTCAATTTGGTCATTTTGTCAATTTGGTCATTTTGTCAATTTGGTTATTTTGTCAATTTGGTCATTTTGTCAATTTGGTCATTTTGTCAATTTGGTCATTTTGTCAATTTGGTCATTTTGTTAATTTGGTCATTTTGTCATTTTGGTCATTTTGTCAATTTGGTCATTTTGTCAATTTGGTCATTTTGTCAATTTGGTCATTTTGTCAATTTGGTCATTTTGTCAATTTGGTCATTTTGTCAATTTGGTCATTTTGTTAATTTGGTCATTTTGTCATTTTGGTCATTTTGTCAATTTGGTCATTTTGTCAATTTGGTCATTTTGTCAATTTGGTCATTTTGTCAATTTGATCATTTTGTCAATTTCGTCATTTTGTCAATTTGGTCGTTTTGTCAATTTGGTCGTTTTGTCAATTTGGTCATTTTGTCAATTTGGTCATTTTGTCAATTTGGTCATTTTGTCAATTTGGTCATTTTGTCAATTTGGTCATTTTGTCAATTTGTCAATTTGGTCATTTTGTCAATTTGGTCATTTTGTCAATTTGGTCATTTTGTCAATTTGGTCATTTTGTCAATTTGGTCATTTTGTCAATTTGGTCATTTTGTCAATTTGGTCATTTTGTTAATTTGGTCATTTTGTCATTTTGGTCATTTTGTCAATTTGGTCATTTTGTCAATTTGGTCATTTTGTCAATTTGGTCATTTTGTCAATTTGGTCATTTTGTCAATTTGGTCATTTTGTCAATTGTCATTTTGTCAATTGTCATTTTGTCAATTGTCATTTTGTCAATTGTCATTTTGTCAATTGTCATTTTGTCAATTGTCATTTTGTCAATTGTCATTTTGTCAATTGTCATTTTGTCAATTGTCATTTTGTCAATTGTCATTTTGTCAATTGTCATTTTGTCAATTGTCATTTTGTCAATTGTCATTTTGTCAATTGTCATTTTGTCAATTGTCATTTTGTCAATTGTCATTTTGTCAATTGTCATTTTGTCAATTGTCATTTTGTCAATTGTCATTTTGTCAATTGTCATTTTGTCAATTGTCATTTTGTCAATTGTCATTTTGTCAATTGTCATTTTGTCAATTGTCATTTTGTCAATTGTCATTTTGTCAATTGTCATTTTGTCAATTGTCATTTTGTCAATTGTCATTTTGTCAATTGTCATTTTGTCAATTGTCATTTTGTCAATTGTCATTTTGTCAATTGTCATTTTGTCAATTGTCATTTTGTCAATTGTCATTTTGTCAATTGTCATTTTGTCAATTGTCATTTTGTCAATTGTCATTTTGTCAATTGTCATTTTGTCAATTGTCATTTTGTCAATTGTCATTTTGTCAATTGTCATTTTGTCAATTGTCATTTTGTCAATTGTCATTTTGTCAATTGTCATTTTGTCAATTGTCATTTTGTCAATTGTCATTTTGTCAATTGTCATTTTGTCAATTGTCATTTTGTCAATTGTCATTTTGTCAATTGTCATTTTGTCAATTGTCATTTTGTCAATTGTCATTTTGTCAATTGTCATTTTGTCAATTGTCATTTTGTCAATTGTCAATTGTCATTTTGTCAATTGTCATTTTGTCAATTGTCATTTTGTCAATTGTCATTTTGTCAATTGTCATTTTGTCAATTGTCATTTTGTCAATTGTCATTTTGTCAATTGTCATTTTGTCAATTGTCATTTTGTCAATTGTTATTTTGTCAACTGTTATTTGTCATTTTAACTACGTCAACTGTCACTTTTTATTTGTCAATTGTCACTCTAACTTTATCAACTGTCACTTGTCATTTTAACATTATCAAATGTCACATTATCTGTATAAACTGACATTTTAACTAAGTTGACTATCTTTTTATATCTCTCATTCTAAGTTTGTGAATTGTCACTTGTCAAAGATGCCAAAATTGGCAAATGTCAAAATACAAATAGCAAAAATTTTAAAACTGACAAACATGGAGAAATGTCAAAAACGACAACTCTCATGAAGAAAAATGTTAAAAATAACAAATTTCACGATGCAAATGACAAATTTTACAATGAAAAATGTTAAAAATAACAAATATCAAGATGACAAATAGCAAAGAAGACATATGTCAAAAAAGACAAATGTCAAACTACAAAAATGACATACAGAAAGTCATTTTGACAGATGTCAAAATGACAAATAGCAAACATTTTAAAATGTCAAATGGTGAAGATGTCTAATGTCAATTTTGACAGATAATGATGTTTTAGAATTTAATTTTGACAGTTTTTTAACTTAATGTCATAATATGATTGACATAAGACAACTTTGACAGATAATGTTGTTTTATGATACAATTTACATATGTCAAATTTTGACAGTTGTTTCACAAATACAGTTAAATATTAAAAAGAGAAATATCAATATTGACATATATAATATATTAATGACATTTCGTATTTATTTTGAATAAATTGCCATACAAACTGTCAAAATTGACTTTACTTTATTAAACGTCAACATATAAACAAGTACAACTGTCAAAAATGACATATATAAAGTTTGACGTCACTTATTGAACTGTCAAACAGTATTTTGACATATAATAACAATTTTAAGTAAATATTCACCAAATTCTGTCATATTAACAATAGTAACTGTCAAATTTGTCATACCTTAATTGTCATATGTGTCAAAATAAAATTTTCAATTACATTTTTCTATGAAATTGAAATTCTAATAATTTTTTAACATTCATCGTATATTTACTGAAATCGTTAATAAAGTAAAAGAGTGCGCCATCTAGATATACAACAGTGAACTTTACTTTTACAGAAATCTGTAATCTCTACGTATTTATCAATAGTAAACTAGTTTTACCTCGGCCTTTCACAAGTAGATGGCGTTTTAAGGCAGAAAATGTAAGTAAAACATTGTATATATAGAAAATTTAAGTATTTATATAATTTTTTAGTAAAATATAAGATTATGACAAGTGACAAGTCAAAAAATATTATAAAAAGATTTTTTTTATAGAATTCATATTTTAACTTTTACAAAAGTACGTGGAATTTCTTTTCAAATAAAACACACAAGAAAGACAATATTGCGACCTATCATTTCAGTGTAAAATTGACTCACAAATTGAATAATGTTAACAAAAATTAGTTTTAGTTTATCGTTTTTCCGATAAAACCTAACATTTTCAATATTGATTTAAAGTATATAGTCCGACATATCATTACAGGGTAAAATTGACTTAAAAATTGACTCATGTCAACAAAAATCAGTTTCAGTTTTTCAATTTTCTGAAATAACGTTAACTTTTTTAATATTGATTTAAAGTATATGGTGCGACCTATCAATTTAGAGTAAAATTGACTCAAAAATCGATTAATGTATACAAAAATCTATTTTACTTTATCGTTTTTCCGATAAAACCTAACTTTTTCAATATTGATTTAAAGTATGTGGTGCGACCTATCATTTCAGGGTAAAATTGACTCAAAAATCGAATAATGTCAACAAAAATCAATTTTAGTTTATCGTTTTTTTGATAAAACCTAACATTTTCAATATTGATTTAAAGTATATAGTCCGACATATCATTACAGGGTAAAATTGACTCAAAAATCGAATAATGTATACAAAAATCAATTTTAGTTAATCGTTTTTCCGATAAAACCTAACTTTTTTAATATTGATTTAAAGTATGGCGTGCGACCTATCATTTCAGGGTAAAATTGACTCAAAAATTGAATAATAATAACAAGAATTTGTTTTAGTTTATTGTTTTTCCGATAAAACCCAACGTTTTCAATATTGATTTTAAGTATGTAGTGCAACCTATCATTTCAGAGTAAAATTGTCTCAAAAGTCGAATAATGTATACAAAAATCAATTTTTTTTATCGTTTTTCCGATAAAACCTAAGTTTTTTATTATTGATTTAAAGTATGTGGTGCGACCTATCATCTCAGGGTAAAATTGACTCAAAAATTGAATAATGTTAACAAAAATTAGTTTTAGTTTATCGTTTTTCCGATAAAACCTAATTTTTTCAATATTGATTTAAAGTATGTGGTGCGACCTATCATTTCAGGATAAAATTAACTCAAAAATTGACTCGTGTCAACAAAAATCAATTTTAGTTTATCGTTTTTTCGATAAAACCTAACATTTTCAATATTAATTTAAAGTATATAGTCCGACATATCATTACAGGGTAAAATTGACTCATGTCAACAAAAATCAGTATTAGTTTTTCAATTTTCTGAAATAACGTTAACTTTTTTAATATTGATTTAAAGTATATGGTGCGACCTATCATTTCAGGGTAAAATTAACTCAAAATTTGAATAATGTATACAAAAATGAATTTTGTTTATCGTTTTTCCGATAAAACCTAACTTTTTTATTATTGATTTAAAGTATATGGTGCGACCTATCATTTTAGAGTAAAATTGACTCAAAAATCGATTAATGTATACAAAAATCTATTTTACTTTATCGTTTTTCCGATAAAACCTAACTTTTTCAATATTGATTTTAAGTATGTAGTGCAACCTATCAGTTCAGAGTAAAATTGTCTCAAAAATCGAATAATGTATACAAAAATCAATTTTTTTTATCGTTTTTCCGATAAAACCTAACTTTTTTTAATATTGATTTAAAGTATGTGGTGCGACCTATCATTTCAGGGTAAAATTGACTCAAAAATTGAATAATGTTAACAAAAATTAGTTTTACTTTATCGTTTTTCCGATAAAACCTAACTTTTTCAATATTGATTTAAAGTATATGGTGCGACCTATCATTTCAGGGTAAAATTGACTCAAAAATCGAATAATGTATACAAAAATCAATTTTAGTTAATCGTTTTTCCGATAAAACCTAACTTTTTTAATACTGATTTAAAGTATGGGGTGCGACCTATCATTTCAGCGTAAAATTGACAATTGACTCAAAAATCGATTAATGTATACAAAAATCTATTTTACTTTATCGTTTTTCCGATAAAACCTAACTTTTTCAATATTGATTTTAAGTATGTAGTGCAACCTATCAGTTCAGAGTAAAATTGTCTCAAAAATCGAATAATGTATACAAAAATCAATTTTTTTTATCGTTTTTCCGATAAAACCTACCTTTTTTATTATTGATTTAAAGTATATGGTGCGACCTATCATTTCAGGGTAAAATTGACTCAAAAATTGAATATTGTTAACAAAAATTTGTTTTAGGTTATCGTTTTTCCGATAAAACCCAACTTTTTCAATATTGATTTAAAGTATGTAGTGCAACCTATCATTTCAGGATAAAATTAACTCAAAAATTGACTCATGTCAACAAAAATCAATTTTAGTTTATCGTTTTTTCGATAAAACCTAACATTTTCAATATTGATTTAAAGTATATAGTCCGACATATCATTACAGGGTAAAATTGACTCAAAAATTGACTCATGTCAACAAAAATCAGTTTCAGTTTTTCAATTTTCTGAAATAACGTTAACTTTTTTAATATTGATTTAAAGTATATGGTGCGCCCTATCATTTCAGGGTAAAATTAACTCAAAATTTGAATAATGTATACAAAAATGAATTTTAGTTTATCGTTTTTCCGATAAAACCTAACTTTTTTTATTATTGATTTAAAGTATATGGTGCGACCTATAGTTTTAGAGTAAAATTGACTCAAAAATCGATTAATGTATACAAAAATCTATTTTACTTTATCGTTTTTCCGATAAAACCTAACTTTTTCAATATTGATTTAAAGTATGGGGTGCGACCTATCATTTCAGGGTAAAATTGACTCAAAAATCCAATAATGTATACAAAAATCAATTTTCGTTAATCGTTTTTCCGATAAAACCTAACTTTTTTAATATTGATTTAAAGTATGGGGTGCGACCTATCATTTCAGAGTAAAATTGTCTCAAAAATCGAATAATGTATACAAAAATCAATTTTAGTTAATCATTTTTCCGATAAAACCTAACTTTTTAAATATTGATTCAAAGTATGTGGTGCGACCTATCATTTCAGGGTAAAATTGACTCAAAAATTGACTCATGTCAACAAAAATCAATTTTAGTGTATTGTTCTTCGGATAAAAACTAACTTTCTCAATATTAACAAGAAAGTTGACAAATTAAATAACAGGACAATTGAGAAGAATGTCAATTAAAAGTAAAATTGACAAAATAAACGACACGAACAACTAATAATTGACAAGAAAGCTGACAAAACAAGTGACATAAAAATTGACAGAACAAATGACAGAAACAATTGCCAAAACAAATAACAAAGAAGACTGACAAACCTAAGAGATAAGACAAATGATAGACAACCTGACAAATCAAATAACAAAACCAACTGATAATCTAAGGGACAATTGACAAGCTAAGAGACAGAAGAGTTGACAAGGCAAATGATAGGAAAAGTTGACTAGACGACAAAAGGGAGATGAATGATAGGAAAATTGTGAAAAAATTGATAATATGTATTGAATAAAATAAATACCTCTTTTGCAGTTATGTTCATCAGTACCATCAGTACAATCAGCTCTTCCATCGCATCTTTGTTGTAATGGAATACAACGATATACATCGCATTTAAATTCTCCAACACGACATTCTGAAATTTACAAAAAGAATAAAAAATTCTCAAAAGAATAACTTTTTTTATATTTTTATACCAACATCCAATCCATCTTTGTAAGTAGGTATGAGGGAATTACAAATTTAAAACAAGATTTTGTAATTCCCTCGTATATTGAAAACTATGAAAGATATGAAAAAAATGGATGCAGTATGATGTTTTTAAGAAAATTTCCTATCTTTTGATAGGTTATAACTTTTTGTCGGTTTACAAATGAAAAAGTTATCGGATTTTGAAATTTTTCGCAACTTTATAGTATTTGAGATATAAATCAAGAATCTATAAACAAACTACAAAGTTGCGAAAAATTTCAAAATCCGATAACTTTTTCATTTGTAAACCGACAAAAAGTTATAACCTATCAAAAGAAAGGAAATTTTCTTAAAAACATCATACTGCATCCATTTTTTTAATATCTTTCATATTTTTCAATATACGAGGGAATTACAAAATCTTGTTTTGAATTTGTAATTCCCTCGTATATCGAAAACTACGGAAGCTATAAAAAAATTAGCTGCATTCTGAGGTTCCTAAGAAAATAACCTTTCTTTTGATAGGTTATAACTTTTTGTCCGTTTGTAAATAAAAAAGTTAAAGACTCTTAAAATTTTTCGCAACTTTATACCTGGTTTTTAACTTTTTCAATATTGATTTAAAGTATATAGTCCTACATGTCATTACAGGGTAAAATTGACTCAAAAATTGACTCATGTCAACAAAAATCAGTTTCAGTTTTTCAATTTTCTGAAATAACGTTAACTTTTTTAATATTGATTTAAAGTATATGGTGCGACCTATCATTTCAGGATAAAATTAACTCAAAATTTGAATAATGTATACAAAAATGAATTTTAGTTTATCGTTTTTCCGATAAAACCTAACTTTTTTATTATTGATTTAAAGTATATGGTGCGACCTATCATTTTAGAGTAAAATTGACTCAAAACTCGATTAATGTATACAAAAATCTATTTTACTTTATCGTTTTTCCGATAAAACCTAACTTTTTTAATATTGATTTAAAGTATATAGTCCGACATATCATTACAGGGTAAAATTGACTCAAAAATTGACTCATGTCAACAAAAATCAGTTTCAGTTTTTCAATTTTCTGAAATAACGTTAACTTTTTTAATATTGATTTAAAGTATATGGTGCGACCTATCATTTCAGGATAAAATTAACTCAAAATTTGAATAATGTATACAAAAATGAATTTTAATTTATCGTTTTTCCGATAAAACCTAACTTTTTTATTATTGATTTAAAGTATATGGTGCGACCTATCATTTTAGAGTAAAATTGACTCAAAAATCGATTAATGTATACAAAAATCTATTTTACTTTATCGTTTTTCCCATAAAACCTAACTTTTTCAATATTGATTTAAAGTATATAGTTCGACATATCATTACAGGGTAAAATTGACTCATGTCAACAAAAATCAGTTTCAGTTTTTCAATTTTCTGAAATAACGTTAACTTTTTTAATATTGATTTAAAATATATGGTGCGACCTATCATTTGAGGATAAAATTAACTTAAAATTTGAATAATGTATACAAAAATGAATTTTAGTTTATCGTTTTTCCGATAAAACCTAACTTTTTTATTATTGATTTAAAGTATATGGTGCGACCTATTATTTTAGAGTAAAATTGACTCAAAACTCGATTAATGTATACAAAAATCTATTTTACTTTATCGTTTTTCCGATAAAACCTAACTTTTTCAATATTGATTTAAAGTATATAGTCCGACATATCATTACAGGGTAAAATTGACTCAAAAATTGACTCATGTTAACAAAAATCAGTTTCAGTTTTTCAATTTTCTGAAATAACGTTAACTTTTTTAATATTGATTTAAAGTATATGGTGCGACCTATCATTTCAGGATAAAATTAACTCAAAATTTGAATAATGTATACAAAAATGAATTTTAGTTTATCGTTTTTCCGATAAAACCTAACTTTTTTATTATTGATTTAAAGTATATGGTGCGACCTATCATTTTAGAGTAAAATTGACTCAAAACTCGATTAATGTATACAAAAATCTATTTTACTTTATCGTTTTTCCGATAAAACCTAACTTTTTCAATATTGATTTAAAGTATATAGTCAGACATATCATTACAGGGTAAAATTGACTTAAAAATTGACTCTTGTCAACAAAAATCAGTTTCAGTTTTTCATTTTTTTGAAATAACGTTAACTTTTTTAATATTGATTTAAAGTAAATGGTGCGACCTATCATTTCAGGATAAAATTAACTCAAAATTTGAATAATGTATACAAAAATGAATTTTAGTTTATCGTTTTTTCGATAAAACCTAACTTTTTTATTATTGATTTAAAGTATATGGTGCGAACTATCATTTTAGAGTAAAATTGACTCAAAACTCGATTAATGTATACAAAAATCTATTTTACTTTATCGTTTTTCCGATAAAACCTAACTTTTTCAATATTGATTTAAAGTATATAGTCCGACATATCATTACAGGGTAAAATTGACTCAAAAATTGACTCATGTCAACAAAAATCAGTTTCAGTTTTTCAATTTTCTGAAATAACGTTAACTTTTTTAATATTGATTTAAAGTATGTGGTGCGACCTATCATTTCAGGGTAAAATTGACTCAAAAATCGATTAATGTATACAAAAATCAATTTTAGTTAATCGTTTTTCCGATAAAACCTAACTTTTTTAATATTGATTTAAAGTATGGGGTGCGACCTATCATTTCAGGGTAAAATTGACTCAAAAATTGAATAATGTTAACAAAAATTTGTTTTAGTTTATCGTTTTTCCGATAATACCCAACTTTTTTAATATTGATTTAAAGTATGTAGTGCGACCTATCATTTCAGGGTAAAATTGACTCAAAAATTGACTCATGTCAACAAAAATCAATTTTAATGTATTGTTTTTTCGATAAAAACTAACTTTTTTATTTGTAGACGTACATAAAGTTATAACCTATCAAAAGATAGGAAATTTTCTTAAAAACATCATACTGCATCCATTTTTTTCATATCTTTCATAGTTTTCAATATACGAGGGAATTACACTAGTTTCTTAATAATACTAAATTTGTTATATGAGAGATGATCAATTATACAGCAATTTGTACAATAAAAATAAGCATATATGAATAAAATAAAACTCAATAAACATAATCTCGATGATAAAAACCTAAAAACTAAAATTAGTAAAATAACCAACCACAATATCGCAATTTTAAGTTAGTTGCAAATACCAACACCAGAGTAACGAATAAAATCCATGACCCACACACCAAGCTATAAAAAAAAAGCCAAAAAGAAGATAAAAAAGTTGAAATACCCCCACAATTGCTTTCATCCCAACCATCATCACAATCAGGAATTCGATCACAGATTTGATCAGCGCAAATAATTCTCGATCCGTCTGTACAACGAACAGCGTCATCTGCACGGCAATCACCAGAACCAGAACCACTTCCTATATCTGTTACAAAATATTGAGTTTCTGTTGTTGTTGTTGTTGTAGGTGTTGTTGTTTCAATCGGTTCTGTTGCTTGTGTTGTTCGTTCTGTTGTTGTTGTTGTTGTCGTCGTAGTTGTTGTTGTTGTGGGTGGTTCTGTTTTAAGTTCTGTTGTAATTATTGATTCTTCTGTTGTTGTTGTTGTTGTTCTTACTGGAGATTCATGTTCAACGGGTCCTATTATTTTATTATTTTTTTTTAATAAGAAAAAATTGAAAACAACAAAAATATAAATAAATAAAATAAAAAAAATAAAACATACCAAATATACAACCTTCTTCATCAGAATTATCATTACAATCACGATTTGCATCGCAACGAGCATTTGCAGGAACGCATTGACCACTTTTGCATTGTAATTCATTTTCACCACATTTCTTACCAGAAGCTAATAAATAAAAAATAAATAAAATAAAGAAAACGTTAAAAAATATAAATGATGACAAAATATATCCCCTTAGCCTTTATCCGTCACTATAACTTTGTCAACTGTCACTTTAAGTCTGTCACTTGTCATTTTACCTGCGCCAACTGTCACTTTATATAGATATGTCAGTTGTCACTCCAAATCTACCAACTGTCACTTGTCACTTTTACATTGTCAAATGGCATTTTAACTACATCAACTCTCTTTATATCTCTCAGTTCTCATTCTAAGTTTGTCAATTGTCACTTAACTGCGTCAACTGTCACTTTATAATTGTCAGTTGTCATTGTAACTTTCTTAACTGTCACTTTAATTCTGTCAATTGTCACTGTAACATTGTACAATGTCACTTTAACTTTGTTAGATGTCAAATTAACTGTTTAACTGTATCAATAACAATTTTATTACATCAATTCTTATTTCAAATCTGTCAGTTGTCATTCTAAGTTTGTCAACTGTCACTTGTTACTTTAACTTCCTCACATATCACTTTAACTGTATCACCTGACATTTTAACTACGTCAACTGCCACTTTATATCTCTCAGTTGTCACTCTTACTTTCTCAACTATCACTCTAAGCCTGTCACTTGTCATTTTGACTACGTCAACTGTCTTTTTATATCTGTCAGTTGTCACTCCAACTTTATCAACTGTCACTTGTCCTTTTTAACATTATCAAATGTCATTTTATCTGTATAAACTGACACTTTAACTAAGCCAACTGTCTTTTTTATATCTCTCATTTTAAGTTTTTTCAACTGTCACTTGTTATTTTAACTACGTCAACTGTCAATTTGTATCTTTCAATAGTCACACCAATTGTCAACTGTCAATTTGTATCTTTCAATAGTCACACCAACTGTCAATTTGTATCTTTCAATAGTCACACCAACTGTCAACTGTCAATTTGTATCTTTCAATAGTCACACCAACTGTCAACTGTCACTTGTGTCTTTAACATTGTCAAATGTCACTTTATCTGTATAAATTGACACTTTAACTACGTCCTGTCTCTTTATATCTTATATTTTAAGTTTGTCCACTCTCACTTCTCATTTTAACTGCGTCAATTGTCACTTTATATCTGTCAGATGTCACTCTAACTTAATCAACTGTCACTTGTCCCTTTAGCACTGTCAAATGTCACTTGATCTATATAAACTGACACTTTAACTACGTCAACTTTCTCTTTATCTCTCATTCTAAGTTTGTCAACTGTCACTTGTCATTTTAACTGCGTCAATTGTCACTTTATATCTTTCAGTTGTCACTCTAACTTTATTAACTATCACTTTTCAACTGTCACTTGTCATTTTAACTGCGTCAACTGTCACTTTATAATCGTCAGTTGTCACTCTAACTTTATCAACTGTCACTTGTTCCTTTTAACATTGTCAAATGTTACTTTATTTGTATAAACTGACATTTTAACACAGTCAACTGTCTCTTTATAACTCTCGTTAAGTTTGTCAACTATCACTTGTCATTTTAACTGCGTCAACTGTTTCTTTATTATCAGTACTCCATTCAATCTTTATAAACTGTCACTTGCCATTTTAACACTGTTAAATGTGTATAAATTGATACTTTAATTACGTCAACTTTCATTCTAAGTTTGTCAACTGTCATTTGTCATTTTAACTACGTCAACTGTCACTTTATATTTGTGTATTTTCATCTAACTTTATCAAATGTCACTTTATTTTCATTGTCATTTTGTCAATTTGTTCATTTTGTCAATTTGGTCATTTTGTCAATTTGGTCATTTTGTCAATTTTGTCATTTTGTCAATTTTGTCAATTTGGTCATTTTGTCAATTTGGTCATTTTGTCAATTTGGTCATTTTGTCAATTTGGTCATTTTGTCAATTTGGTCATTTTGTCAATTTGGTCATTTTGTCAATTTGGTCATTTTGTCAATTTGGTCATTTTGTTAATTTGGTCATTTTGTCAATTTGGTCATTTTGTCAATTTGGTCATTTTGTCAATTTGGTCATTTTGTCAATTTGGTCATTTTGTCAATTTGGTCATTTTGTCAATTTGGTCATTTTGTCAATTTGGTCATTTTGTCAATTTGGTCATTTTGTCAATTTGGTCATTTTGTCAATTTGGTCATGTTGTCAATTTGGTCATTTTGTCAATTTGGTCATTTTGTCAATTTGGTCATTTTGTCAATTTGGTCATTTTGGTCATTTTGGTCAATTTGGTCATTTTGGTCAATTTGGTCATTTTGGTCAATTTGGTCATTTTGGTCAATTTGGTCATTTTGGTCAATTTGGTCATTTTGGTCATTTTGGTCAATTTGGTCATTTTGGTCAATTTGGTCATTTTGGTCAATTTGGTCATTTTGGTCATTTTGTCCATTTGGTCATTTTGTCAATTTGGTCGTTTTGTCAATTTGGTCATTTTGTCAATTTGGTCATTTTGTCAATTTGGTCATTTTGTCAATTTGGTCATTTTGTCAATTTGGTCATTTTGTCAATTTGGTCATTTTGTCAATTTGGTCATTTTGTCAATTTGGTCATTTTGTCAATTTGGTCATTTTGTCAATTTGGTCATTTTGTCAATTTGGTCATTTTGTCAATTTGGTCATTTTGTCAATTTGGTCATTTTGTCAATTTGGTCATTTTGTCAATTTGGTCATTTTGTCAATTTGGTCATTTTGTCAATTTGGTCATTTTGTCAATTTGGTCATTTTGTCAATTTGGTCATTTTGTCAATTTGGTCATTTTGTCAATTTGGTCATTTTGTCAATTTGGTCATTTTGTCAATTTGGTCATTTTGTCAATTTGGTCATTTTGTCAATTTGGTCATTTTGTCAATTTGGTCATTTTGTCAATTTGGTCATTTTGTCAATTTGGTCATTTTGTCAATTTGGTCATTTTGTCAATTTGGCCATTTTGTCAATTTGGTCATTTTGTCAATTTGGTCATTTTGTCAATTTGGTCATTTTGTCAATTTGGTCATTTTGTCAATTTGGTCATTTTGTCAATTTGGTCATTTTGTCAATTTGGTCATTTTGTCAATTTGGTCATTTTGTCAATTTGGTCATTTTGTCAATTTGGTCATTTTGTCAATTTGGTCATTTTGTCAATTTGGTCATTTTGTCAATTTGGTCATTTTGTCAATTTGGTCATTTTGTCAATTTGGTCATTTTGTCAATTTGGTCATTTTGTCAATTTGGTCATTTTGTCAATTTGGTCATTTTGTCAATTTGGTCATTTTGTCAATTTGGTCATTTTGTCAATTTGGTCATTTTGTCAATTTGGTCATTTTGTCAATTTGGTCATTTTGTCAATTTGGTCATTTTGTCAATTTGGTCATTTTGTCAATTTGGTCATTTTGTCAATTTGGTCATTTTGTCAATTTGGTCATTTTGTCAATTTGGTCATTTTGTCAATTTGGTCATTTTGTCAATTTGGTCATTTTGTCAATTTGGTCATTTTGTCAATTTGGTCATTTTGTCAATTTGGTCATTTTGTCAATTTGGTCATTTTGTCAATTTGGTCATTTTGTCAATTGTCAATTTGGTCATTTTGTCAATTTGGTCATTTTGTCAATTTGGTCATTTTGTCAATTTGGTCATTTTGTCAATTTGGTCATTTTGTCAATTTGGTCATTTTGTCAATTTGGTCATTTTGTCAATTTGGTCATTTTGTCAATTTGGTCATTTTGTCAATTTGGTCATTTTGTCAATTTGGTCATTTTGTCAATTTGGTCATTTTGTCAATTTGGTCATTTTGTCAATTGTCATTTTGTCAATTGTCATTTTGTCAATTGTTATTTTGTCAATTGTCATTTTGTCAATTGTCATTTTGTCAATTGTCATTTTGTCAATTGTCATTTTGTCAATTGTCATTTTGTCAATTGTCATTTTGTCAATTGTCATTTTGTCAATTGTCATTTTGTCAATTGTCATTTTGTCAATTGTCATTTTGTCAATTGTCATTTTGTCAATTGTCATTTTGTCAATTGTCATTTTGTCAATTGTCATTTTGTCAATTGTCATTTTGTCAATTGTCATTTTGTCAATTGTCATTTTGTCAATTGTCATTTTGTCAATTGTCATTTTGTCAATTGTCATTTTGTCAATTGTCATTTTGTCAATTGTCATTTTGTCAATTGTCATTTTGTCAATTGTCATTTTGTCAATTGTCATTTTGTCAATTGTCATTTTGTCAATTGTCATTTTGTCAATTGTCATTTTGTCAATTGTCATTTTGTCAATTGTCATTTTGTCAATTGTCATTTTGTCAATTGTCATTTTGTCAATTGTCATTTTGTCAATTGTCATTTTGTCAATTGTCATTTTGTCAATTGTCATTTTGTCAATTGTCATTTTGTCAATTGTCATTTTGTCAATTGTCATTTTGTCAATTGTCATTTTGTCAATTGTCATTTTGTCAATTGTCATTTTGTCAATTGTCATTTTGTCAATTGTCATTTTGTCAATTGTCATTTTGTCAATTGTCATTTTGTCAATTGTCATTTTGTCAATTGTCATTTTGTCAATTGTCATTTTGTCAATTGTCATTTTGTCAATTGTCATTTTGTCAATTGTCATTTTGTCAATTGTCATTTTGTCAATTGTCATTTTGTCAATTGTCATTTTGTCAATTGTCATTTTGTCAATTGTCATTTTGTCAATTGTCATTTTGTCAATTGTCATTTTGTCAATTGTCATTTTGTCAATTGTCATTTTGTCAATTGTCATTTTGTCAATTGTCATTTTGTCAATTGTCATTTTGTCAATTGTCATTTTGTCAATTGTCATTTTGTCAATTGTCATTTTGTCAATTGTCATTTTGTCAATTGTCATTTTGTCAATTGTCATTTTGTCAATTGTCATTTGTCATTTTAACTACGTCAACTGTCACTTTATATTTGTCAATTGTCACTCTATGTATTAAGTGACATTTTAACCAAGTCAACTGTCTCTTTATATCTTTTATTTTAAGTTGGTCAAATGTCACTTGTCATTTTTAATGTGTCAACTGTCAGTTTATAACCGTCAGTTGTCATTTTAACTCTCTGAACTGTCAGTTTAATTCTTTTACTTGTTATTTTAACATTGTCAAATGTCAACTTAACTGTAACACTTGTTAAATGTCACTTTAATTGTATCAATTGATATTTTAACTGCGTCAACTGTCTTTTTATATCTGTCAGTTGTCACTTCATTTCTGTCACTTGTCACTTTAACCCTGTGAGATGTCACTGTAACTGTTTCAACTTTAATTACCAATGGATTTGTCATTTTTTATCGATTTTTGTCGGGTATTTAGAAACATATATGAAACCTACCTCCAAATTCAGTAAATCTAAGATCTTCAGGATCAGCAGTGATCAAATCATCTAATCGATGATTGGTGGAGATTGGATCAAATACAGCACGTTTGATTTCTTCACTATTTGAATATCCTTCCGATTCAATATCAGCTGTTACTCGAATTTTAAATGGATCTTGAGCTTTACTTTTCCTTAAAAAAAAATTTTTTTTTTAATTTAGGATTCGGGATTAAAAGATTAGTTTATTTACTCAATGCTAACAATGGAAATAAATTGTTCTCCGGGAACACTCGAATAAATTGTTTCCAATGATCGTTTGATTCTAATTTCTATTGTTTTAAATTCGTGTGTATTTCGATCTGCGTATGCTTCATAATATGGTTCCATTAAAGTAAAAGCAAATCGATAAACTCCTGAAACAAATATAATTATAAAATAAAGTATATGGAAACTGTAATATGTAAGATTTACTTGGATGTCCATAGTCTGTTTTTGTAGATGTTTCATCAACTTCACCATCACCATCACCATCACCATCACCAGAACCATAATCACCAGAAATACGTCCATTGTTATTATCTTCATCATCATGTAAACTATATACAAACAAACATATCATAAATATTGACAGTAATCAATTTAACACTATTGACAGTTGACAGTATTAGATTTTTGACATTGACATATCGATACAACACAGTAGCGCATATTACCAAATGATATAAATGATATTAGGTAATACATAGTATATTGACAATTGACATTAATACATGTTGATAGCTGTCACAACTAATTTATGACATTTCATAATAAACTGTGTCAATTGTTACTTTCATTTTTTGAACGGTCGCTTTAAATCTGTCAATTGTCATTCAAATGTCATTTGAATTCTTTTAACTGTCATTCTAATTAAGTCAACTATATTTTGACAATTAATATAGTCCATTTGACCGATGACAGAAATCATACTCGAAGTAAATTTAGAGTTACATCTCTCTCAGATACAGGCAAGTTAGAAATTTAAATGAGGACGTAACTGCATCTTGTTTCACCGGTAGATAAAAAGTATTCAATACGGAAGTCTTGACTTAAATCACATTCCTAGTAACCGTCATGTACGGCTCGTTGTTGAAGGGTTGGTAACATGAATGACAGTTTAAATATGTAGTGCAACCTATCATTTCAGAGTAAAATTGACTCAAAAATCGAATAATGTATACAACAATCAATTTTAGTTAATCGTTTTTTCGATAAAACCTAACTTTTTTAAATTTGATTTAAAGTATAGGGTGCGACCTATCATTTCAGGGTAAAATTAACTCAAAATTTGAATAATGTATACAAAAATGAATTTTAGTTTATCGTTTTTCCGATAAAACCTAACTTTTTAATTATTGATTTAAAGTATATGGTGCGACCTATCATTTTAGAGTAAAATTGACTCAAAAATCGATTAATGTATACAAAAATCTATTTTACTTTATCGTTTTTCCGATAAAACCTAACTTTTTTAAATTTGATTTAAAGTATAGGGTGCGACCTATCATTTCAGGGTAAAATTAACTCAAAATTTGAATAATGTATACAAAAATGAATTTTAGTTTATCGTTTTTCCGATAAAACCTAACTTTTTAATTATTGATTTAAAGTATATGGTGCGACCTATCATTTTAGAGTAAAATTGACTCAAAAATCGATTAATGTATACAAAAATCTATTTTACTTTATCGTTTTTCCGATAAAACCTAACTTTTTCAATATTGATTTAAAGTATATGGTGCGACCTATCATTTCAGGGTAAAATTGACTCAAAAATCGAATAATGTATACAAAAATGAATTTTAATTTATCGTTTTTCCGATAAAACCTAACTTTTTTTATTATTGATTTAAAGTATATGGTGTGACCTATCATTTTAGAGTAAAATTGATTTAAAAATCGATTAATGTATACAAAAATCTTTTTTACTTTATCGTTTTTCCGATAAAACCTAACTTTTTCAATATTTATTTAAAGTATGTGGTGCGACCTATCATTTCAGGGTAAAATTGACGCAAAAATCGAATAATGTATACAAAAATCAATTTTAGTTAATCGTTTTTCCGATAAAACCTAACTTTTTTAATATTGATTTAAAGTATGGGGTGCGACCTATCATTTCAGGGTAAAATTGACTCAAAAATTGAATAATAATAAGAAGAATTTGTTTTAGTTTATTGTTTTCCCGATAAAACCCAACTTTTTCAATATTAATTTAAGTATGTAGTGCAACCTATCATTTCAGAGTAAAATTGTCTCAAAAATCGAATAATGTATACAAAAATCAATTTTTTTTATCGTTTTTCCGATAAAACCTAAGTTTTTTATTATTGATTTAAAGTATGTGGTGCGACCTATCATTTCAGGGTAAAATTGACTCGAAAATTGAATAATGTTAACAAAAATTTGTTTTAGTTTATCGTTTTTCCGATAAAACCCAACTTTTTAAATATTGATTTAAAGTATGTAGTGCAACCTATCATTTCAGGGTAAAATTGACTCATGTCAACAAAAATCAATTTTAGTGTATTGTTTTTCCGATAAAAACTAACTTTCTCAATATTGACAAGAAAGTTGACAAAGTTGACATTGACATATCGATACAATACAGTAGCACATATTACCAAATGATATTAGGTAATACATAGTATATTAACAATTGACATTAATACATGTTGATAGTTGTCATCACTAATTTATGACATTTCATAATAAACTGTGTCAATTATTACTTTAATATTTTGAACGGTCGCTTTAAATCTGTCAATTGTCATTCAACTGTCACTTGAATTCTTTTAACTGTCATTCTAATTAAGTCAACTGTATTTTGACAATTAATATAGTCCATTTGACAGAAATCATACTCGAAGTAAATTTAGAGTTACATCTCTCTCAGATACAGGCAAGTTAGAAATTTAAATGAGGACGTAACTGCATCTTGTTTCACCGGTAGATAAAAAGTAATCAATACGGAAGTCTTTACTTAATTCACATTCTTAGTAACCGTCATGTACGGCTCGTTGTTGAAGGGTTGGTAACATGAATGACAGTTTAAATATGTAGTGCAACCTATCATTTCAGAGTAAAATTGACTCAAAAATCGAATAATGTATACAAAAATCAATTTTAGTTAATCGTTTTTCCGATAAAACCTAACTTTTTTAAAATTGGATTTAAAGTATAGGGTGCGACCTATCATTTCAGGGTAAAATTAACTCAAAATTTGAATAATGTATACAAAAATGAATTTTAGTTTATCGTTTTTCCGATAAAACCTAACTTTTTAATTATTGATTTAAAGTATATGGTGCGACCTATCATTTTAGAGTAAAATTGACTCAAAAATCGATTAATGTATACAAAAATCTATTTTACTTTATCGTTTTTCCGATAAAACCTAACTTTTTCAATATTGATTTAAAGTATATGGTGCGACCTATCATTTCAGGGTAAAATTAACTCAAAATTTGAATAATGTATACAAAAATGAATTTTAGTTTATCGTTTTTCCGATAAAACCTAACTTTTTTATTATTAATTTAAAGTATATGGTGCGACCTATCATTTTAGAGTAAAATTCACTCAAAAATCGATTAATGTATACAAAAATCTATTTTACTTTATCGTTTTTCCGATAAAACCTAACTTTTTCAATATTGATTTAAAGTATATGGTGCGACCTATCATTTCAGGGTAAAATTGACTCAAAAATCGAATAATGTATACAAAAATGAATTTTAGTTTATGGTTTTTCCGATAAAACCTAACTTTTTTTATTATTGATTTAAAGTATATGGTGTGACCTATCATTTTAGAGTAAAATTGATTTAAAAATCGATTAATGTATACAAAAATCTATTTTACTTTATCGTTTTTCCGATAAAACCTAACTTTTTCAATATTGATTTAAAGTATATGGTGCGACCTATCATTTCAGGGTAAAATTAACTCAAAATTTGAATAATGTATACAAAAATGAATTTTAGTTTATCGTTTTTCCGATAAAACCTAACTTTTTTATTATTAATTTAAAGTATATGGTGCGACCTATCATTTTAGAGTAAAATTGACTCAAAAATCGATTAATGTATACAAAAATCTATTTTACTTTATCGTTTTTCCGATAAAACCTAACTTTTTCAATATTGATTTAAAGTATATGGTGCGACCTATCATTTCAGGGTAAAATTGACTCAAAAATCGAATAATGTATACAAAAATGAATTTTAGTTTATCGTTTTTCCGATAAAACCTAACTTTTTTATTATTGATTTAAAGTATATGGTGTGACCTATCATTTTAGAGTAAAATTGATTTAAAAGGCGATTAATGTATACAAAAATCTTTTTTACTTTATCGTTTTTCCGATAAAACCTAACTTTTTCAATATTGATTTAAAGTATATGGTGCGACCTATCATTTCAGGGTAAAATTGACTCAAAAATCGAATAATGTATACAAAAATGAATTTTAGTTTATCGTTTTTCCGATAAAACCTAACTTTTTTTATTATTGATTTAAAGTATATGGTGTGACCTATCATTTTAGAGTAAAATTGATTTAAAAATCGATTAATGTATACAAAAATCTTTTTTACTTTATCGTTTTTCCGATAAAACCTAACTTTTTCAATATTTATTTAAAGTATGTGGTGCGACCTATCATTTCAGGGTAAAATTGACGCAAAAATCGAATAATGTAAACAAAAATCAATTTTAGTTAATCGTTTTTCCGATAAAACCTAACTTTTTTAATATTGATTTAAAGTATGGGATGCGACCTATCATTTCAGGGTAAAATTGACTCAAAAATTGAATAATAATAACAAGAATTTGTTTTAGTTTATTGTTTTCCCGATAAAACCCAACTTTTTCAATATTAATTTAAGTATGTAGTGCAACCTATCATTTCAGAGTAAAATTGTCTCAAAAATCGAATAATGTATACAAAAATCAATTTTTTTTATCGTTTTTCCGATAAAACCTAAGTTTTTTATTATTGATTTAAAGTATGTGGTGCGACCTATCATTTCAGGGTAAAATTGACTCGAAAATTGAATAATGTTAACAAAAATTTATTTTAGTTTATCGTTTTTCCGATAAAACCCAACTTTTTAAATATTGATTTAAAGTATGTAGTGCAACCTATCATTTCAGGGTAAAATTGACTCAAAAATTGACTCATGTCAACAAAAATCAATTTTAGTGTATTGTTTTTCCGATAAAAACTAACTTTCTCAATATTGACAAGAAAGTTGACAAAGTTGACATTGACATATCGATACAATACAGTAGCGCATATTACCAAATGATATTAGGTAATACATAGTATATTGACAATTGACATTAATGCATGTTGATAGTTGTCACCACTAATTTATGACATTTCATAATAAACTGTGTCAATTATTACTTTCATTTTTTGAACGGTCGCTTTAAATCTGTCAATTGTCATTCAACTGTCATTTGAATTCTTTTAACTGTCATTCTAATTAAGTCAACTATATTTTGACAATTAATATAGTCCATTTGACCGATGACAGAAATCATACTCGAAGTAAATTTAGAGTTACATCTCTCTCAGATACAGGCAAGTTAGAAATTAAAATGAGGACGTAACTGCATCTTGTTTCACCGGTACATAAAAATTATTCAATACGGAAGTCTTTACTTAATTCACATTCCTAGTAACCGTCATGTACGGCTCGTTGTTGAAGGGTTGGTAACTTGAATGACAGTTTAAATCTTATTTCAATGGTTTCTAATATCAAATCGGCCAAAAACGATGAAATGGACTATAGCAATATTGTTTAATAGATTTCATGTTAAAAACATATTAAAATGAAACTTACCCATTATTGTTATTATTATTCTGTAAAAATAAAATAAAAAAAATTATTATTAAAATTAAACTGTAAAAGGCTTTCGCAGCCATTGTCTAATCTATCAATGGTTTTTGGGCTGTTAGGCCGGCGTCGATTGTCTTGCTGACTTGACGTTTCACCAACATAAGCGGTTGGCATCTTCAGAAGTTGCTTCCTGGTTGACAGTCTGCGAACTACTGAGCTCTGCGTGGACGGAGCCCGTATTTATACGTCGGGAAGGAAGTGGGCGGGGCCTCAGTTGCTTTCGATTCCAATCGGTTCTGGTCGGTGTTGTTCGTTAAAGGTAGAGTTTTCGCCATAGCTCCACCCATCATTCCTAATTATCTTATCTGATTGGTCGTTTCTTAATTGTATCCCCACTGCTTTCTTTTGATTGGTGCACTAACTCCGCCCATCCTATCCTATTGGTAGATATTTAATAAGCTCCACCTATCATTCCTAATTATTGATTGTGATTGGTTATTTCTTAACTGTATCCCCACTGCTTCCTTTTAATTGGTAAAATAACTCTGCCCATCCTGCCTTATTGGTAGAAACTTAATAAGCTCCACCCATTATTCCTAAATATCTAATCTGATTGGTCGTTTCGTAATTTTATCCCCACTGCTTTCTTTTGATTGGTGCACTAACTCCGCCCATCCTATCCTATTGGTAGATATTTAATAAGCTCCACCTATCATCCCTAATTATTGATTGTGATTGGTTATTTCTTAACTGTATCCCCACTGCTTCCTTTTAATTGGTAAAATAACTTTGCCCATTATTGGTAGAAACTTAATAAGCTCCACCCATTATTCCTAAATATCTAATCTGATTGGTCGTTTCGTAATTTTATCCCCACTGTTTTCTTTTGATTGGTGCACTAACTCCGCCCATCCTACCCTATTGGTTGATATTTAATAAGCTCCACCCATCATTTCTAATTACCAATTGTGATTTGCTATTTCTTAATTGTATCCATAGAGATATTGTTTTCGCACCCTTAATTATGGGGACCCATGTTTTGTTGATCTTGACTGCTTCCTCTTTTTTATTAAAGTTGCCAACTGGTCGTGTTGGCGAAACGTCAAGTCAGCAAGACAATCGACGCCGGCCTAACGGCCCAAAAACCATTGATACATTACTAAAATTTATTGTAAAAATGTTTATACTTACATCATCAAAGTTATCGGTGTTGAGATTGTCCTAAAAAAAAATAATAAAAACAATTATTTACTGAATATATATTTATTTATTTAAATAATTAGTTAATAATATATACAAATACTAAAATTAATAGTGTTATTGGAAAGCTATGTTTCTCATCCCTTCTGTCAACTGTCATTCTATCTACTGTCAATTGTCAACAAACTTTCAATTATCAATCTCAAGGGTTACTATATTATTTATCAATATTACTATATCAACTGTTACTGTATCTTTGTTAACTATGATTCTGTCAACTGTCATTCTGTAAACTGTCATTCTTCCCACTTTCAATCTGTCACCTGTCATTCTTGTAACTGTCATTCTGTCAATTGTCATTCTGTCAACTGTCATTCTGTCAACTGTCATTCTGTCAACTGTCATTCTCTCAACTGTCAACTGTCATTCTGTCAACTGTCATTCTGTCAACTGTCATTCTCTCAACTGTCATTCTGTCAACTGTCATTCTGTCAACTGTCATTCTGGCAACTGTCATTCTGTCAACTGTCATTCTGTTATTCTGTCAACTGTCATTCTGTCAACTGTCATTCTGTAAACTGTCATTCTGTCAACTGTCATTCTGTCAACTGTCATTCTGTCAACTGTCATTCTGTCAACTGTCATTCTGTCAACTGTCATTCTGTCAACTGTCATTCTGTCAACTGTCATTCTGTCAACTGTCATTCTGTCAACTGTCATTCTGTCAACTGTCATTCTGTCAACTGTCATTCTGTCAACTGTCATTCTGTCAACTGTCATTCTGTCAACTGTCATTCTGTCAACTGTCAACTGTCATTCTGTCAACTGTCATTCTGTCAACTGTCATTTTTTGAACTGTCATTCTGTCAACTGTCATTCTGTCAACTGTCATTTTGTCAACTGTCATTCTGTCAACTGTCATTCTGTCAACTGCCAACTGTCATTCTGTCAACTGTCATTCTGTCAACTGTCATTTTTTGAACTGTCATTCTGTCAACTGTCATTCTGTCAACTGTCATTTTGTCAACTGTCATTCTGTCAACTGTCATTCTGTCAACTGTCAACTGTCATTCTGTCAACTGTCATTCTGTCAACTGTCATTTTTTGAACTGTCATTCTGTCAACTGTCATTCTGTCAACTGTCATTCTGTCAACTGTCATTTTGTCAACTGTCATTCTTCCCACTTTCAATCTGTCAACTGTCATTCTTGTAACTGTCATTCTGTCAACTGTCATTCTCTCAACTGTCATTCTGTCAACTGTCATTCTGTCAACTGTCATTCTGTCAACTGTCATTCTGTAAACTGTCATTCTGTCAACTGTCATTCTGTAAACTGTCATTCTGTCAACTGTCATTCTGTCAACTGTCATTCTGTCAACTGTCATTCTGTAAACTGTCATTCTGTCAACTGTCATTCTCTTAACTGTCATTCTGTCAACTGTCATTCTGTCAACTGTCATTCTGTCAACTGTCATTCTGTCAACTGTCATTCTGTCAACTGTCATTCTGTCAACTGTCATTCTGTCAACTGTCATTCTGTCAACTGTCATTCTGTCAACTGTCATTCTGTAAACTGTCATTCTGTCAACTGTCATTCTCTCAACTGTCATTCTGTCAACTGTCATTCTGTCAACTGTCATTCTGTCAACTGTCATTCTGTCAACTGTCATTCTGTGAACCGTCATTCTGTCAACTGTCATTCTGTCAACTGTCATTTTGTCAACTGTCATTCTGTCAACTGTCATTCTTCCCACTTTCAATCTGTCAACTGTCATTCTTGTAACTGTCATTCTTGTAACTGTCATTCTGTCAATTGTCATTCTGTCAACTGTCATTCTGTCAACTGTCATTCTGTCAACTGTCATTCTGTCAACTGTCATTCTGTCAACTGTCATTCTGTCAACTGTCATTCTGTCAACTGTCATTCTGTCAACTGTCATTCTGTCAACTGTCATTCTCTCAACTGTCATTCTGTCAACTGTCATTCTGTCAACTGTCATTCTGTCAACTGTCATTCTGTCAACTGTCATTCTGTCAACTGTCATTCTGTCAACTGTCATTCTGTCAACTGTCATTCTGTCAACTGTCATTCTGTCAACTGTCATTCTGTCAACTGTCATTCTGTCAACTGTCATTCTGTCAACTGTCATTCTGTCAACTGTCATTCTGTCAACTGTCATTCTGTCAACTGTCATTCTGTCAACTGTCATTCTGTCAACTGTCATTCTGTCAACTGTCATTCTGTCAACTGTCATTCTCTCAACTGTCATTCTGTCAACTGTCATTCTGTCAACTGTCATTCTGTCAACTGTCATTCTGTCAACTGTCATTCTGTCAACTGTCATTCTGTCAACTGTCATTCTGTCAACTGTCATTCTGTCAACTGTCATGCTGTCAACTGTCATTCTGTCAACTGTCATTCTGTCATTCTGTCAACTGTCATTCTGTCAACTGTCACTGTCAACTGTCAACTGTCAACTGTCATTCTGTCAACTGTCATTCTGTCAACTGTCATTCTGTCAACTGTCATTCTGTCAACTGTCATTCTGTCAACTGTCATTCTGTCAACTGTCATTCTGTCAACTGTCATTCTGTCAACTGTCATTCTGTCAACTGTCATTCTGTCAACTGTCATTCTGTCAACTGTCATTCTGTCAACTGTCATTCTGTCAACTGTCATTCTGTCAACTGTCATTCTGTCAACTGTCATTCTGTCAACTGTCATGCTGTCAACTGTCATTCTGTCAACTGTCATTCTGTCAACTGTCATTCTGTCAACTGTCATTCTGTCAACTGTCATTCTGTCAACTGTCATTCTGTCAACTGTCAACTGTCATTCTGTCAACTGTCATTCTGTCAACTGTCATTCTGTCAACTGTCATTCTGTCAACTGTCATTCTGTCAACTGTCATTCTGTCAACTGTCATTCTGTCAACTGTCATTCTGTCAACTGTCATTCTGTCAACTGTCATTCTGTCAACTGTCATTCTGTCAACTGTCATTCTGTCAACTGTCATTCTGTCAACTGTCATTCTGTCAACTGTCATTCTGTCAACTGTCATTCTGTCAACTGTCATTCTGTCAACTGTCATTCTGTCAACTGTCATTCTGTCAACTGTCATTCTGTCAACTGTCATTCTGTCAACTGTCATTCTCTCAACTGTCATTCTCTCAACTGTCATTCTGTCAACTGTCATTCTGTAAACTGTCATTCTGTCAACTGTCATTCTGTCAACTGTCATTCTGTCAACTGTCATTCTGTCAACTGTCATTCTGTCAACTGTCATTCTGTCAACTGTCATTCTGTCAACTGTCATTCTGTCAACTGTCATTCTGTCAACTGTCATTCTGTCAACTGTCATTCTGTCAACTGTCATTCTGTCAACTGTCATTCTGTCAACTGTCATTCTGTCAACTGTCATTCTGTCAACTGTCATTCTCTCAACTGTCATTCTCTCAACTGTCATTCTGTCAACTGTCATTCTGTAAACTGTCATTCTGTCAACTGTCATTCTCTCAACTGTCATTCTGTCAACTGTCATTCTCTCAACTGTCATTCTGTCAACTGCCATTCTGTCAACTGTCATTCTGTCAACTGTCATTCTGTCAACTGTCATTCTGTCAACTGTCATTCTGTCAACTGTCATTCTGTCAACTGTCATTCTGTCAACTGTCATTCTGTCAACTGTCATTCTGTCAACTGTCATTCTGTCAACTGTCATTCTGTCAACTGTCATTCTGTCAACTGTCATTCTGTCAACTGTCATTCTGTCAACTGTCATTCTGTCAACTGTCATTCTGTCAACTGTCATTCTGTCAACTGTCATTCTGTCAACTGTCATTCTGTCAACTGTCATTCTGTCAGCTGTTATTCTGTCAACTGTCGTTTTATCAAACTGTCATTCTGTCAATCATTCTGTTAACTGTTATTTTTTGTCAAATTATTAGTAAGCAGAAAACAGTGAAATTTGTTAAATAACTAGCGGGAAGTTGCAAGGATGGCCTTTAAGGTCAACCTTATTTCGAATTTTTTTTTTTATATTTTAGTAATGACAACATTTACCACCAATTACTCACATTATACTCTTCAGGTTCTTCCTATAAGGGCATAAAAAAAATATATTTATATATACTTTTTGACACCTGACATTTTATATTAATGATAGTGATCATATTCGAATTTTGACATTTTTGACAGCTGACATTCAAAATATATATAAGTTGTTAATTTTGACAACTAACATTTGAAGTATCTGTCAGTTGTCTTCTTTGTCAGCTGTTATATATAACTTTGACATTTTTCACAGTTGAAACTTAACATTTTTGACAGATAACATTTAGAAGTATCTATCTGTTGTCAATTTTGAAAACGAACACTGACAGTTGGTATTTAAAATATCTGTCAATTGTCATTTTAGACAGCTTGACATTATCAAAGTAGTTATTTTTGATAGCTAACATTTGAAATAAGTAAGTATATGTCAATTGTTATTTTTTGACATTTAACAATTTTGACAACTGACATTTGATATATGAAATATCTTGTCAATTGTCAATTTTGATACTCGATTATAAGCTAAGATTGAGTTTTGTAAATTTTAATGAAATTTTGTTAGAAAAGCGTGTTGTTTATGTACAAAAAATTGAAAAGTTATATTTTTCCCATAACCATCACCATTACATTAAGTGTTAATATAGAAAATGTTATTATAGGTATATTATACGAATAAAATACAATAATTTCTGCATTATTACATTATTGGGAAGAAATCAAGATCGAAATGAAAACTTGAAAGTTTTTTTCGGATACCACAAGGATCTGTTGTTAGACCCATAATGTATGTAAATATTATTAATCATTGGTAAAATGTTTTTGACTTAAAAACGTGAATAAATGCAGGAATCATTATATTTATTAATAAAACAAATAAAAAAATAGATTCAGAGAAATAATTGCCCAAGGAAAAAATATAAAATATCCATGATAATGATGATAATCCACAGCCATGCCTGTTGATTGATATTTTAAATGGAAAAAATCCACCCCTTTACTAAACTCCACTCCATCATCACTTACATAATCATCATCAACCCCTTTTTGTCCTTTATTATTATTATTATCATTAGTATCTCCACCTCCTGTTATTAATTGTCCAAAATCATCATCATCATCTTCATTTTGTCCAATTTGTCCTTGAGTTAGACCTTCATCTTGATCATTCTCATCTTGAAATTGAATTTGTCCTTGATTTTGTCCATCAATATCAATTTCATCTTGATTATGATCGTCATTTCCAAACAAACCTTGAGCTAGTTTTTTTTTGGCCTATATTTAATAGTGGGTAAGTAACACAAAACTAACTACACATATAGAAAATTAGAAAAGTTAAAAAAGGAAAAAAAGTAAGATGCAAATTTAAATATAATTTACTTACATCATCATATTCATCATCAAACTCATCATCAGCTTGTCGATGTTTTCTATAAATTTTTGATCCATTTCTTTTTAATTTTTTCGATAATGTCCTATGTGGTTGTTTATGATGACTTGTTTCTATAGGTTCATCTTTTGAAAAAATATTACCTATACTTCGTTTTAATCTACTGTATGTATTGGACAACCAGTGTTCATCATTTATTTGACTAGATTCATGAAAATCTTTTCGATTTGTAAGATCTTGACTGTCAAAAATTAAATCACCATCCACCTACAAAAAAAAAATAAACAAAAATTAATACTAAATAAAACAAGTACGACATTTTAAATTAGCAGTCAACTGTCATTTTGTCAATTGTGTAATTTTTATCAATTGTGTCATTTTCATCAATTGTGCCATTTTCATCAATTGTGTCATTTTTATCAATTGTGTCATTTTTATCAATTGTGTCATTTTTATAAATTGTGTCATTTTTATAAATTGTGTAATTTTTATAAATTGTGTCATTTTTATTCAATTGTGTCATTTTTATAAAGTGTGTCATTTTTATAAATTGTGTCATTTTTATAAATTGTGTCATTTTTATAAATTGTGTCATTTTTATCAATTGTGTCATTTTTATAAATTGTGTCATTTTTATAAATTGTGTCCTTTTCATAAATTGTGTCATTTTTATCAATTGTGCCATTTTTATAAATTGTGTCATTTTTATAAATTGTGTCCTTTTTATAAATTGTGTCATTTTTATAAATTGTGTCATTTTTATAAATTGTGTAATTTTTATCAATTGTGTAATTTTTATAAATTGTGTCATTTTTATTCAATTGTGTCATTTTTATTCAATTGTGTCATTTTTATAAATTGTGTAATTTTTATAAAGTGTCATTTTTATAAATTGTGTCATTTTCATCAATTGTGTCATTTTCATCAATTGTGTCATTTTCATCAATTGTGTCATTTTTATCAATTGTGTCATTTTTATAAATTGTGTCATTTTCATCAATTGTGTCATTTTCATCAATTATGTCATATTTATTCAATTGTGTAATTTTCATCAATTGTGTCATTTTTATCAATTGTGTCATTTTCATCAATTGTTTCATTTTTATCAATTCTGTCATTTTTATAAATTGTGTAATTTTTATCAATTGTGTCATTTTTATTCAATTGTGTCATTTTTATTCAATTGTGTCATTTTTATAAATTGTGTCATTTTTATCAATTGTGTAGTTTTTATCAATTGTGTCATTTTTATCAATTGTGTCATTTTTATAAATTGTGTCATTTTTATAAATTGTCATTTTTATAAATTGTGTCATTTTTATAAATTGTGTAATTTTTATCAATTGTGTAATTTTTATAAATTGTGTCATTTTTATTCAATTGTGTCATTTTTATTCAATTGTGTCATTTTTATAAAGTGTGTCATTTTTATCAATTGTGTAATTTTTATCAATTGTGTAATTTTTATCAATTGTGTCATTTTCATCAATTGTGTCATTTTCATCAATTGTTTCATTTTTATCAATTGTTTCATTTTTATCAATTGTGTCATTTTTATTCAATTGTGTCATTTTTATAAATTGTGTCATTTTTATAAATTGTGTCATTTTTATAAATTGTGTCATTTTCATCAATTGTGTCATTTTTATCAATTGCGTCATTTTTATCAATTGTGCCATTTTTATAAATTGTGTCATTTTGATCAATTGTGTCATTTTCATCAATTGTGTCATTTTCATCAATTGTGTCATTTTTATCAATTGTTTCATTTTTATCAATTGTGTCATTTTTATTCAATTGTGTCATTTTTATAAATTGTGTCATTTTCATCAATTGTGTCATTTTTATCAATTGCGTCATTTTTATCAATTGTGTCATTTTTATAAATTGTGTCATTTTCATCAATTGTGTCATTTTCATCAATTGTGTCATTTTTATTTAATTGTGTCATTTTTATAAATTGTGTCATTTTTATAAATTGTCATTTTTATAAATTGTCATTTTCATCAATTGTGTCATTTTCATCAATTGTGTCATTTTCATCAATTGTGTCATTTTCATCAATTGTGTCATTTTTATAAATTGTGTAATTTTTATCAATTGTGTAATTTTTATAAATTGTGTCATTTTTATTCAATTGTGTCATTTTTATTCAATTGTGTCATTTTTATTCAATTGTGTCATTTTTATTCAATTGTCATTTTTATCAATTGTGTCATTTTTATAAATTGTGTACTTTTTATAAATTGTGTAATTTTTATAAATTGTGTCATTTTTATAAATTGTGTCATTTTTATAAATTGTGTCATTTTTATAAATTGTATTGTGTCATTTTTATAAATTGTGTCATTTTCATCAATTGTGTCATTTTCATCAATTGTATTTTTATAAATTGTGTCATATTCATCAATTGTGTAATTTTCATCAATTGTGTCATTTTTATCAATTGTTTCATTTTTATCAATTCTGTCATTTTTATAAATTGTGTAATTTTTATAAATTGTGTCATTTTTATTCAATTGTGTCAGTTTTACTCAATTGTGTCATTTTTATAAATTGTGTCATTTTTATAAATTGTCATTTTTATAAATTGTGTCATTTTTATAAATTGTGTAATTTTTATCAATTGTGTAATTTTTATAAATTGTGTCATTTTTATTCAATTGTGTCATTTTTATTCAATTGTGTCATTTTTATAAAGTGTGTCATTTTTATCAATTGTGTAATTTTTATCAATTGTGTAATTTTTATCAATTGTGTCATTTTCATCAATTGTGTCATTTTTATCAATTGTTTCATTTTTATCAATTGTTTCATTTTTATCAATTGTGTCATTTTTATTCAATTGTGTCATTTTTATAAATTGTGTCATTTTTATAAATTGTCATTTTTAAAAATTGTGTCATTTTCATCAATTGTGTCATTTTTATCAATTGCGTCATTTTTATCAATTGTGTCATTTTTATAAATTGTGTCATTTTGATCAATTGTGTCATTTTCATCAATTGTGTCATTTTCATCAATTGTGTCATTTTTATCAATTGTTTCATTTTTATCAATTGTGTCATTTTTATTCAATTGTGTCATTTTTATAAATTGTGTCATTTTCATCAATTGTGTCATTTTTATCAATTGCGTCATTTTTATCAATTGTGTCATTTTTATAAATTGTGTCATTTTCATCAATTGTGTCATTTTCATCAACTGTGTCATTTTTATTTAATTGTGTCATTTTTATAAATTGTGTCATTTTTATAAATTGTGTCATTTTTATAAATTGTCATTTTTATAAATTGTGTCATTTTTATTCAATTGTGTCATTTTTATTCAATTGTGTCATTTTTATTCAATTGTCATTTTTATCAATTGTGTCATTTTTATAATTGTGTAATTTTTATCAATTGTGTAATTTTTATAAATTGTGTCATTTTTATCAATTGTGTCATTTTCATCAATTGTTTCATTTTTATAAATTGTGTACTTTTTATAAATTGTGTAATTTTTATAAATTGTGTCATTTTTATAAATTGTGTCATTTTTATAAATTGTGTCATTTTTATAAATTGTGTCATTTTTATAAATTGTGTCATTTTTATAAATTGTGTCATTTTCATCAATTGTATTTTTATAAATTGTGTCATATTCATCAATTGTGTAATTTTCATCAATTGTGTCATTTTTATCAATTGTTTCATTTTTATCAATTCTGTCATTTTTATAAATTGTGTAATTTTTATAAATTGTGTCATTTTTATTCAATTGTGTCAGTTTTACTCAATTGTGTCATTTTTATAAATTGTGTCATTTTTATAAATTGTGTCATTTTCATCAATTGTGTCATTTTCATCAATTGTTTCATTTTTATCAATTGTCATTTTTATAAATTGTGTAATTTTTATCAATTGTGTCATTTTTATTCAATTGTGTCATTTTTATAAAGTGTGTCATTTTTATAAATTGTGTCATTTTTATCAATTGTGTAATTTTTATCAATTGTGTGATTTTTATCAATTCTGTCCTTTTTATAAATTGTGTCATTTTTATAAATTGTGTCATTTTTATAAAGTGTGTCATTTTTATAAATTGTGTCATTTTTATAAATTGTGTCATTTTCATCAATTGTGTCATTTTCATCAATTGTGTCATTTTCATCAATTGTGTCATTTTCATCAATTGTTTCATTTTTATCAATTGTGTCATTTTTATTCAATTGTGTCATTTTTATAAATTGTGTCATTTTTATAAATTGTGTCATTTTTATAAATTGTGTCATTTTTATAAATTGTCATTTTTATAAATTGTGTCATTTTTATAAATTGTGTCATTTTTATCAATTGTGTAATTTTTATCAATTGTGTCATTTTTATCAATTGTCATTTTTATAAATTGTGTCATTTTCATCAATTGTGTCATTTTCATCAATTGTTTCATTTTTATCAATTGTGTCATTTTTATAAATTGTGTAATTTTTATCAATTGTGTAATTTTTATAAATTGTGTCATTTTTATTCAATTGTGTCATTTTTATTCAATTGTGTCATTTTTATAAAGTAGGTCATTTTTATAAAGTAGGTCATTTTTATAAATTGTGTCATTTTTATAAATTGTGTAATTTTTATCAATTGTGTCATTTTTATCAATTGTGTCATTTTTATTCAATTGTGTCATTTTTATAAAGTGTGTCATTTTTATAAATTGTGTCATTTTTATAAATTGTGTCAATTTTGTCAATTGTGTCATTTTGTCAATTGTGTCATTTTGTCAATTGTGTGATTTTGTCAATTGTGTCATTTTGTCAATTGTGTCATTTTGTCAATTGTGTCATTTTGTCAATTTGGTCATTTTGTCAATTTGGTCATTTTGTCAATTTGGTCATTTTGTCAATTTGGTCATTTTGTCAATTTGGTCATTTTGTCAATTTGGTCATTTTGTCAATTTGGTCATTTTGTCAATTTGGTCATTTTGTCAATTTGGTCATTTTGTCAATTTGGTCATTTTGTCAATTTGGTCATTTTGTCAATTTGGTCATTTTGTCAATTTGGTCATTTTGTCAATTTGGTCATTTTGTCAATTTGGTCATTTTGTCAATTTGGTCATTTTGTCAATTTGGTCATTTTGTCAATTTGGTCATTTTGTCAATTTGGTCATTTTGTCAATTTGGTCATTTTGTCAATTTGGTCATTTTGTCAATTTGGTCATTTTGTCAATTTGGTCATTTTGTCAATTTGGTCATTTTGTCAATTTGGTCATTTTGTCAATTTGGTCATTTTGTCAATTTGGTCATTTTGTCAATTTGGTCATTTTGTCAATTTGGTCATTTTGTCAATTTGGTCATTTTGTCAATTTGGTCATTTTGTCAATTTGGTCATTTTGTCAATTTGGTCATCTTGTCAATTGTGTCATTTTGTCAATTGTATCATTTTGTCAATTGTGTCATTTTGTCAATTGTGTGATTTTGTCAATTGTGTCATTTTGTCCATTGTGTCATTTTGTCAATTGTGTCATCTTGTCAATTGTGTCATCTTGACAATTGTGTCATTTTGTCAATTGTGTCATTTTGTCAATTGACATTTGATCGTAATTTATTACCAATCATTACAAACACAAAAATTTATTAATAACAAAATTTAATAATTGAATAATAAGAATCGAGTTACATGAATTCTTATTTCATCAGAAATTAATTATTGTTTCCAAATTAGATCCTTCGGGAAACCCTATGATATTGTTAGTAGCGCGTTTCCCCCCTTTTTTTTTCTCTCCTACTAAAAATTTCATATCTACTGGAAAACTTCGGAGAAAAGTTTCGAATGCAGACATGAATTATCAAACACAAACTTATTAATAAAATCAAAGTAGGTACTCGTGTTTCTTTAGCAACTTCTTTAGTTAAAAATATGGATTCTTAATATACACCAAAAAAACAATTATAGTCAACCAGAACTGACATTTGACATAATTAGAATATTAATTGACAATTGACATAATAAGAATGACAGTTGACAGAACTAAAATGACAATTGACATAATTAGAATGACAGGTAACTACATTAGAATGTAAAGTGATACTTAGATCTTAAAATGACAGTTGACAGAAGAAGAATAACAGTTGACAGAATTAGAATGACAGTTGACAGAATTAGAACGACAGTTGATAGAATTAGAATGACAGTTGATAGAATTAGAATGACAGTTGATAGAATTAGATGTCAGTTGGAACTTAAAATGACAGTTGACAGAATAAGATTGACAGTTGATAGTTGACAGAATTATAATAATATTGAACTGTTTAGATATATAATAAATGATATTAGTTAAGTAGAAAATTATTGTCTATTCCTTGTATAAAAATTTACTGCATAGAAAGTAATAACACGTTTTCATATATGTTTCTATTGGTGTAAAAGGACCCGTAAGATTCTAAATATTCAAAAGCGGTTATCCTTTTATGAATGTATACGACTCCTTTATCTTCCTTTATATTATGGTTTCGCGCCATTTTGACACTTCTTACAGATTCCAAAACATTGCCGAAACGTGCCATAACGAATGAGCTTATACTTTGTTTAAAATCTTCTACTTTCTACTTTTCTTTTGTTCCATTTTAAAATTACATTTACTTTACAACTAACATTATGACAATTGACAATTAAAACGACAGTTGACAAAACACCAGCAACAGTACAGAGTTAGAATCATAATTGACACAATTAAAGTGAAATTTGACAGAATTATAGTCAAAATGACAGTTAAAATAGTGTTCCAATAATAGTTTACAAATATAGAATGACAATTAATAGTTAAAATGACAGTTAACAGAGTAAAAATGACAGTTGACAGATTTAAAGTAACAGTTAAGAGTATTAGAGTGACAATTCATAGAATTAAAGTGTAATTAACAAAATTAGAATGACAATTTACAATATAAAACAGAACTGGAAACTAGAATGACAGTTGATAGATTTAGAATGACAATTGACAGTCTTAGATAGAATCAAAGTGCTACTAACAAAATTAGAATGACAATTCACAACATATAAAACAGAATTAGAATGACGACTCAAAACTAAAATTGCAGATTGACAGATTTAGAATGACATTCTCGACAGTCTAAGATTGACAATTGATAGAATTAAAGTGCAATTAACTGCTGCCCCGTTCAACCGATTGTCATGAAAATTTGTATGTATATGTATTTTACCACGGAGAAGGTTTGTATGATATGCTTATTGATGCCACTCGCCACCAGATGGCGCTGCAGAGTAGCAACTTCTGCCCTGTTCAACCGATTGTCATGAAAATTGCTATGTATATGTATTTTACCACGGACAAGGTTTGTATGATATGCTCATTGATGCTACTCGCCACCAGATGGCGCTGCAGAGTAGCAACTTCTGCCCTGTTCAACCGATTGTCATGAAAATTGGTATGTATATGTATTTTACCACGGACAAGGTTTGTATGATATGCTCATTGATGCTACTCGCCACCAGATGGCGCTGCAGAGTAGCAACTTCTGCCCTGTTCAACCGATTGTCATGAAAATTGGTATGTATATGTATTTTACCACGGAGAAGGTTTGTATGATATGCTCATTGATGCTACTCGCCACCAGATGGCTCTGCAGACTAGCAACTTCTGCCCTGTTCAACCGATTGTCATGAAAATTGGTATGTATATGTATTTTACCACGGAGAAGGTTTGTATGATATGCTCATTGATGCCACTCGCCACCAGATGGTGCTGCAGAGTAGCAACTTCTGCCCTGTTCAACCGATTGTCATGAAAATTGGTATGTATATGTATTTTACCACGGAGAAGGTTTGTATGATATGCTCATTGATGCTACTCGCCACCAGATGGCGCTGCAGAGTAGCAACTTCTGCCCTGTTCAACCGATTGTCATGAAAATTGGTATGTATATGTATTTTACCACGGAGAAGGTTTGTATGATATGCTCATTGATGCCACTCGCCACCAGATGGCGCTGCAGAGTAGCAACTTCTGCCCTGTTCAACCGATTGTCATGAAAAATTGGTATGTATATGTATTTTACCACGGAGAAGGTTTGTATGATATGCTCATTGATGCCACTCGCCACCAGATGGCGCTGCAGAGTAGCAACTTCTGCCCTGTTCAACCGATTGTCATGAAAATTGCTATGTATATGTATTTTACCACGGAGAAGGTTTGTATGATATGCTCATTGATGCCACTCGCCACCAGATGGCGCTGCAGAGTAGCAACTTCTGCCCTGTTCAACCGATTGTCATGAAAATTGGTATGTATATGTATTTTACCACGGAGAAGGTTTGTATGATATGCTCATTGATGCCACTCGCCACCAGATGGTGCTGCAGAGTAGCAACTTCTGCCCTGTTCAACCGATTGTCATGAAAATTGGTATGTATATGTATTTTACCACGGAGAAGGTTTGTATGATATGCTCATTGATGCCACTCGCCACCAGATGGTGCTGCAGAGTAGCAACTTCTGCCCTGTTCAACCGATTGTCATGAAAATTGCTATGTATATGTATTTTACCACGGAGAAGGTTTGTATGATATGCTCATTGATGCCACTCGCCACCAGATGGCGCTGCAGAGTAGCAACTTCTGCCCTGTTCAACCGATTGTCATGAAAATTGGTATGTATATGTATTTTACCACAGAGAAGGTTTGTATGATATGCTCATTGATGCCACTCGCCACCAGATGGCGCTGCAGAGTAGCAACTTCTGCCCTGTTCAACCGATTGTCATGAAAATTGCTATGTATATGTATTTTACCACGGAGAAGGTTTGTATGATATGCTCATTGATGCCACTCGCCACCAGATGGCGCTGCAGAGTAGCAACTTCTGCCCTGTTCAACCGATTGTCATGAAAATTGCTATGTATATGTATTTTACCACGGAGAAGGTTTGTATGATATGCTCATTGATGCCACTCGCCACCAGATGGCGCTGCAGAGTAGCAACTTCTGCCCTGTTCAACCGATTGTCATGAAAATTGGTATGTATATGTATTTTACCACAGAGAAGGTTTGTATGATATGCTCATTGATGCCACTCGCCACCAGATGGCGCTGCAGAGTAGCAACTTCTGCCCTGTTCAACCGATTGTCATGAAAATTGCTATGTATATGTATTTTACCACGGAGAAGGTTTGTATGATATGCTCATTGATGCTACTCGCCACCAGATGGCGCTGCAGAGTAGCAACTTCTGCCCTGTTCAACCGATTGTCATGAAAATTGGTATGTATATGTATTTTACCACAGAGAAGGTTTGTATGATATGCTCATTGATGCCACTCGCCACCAGATGGCGCTGCAGAGTAGCAACTTCTGCCCTGTTCAACCGATTGTCATGAAAATTGCTATGTATATGTATTTTACCACGGAGAAGGTTTGTATGATATGCTCATTGATGCCACTCGCCACCAGATGGCGCTGCAGAGTAGCAACTTCTGCCCTGTTCAACCGATTGTCATGAAAATTGCTATGTATATGTATTTTACCACGGAGAAGGTTTGTATGATATGCTCATTGATGCCACTCGCCACCAGATGGCGCTGCAGAGTAGCAACTTCTGCCCTGTTCAACCGATTGTCATGAAAATTGGTATGTATATGTATTTTACCACAGAGAAGGTTTGTATGATATGCTCATTGATGCTACTCGCCACCAGATGGCGCTGCAGAGTAGCAACTTCTGCCCTGTTCAACCGATTGTCATGAAAATTGGTATGTATATGTATTTTACCACGGAGAAGGTTTGTATGATATGCTCATTGATGCCACTCGCCACCAGATGGCGCTGCAGAGTAGCAACTTCTGCCCTGTTCAACCGATTGTCATGAAAATTGGTATGTATATGTATTTTACCACGGAGAAGGTTTGTATGATATGCTCATTGATGCTACTCGCCACCAGATGGCGCTGCAGAGTAGCAACTTCTGCCCTGTTCAACCGATTGTCATGAAAAATTGGTATGTATATGTATTTTACCACAGAGAAGGTTTGTATGATATGCTCATTGATGCCACTCGCCACCAGATGGCGCTGCAGAGTAGCAACTTCTGCCCTGTTCAACCGATTGTCATGAAAATTGGTATGTATATGTATTTTACCACGGAGAAGGTTTGTATGATATGCTCATTGATGCTACTCGCCACCAGATGGCGCTGCAGAGTAGCAACTTCTGCCCTGTTCAACCGATTGTCATGAAAATTGGTATGTATATGTATTTTACCACGGAGAAGGTTTGTATGATATGCTCATTGATGCCACTCGCCACCAGATGGTGCTGCAGAGTAGCAACTTCTGCCCTGTTCAACCGATTGTCATGAAAATTGGTATGTATATGTATTTTACCACGGAGAAGGTTTGTATGATATGCTCATTGATGCTACTCGCCACCAGATGGCGCTGCAGAGTAGCAACTTCTGCCCTGTTCAACCGATTGTCATGAAAATTGGTATGTATATGTATTTTACCACGGAGAAGGTTTGTATGATATGCTCATTGATGCCACTCGCCACCAGATGGTGCTGCAGAGTAGCAACTTCTGCCCTGTTCAACCGATTGTCATGAAAATTGCTATGTATATGTATTTTACCACGGAGAAGGTTTGTATGATATGCTCATTGATGCTACTCGCCACCAGATGGCGCTGCAGAGTAGCAACTTCTGCCCTGTTCAACCGATTGTCATGAAAATTGGTATGTATATGTATTTTACCACAGAGAAGGTTTGTATGATATGCTCATTGATGCCACTCGCCACCAGATGGCGCTGCAGAGTAGCAACTTCTGCCCTGTTCAACCGATTGTCATGAAAATTGCTATGTATATGTATTTTACCACGGAGAAGGTTTGTATGATATGCTCATTGATGCCACTCGCCACCAGATGGCGCTGCAGAGTAGCAACTTCTGCCCTGTTCAACCGATTGTCATGAAAATTGCTATGTATATGTATTTTACCACGGAGAAGGTTTGTATGATATGCTCATTGATGCTACTCGCCACCAGATGGCGCTGCAGAGTAGCAACTTCTGCCCTGTTCAACCGATTGTCATGAAAAATTGGTATGTATATGTATTTTACCACGGAGAAGGTTTGTATGATATGCTCATTGATGCCACTCGCCACCAGATGGCGCTGCAGAGTAGCAACTTCTGCCCTGTTCAACCGATTGTCATGAAAATTGCTATGTATATGTATTTTACCACGGAGAAGGTTTGTATGATATGCTCATTGATGCCACTCGCCACCAGATGGCGCTGCAGAGTAGCAACTTCTGCCCTGTTCAACCGATTGTCATGAAAATTGCTATGTATATGTATTTTACCACGGAGAAGGTTTGTATGATATGCTCATTGATGCCACTCGCCACCAGATGGCGCTGCAGAGTAGCAACTTCTGCCCTGTTCAACCGATTGTCATGAAAATTGCTATGTATATGTATTTTACCACGGAGAAGGTTTGTATGATATGCTCATTGATGCCACTCGCCACCAGATGGCGCTGCAGAGTAGCAACTTCTGCCCTGTTCAACCGATTGTCATGAAAATTGGTATGTATATGTATTTTACCACGGAGAAGGTTTGTATGATATGCTCATTGATGCCACTCGCCACCAGATGGTGCTGCAGAGTAGCAACTTCTGCCCTGTTCAACCGATTGTCATGAAAATTGCTATGTATATGTATTTTACCACGGAGAAGGTTTGTATGATATGCTCATTGATGCTACTCGCCACCAGATGGCGCTGCAGAGTAGCAACTTCTGCCCTGTTCAACCGATTGTCATGAAAATTGGTATGTATATGTATTTTACCACAGAGAAGGTTTGTATGATATGCTCATTGATGCCACTCGCCACCAGATGGCGCTGCAGAGTAGCAACTTCTGCCCTGTTCAACCGATTGTCATGAAAATTGCTATGTATATGTATTTTACCACGGAGAAGGTTTGTATGATATGCTCATTGATGCCACTCGCCACCAGATGGCGCTGCAGAGTAGCAACTTCTGCCCTGTTCAACCGATTGTCATGAAAATTGGTATGTATATGTATTTTACCACGGAGAAGGTTTGTATGATATGCTCATTGATGCCACTCGCCACCAGATGGCGCTGCAGAGTAGCAACTTCTGCCCTGTTCAACCGATTGTCATGAAAATTGCTATGTATATGTATTTTACCACGGAGAAGGTTTGTATGATATGCTCATTGATGCCACTCGCCACCAGATGGCGCTGCAGAGTAGCAACTTCTGCCCTGTTCAACCGATTGTCATGAAAATTGCTATGTATATGTATTTTACCACGGAGAAGGTTTGTATGATATGCTCATTGATGCCACTCGCCACCAGATGGCGCTGCAGAGTAGCAACTTCTGCCCTGTTCAACCGATTGTCATGAAAATTGCTATGTATATGTATTTTACCACGGAGAAGGTTTGTATGATATGCTCATTGATGCCACTCGCCACCAGATGGCGCTGCAGAGTAGCAACTTCTGCCCTGTTCAACCGATTGTCATGAAAATTGGTATGTATATGTATTTTACCACGGACAAGGTTTGTATGATATGCTCATTGATGCTACTCGCCACCAGATGGCGCTGCAGAGTAGCAACTTCTGCCCTGTTCAACCGATTGTCATGAAAATTGGTATGTATATGTATTTTACCACGGAGAAGGTTTGTATGATATGCTCATTGATGCCACTCGCCACCAGATGGCGCTGCAGAGTAGCAACTTCTGCCCTGTTCAACCGACTGTCATGAAAATTGGTATGTATATGTATTTTACCACGGACAAGGTTTGTATGATATGCTCATTGATGCTACTCGCCACCAGATGGCGCTGCAGAGTAGCAACTTCTGCCCTGTTCAACCGATTGTCATGAAAAATTGGTATGTATATGTATTTTACCACGGACAAGGTTTGTATGATATGCTCATTGATGCCACTCGCCACCAGATGGCGCTGCAGAGTAGCAACTTCTGCCCTGTTCAACCGATTGTCATGAAAATTGGTATGTATATGTATTTTACCACGGACAAGGTTTGTATGATATGCTCATTGATGCCACTCGCCACCAGATGGCGCTGCAGAGTAGCAACTTCTGCCCTGTTCAACCGATTGTCATGAAAATTGGTATGTATATGTATTTTACCACGGACAAGGTTTGTATGATATGCTCATTGATGCCACTCGCCACCAGATGGCGCTGCAGAGTAGCAACTTCTGCCCTGTTCAACCGATTGTCATGAAAATTGCTATGTATATGTATTTTACCACGGACAAGGTTTGTATGATATGCTCATTGATGCTACTCGCCACCAGATGGCGCTGCAGAGTAGCAACTTCTGCCCTGTTCAACCGATTGTCATGAAAATTGGTATGTATATGTATTTTACCACGGAGAAGGTTTGTATGATATGCTCATTGATGCCACTCGCCACCAGATGGCGCTGCAGAGTAGCAACTTCTGCCCTGTTCAACCGATTGTCATGAAAAATTGGTATGTATATGTATTTTACCACGGACAAGGTTTGTATGATATGCTCATTGATGCTACTCGCCACCAGATGGCGCTGCAGAGTAGCAACTTCTGCCCTGTTCAACCGATTGTCATGAAAATTGGTATGTATATGTATTTTACCACGGAGAAGGTTTGTATGATATGCTCATTGATGCCACTCGCCACCAGATGGCGCTGCAGAGTAGCAACTTCTGCCCTGTTCAACCGATTGTCATGAAAATTGGTATGTATATGTATTTTACCACGGAGAAGGTTTGTATGATATGCTCATTGATGCCACTCGCCACCAGATGGCGCTGCAGAGTAGCAACTTCTGCCCTGTTCAACCGACTGTCATGAAAATTGGTATGTATATGTATTTTACCACGGACAAGGTTTGTATGATATGCTCATTGATGCTACTCGCCACCAGATGGCGCTGCAGAGTAGCAACTTCTGCCCTGTTCAACCGATTGTCATGAAAAATTGGTATGTATATGTATTTTACCACGGAGAAGGTTTGTATGATATGCTCATTGATGCCACTCGCCACCAGATGGCGCTGCAGAGTAGCAACTTCTGCCCTGTTCAACCGATTGTCATGAAAATTGCTATGTATATGTATTTTACCACGGACAAGGTTTGTATGATATGCTCATTGATGCCACTCGCCACCAGATGGCTCTGCAGACTAGCAACTTCTGCCCTGTTCAACCGATTGTCATGAAAATTGGTATGTATATGTATTTTACCACGGAGAAGGTTTGTATGATATGCTCATTGATGCTACTCGCCACCAGATGGCGCTGCAGACTAGCAATTTCTGCCCAGTTCAACCGATTGTCATGAAAATCAGTATGATGATGTATTTTTAATGGGTAAGATGAATATGATATTTGTATGAATGGAAGTTACCACCAGATGGCAATTCCATGTATCAAATTCAATACTGATTAATAGATATCTATACGAATTCGTATAAATATGTTTGAAAAATATATTTTTGGTGCGATAAGTAAAACAAAATTATAAACTTTCTTTCCTTCTCTATTTCTTCTTCTCTTTTATTTTTCTTAAATTTATTTTAGTTGTTGGCATAGCAACGCGCGTCATGTACAGCTAGTTTTCAATAATAATAAGAAATTTTTAAGTTTATTAAGTACTAAGACGCCACCGTAAGGTGGCGCATTTGTTATATTGTTAAATTATAGTCGTTTCTTGAACGTTTTTGTTTATTTATAGTAAAAATTTGTATGTAAAGTGTTAGATTAAATATTTGTAATGCAAATTTTGTAAGAAGAATTGAGTATATGTTTCTATTTTCTGTATATCACTGATTTCCATATCATTAATACAACTTCTACATTGGTTTAACGTTAAATTTTAACTAGATTATCCTAAGTATACATTTCTATTTGAATTATCTTGTTTAATCTCTTTAAAATCCTGTTTTCAAATAAAATAAAATAAATAAACAAATTGTGTTTCGAATACTTCTTCATGAATAAACGTGTTTAAAAATTATTTATATATGCAAATTAAGCTGTTATAAAAACGAGATTTATATAAATAAATTCAAGTTCTCTATCTTTAACCTTATTCCATAGTCTACTGATTGTATTATAATGATCTTGACCACTCTCACTTTTTTCGGTATTTAAATCATTATAAATATACGTAAGAAGTATAATTATATAATATGAGAATCGTGTCATACGAAATATATAATTTTTATTAAGTATTATCGAGATAATTTATAAGATCTCCATCTGCATGCGCAATAACTATTGAACGAAATGTTAATGGATTATGAAATTTGGTATATAGAATCCTTATGTCTTAAAGAAGAAGCTTATTGATTTTGGTTAAAATCGAATAACTCTAACAATAAAATTTTAACGATCTTCTCAAACTGTGTGTCCCTCTGTTAGTGTGCTTTATAACTCTTGAACAGAATATCATAGAGTTATGAAATTTGGTATATAGAATCCTTATATCATGAAGAAGAATCCTATTGATTTTGATTTAAATCGAATAACTAGAACAGTAAAATGTTAACGATTTTCTGTAACTGTGTGTCCCTCTGTTACTGTGCTTTATAACTCTTGAACAGAATATCATATAGTTATGAAATTTGGTATATAGAATCCTTATATCATAAAGAAGAATCCTATTGATTTTGATTTAAATCGAATAACTAGAACAGTCAAATTTTAACCATTTTCTGTAAATGTGTGTCCCTCTGTTACTGAGCTTTATAACTCTTGAACAGAATATCATAGAGTTATGAAATTTGGTATATAGAATCCTTATATCATAAAGAAGAATCCTATTGATTTTGATTTAAATCGAATAACTAGAACAGTAAAATTTTAACGATTTTCTGTACCTGTGTGTCCCTCTGTTAGTGTGCTTTATAACTCTTGATCAGAATATCATAGAGTTATGAAATTTGGTATATAGAATCCTTATATCATAAAGAAGAATCCTATTGATTTTGATTTAAATCGAATAACTAGAACAGTAAAATTTTAACGATTTTCTGTAACTGTGTGTCCCTCTGTTAGTGTGCTTTATAACTCTTGAACAGAATATCATAGAGATATGAAATTTGGTATATAGAATCCTTATATCATAAAGAAGAATCCTATTGATTTTGATTTAAATGGAATAACTAGAACAGTAAAATTTTAACGATTTTCTGTAACTGTGTGTCCCTCTGTTAGTGTGCTTAATAACTCTTGAACGGAATATCAAAGGGTTATGAAATTTGGTATATAGAATCCTTATATCATAAAGAAGAATCCTATTGATTTTGATTTAAATCGAATAACTAGAACAGTAAAATTTTAACAATTTTCTGTAACTGTGTGTCCCTCTGTTAGTGTGCTTTATAACTCTTGAACAGAATATCATAGAGTTATGAAATTTGGTATATAGAATTCTTATATCATAAAGAAGAATCCTATTGATTTTGATTTAAATCGAATAACTAGAACAGTAAAATTTTAACGATTTTCTGTAACTATGTGTCCCTCTGTTAGTGTGCTTAATAACTCTTGAACGGAATCTCAAAGGGTTATGAAATTTGGTATATAGAATCCTTATATCATAAAGAAGAATCCTATTGATTTTGATTTAAATCGAATAACTAGAACAGTAAAATTTTAACGATTTTCTGTAACTGTGTGTCCCTCTGTTAGTGTGCTTAATAACTCTTGAACGGAATATCAAAGGGTTATGAAATTTGGTATATAGAATCCTTATATCATAAAGAAGAATCCTATTGATTTTGATTTAAATCGAATAACTAGAACAGTAAAATTTTAACGATTTTCTGTAACTGTGTGTCCCTCTGTTAGTGTGCTTAATAACTCTTGAACGGAATATCAACGGGTTATGAAATTTGGTATATAGAATCCTTATATCATAAAGAAGAATCCTATTGATTTTGATTTAAATCGAATAACTAGAACAGTAAAATTTTAACGATTTTCTGTAACTGTGTGTCCCTCTGTTAGTGTGCTTTATAACTCTTGAACAGAATATCATAGAGTTATGAAATTTGGTATATAGAATTCTTATATCATAAAGAAGAATCCTATTGATTTTGATTTAAATCGAATAACTAGAACAGTAAAATTTTAACGATTTTCTGTAACTGTGTGTCCCTCTGTTAGTGTGCTTAATAACTCTTGAACGGAATATCAAAGGGTTATGAAATTTGGTATATAGAATCCTTATATCATAAAGAAGAATCCTATTGATTTTGATTTAAATCGAATAACTATAACAGTAAAATTTTAACGATTTTCTGTACCTGTGTGTCCCTCTGTTAGTGTGCTTTATAACTCTTGATCAGAATATCATAGAGTTATGAAATTTGGTATATAGAATCCTTATATCATAAAGAAGAATCCTATTGATTTTGATTTAAATCGAATAACTAGAACAGTAAAATTTTAACAATTTTCTGTAACTGTGTGTCCCTCTGTTAGTGTGCTTTATAACTCTTGAACAGAATATCATAGAGTTATGAAATTTGGTATATAGAATTCTTATATCATAAAGAAGAATCCTATTGATTTTGATTTAAATCGAATAACTAGAACAGTAAAATTTTAACGATTTTCTGTAACTATGTGTCCCTCTGTTAGTGTGCTTAATAACTCTTGAACGGAATCTCAAAGGGTTATGAAATTTGGTATATAGAATCCTTATATCATAAAGAAGAATCCTATTGATTTTGATTTTAATCGAATAACTGGAACAGTAAAATTTTAACGATTTTCTGTAACTGAGTGTCCCTCTGTTACTGAGCTTTATAACTCTTGAACAGAATATCATAGAGTTATGAAATTTGGTATATAGAATCCTTATATCATAAAGAAGAATCCTATTGATTTTGATTTAAATCGAATAACTAGAACAGTAAAATTTTAACGATTTTCTGTACCTGTGTGTCCCTCTGTTAGTGTGCTTTATAACTCTTGATCAGAATATCATAGAGTTATGAAATTTGGTATATAGAATCCTTATATCATAAAGAAGAATCCTATTGATTTTGATTTAAATCGAATAACTAGAACAGTAAAATTTTAACGATTTTCTGTAACTGTGTGTCCCTCTGTTAGTGTGCTTTATAACTCTTGAACAGAATATCATAGAGATATGAAATTTGGTATATAGAATCCTTATATCATAAAGAAGAATCCTATTGATTTTGATTTAAATGGAATAACTAGAACAGTAAAATTTTAACGATTTTCTGTAACTGTGTGTCCCTCTGTTAGTGTGCTTAATAACTCTTGAACGGAATATCAAAGGGTTATGAAATTTGGTATATAGAATCCTTATATCATAAAGAAGAATCCTATTGATTTTGATTTAAATCGAATAACTAGAACAGTAAAATTTTAACAATTTTCTGTAACTGTGTGTCCCTCTGTTAGTGTGCTTTATAACTCTTGAACAGAATATCATAGAGTTATGAAATTTGGTATATAGAATTCTTATATCATAAAGAAGAATCCTATTGATTTTGATTTAAATCGAATAACTAGAACAGTAAAATTTTAACGATTTTCTGTAACTGTGTGTCCCTCTGTTAGTGTGCTTAATAACTCTTGAACGGAATATCAAAGGGTTATGAAATTTGGTATATAGAATCCTTATATCATAAAGAAGAATCCTATTGATTTTGATTTAAATCGAATAACTAGAACAGTAAAATTTTAACGATTTTCTGTAACTGTGTGTCCCTCTGTTAGTGTGCTTAATAACTCTTGAACGGAATATCAAAGGGTTATGAAATTTGGTATATAGAATCCTTATATCATAAAGAAGAATCCTATTGATTTTGATTTAAATCGAATAACTAGAACAGTAAAATTTTAACGATTTTCTGTAACTGTGTGTCCCTCTGTTAGTGTGCTTTATAACTCTTGAACAGAATATCATAGAGTTATGAAATTTGGTATATAGAATTCTTATATCATAAAGAAGAATCCTATTGATTTTGATTTAAATCGAATAACTAGAACAGTAAAATTTTAACGATTTTCTGTAACTGTGTGTCCCTCTGTTAGTGTGCTTAATAACTCTTGAACGGAATATCAAAGGGTTATGAAATTTGGTATATAGAATCCTTATATCATAAAGAAGAATCCTATTGATTTTGATTTAAATCGAATAACTATAACAGTAAAATTTTAACGATTTTCTGTACCTGTGTGTCCCTCTGTTAGTGTGCTTTATAACTCTTGATCAGAATATCATAGAGTTATGAAATTTGGTATATAGAATCCTTATATCATAAAGAAGAATCCTATTGATTTTGATTTAAATCGAATAACTAGAACAGTAAAATTTTAACAATTTTCTGTAACTGTGTGTCCCTCTGTTAGTGTGCTTTATAACTCTTGAACAGAATATCATAGAGTTATGAAATTTGGTATATAGAATTCTTATATCATAAAGAAGAATCCTATTGATTTTGATTTAAATCGAATAACTAGAACAGTAAAATTTTAACGATTTTCTGTAACTATGTGTCCCTCTGTTAGTGTGCTTAATAACTCTTGAACGGAATCTCAAAGGGTTATGAAATTTGGTATATAGAATCCTTATATCATAAAGAAGAATCCTATTGATTTTGATTTTAATCGAATAACTGGAACAGTAAAATTTTAACGATTTTCTGTAACTGAGTGTCCCTCTGTTACTGAGCTTTATAACTCTTGAACAGAATATCATAGAGATATGAAATTTGGTATATAGAATCCTTATATCATAAAGAAGAATCCTATTGATTTTGATTTAAATGGAATAACTAGAACAGTAAAATTTTAACGATTTTCTGTAACTGTGTGTCCCTCTGTTAGTGTGCTTTATAACTCTTGAACAGAATATCATAGAGTTATGAAATTTGGTATATAGAATCCTTATATCATAAAGAAAAATCCTATTGACTTTGATTTAAATCGAATAACTAGAACAGTAAAATTTTAACGATTTTCTGTAACTGTGTGTCCCTCTGTTAGTGTGCTTTATAACTCTTGATCAGAATATCAAAGGGTTATGAAATTTGGTATATAGAATCCTTATATCATAAAGAAGAATCCTATTGATTTTGATTTAAATCGAATAACTAGAACGGTAAAATTTTAACCATTTTCTGTAACTGTGTCCCTCTGTTACTGAGCTTTATAACTCTTGAACAGAATATCAAAGGGTTATGAAATTTGGTATATAGAATCCTTATATCATAAAGAAGAAGCTTATTGATTTTGGTTAAAATCGAATAACTCTAACAGTAAAATTTTAACGATTTTCTGTAACTGTGTGTCCCTCTGTTACTGAGCTTTATAACTCTTGATCAGAATATCAAAGGGTTATGAAATTTGGTATATAGAATCCTTATATCATAAAGAAGAATCTTATTGATTTTGATTTAAATCGAATAACTAGAACAGTCAAATTTTAACCATTTTCTGTAACTGTGTGTCCCTCTGTTACTGTGCTTTATAACTCTTGAACAGAATATCATATAGTTATGAAATTTGGTATATAGAATCCTTATATCATAAAGAAGAATCCTATTGATTTTGATTTAAATCGAATAACTAGAACAGTCAAATTTTAACCATTTTCTGTAAATGTGTGTCCCTCTGTTACTGAGCTTTATAACTCTTGAACAGAATATCATAGAGTTATGAAATTTGGTATATAGAATCCTTATATCATAAAGAAGAATCCTATTGATTTTGATTTAAATCGAATAACTAGAACAGTCAAATTTTAACCATTTTCTGTAAATGTGTGTCCCTCTGTTACTGAGCTTTATAACTCTTGAACAGAATATCATAGAGTTATGAAATTTGGTATATAGAATCCTTATATCATAAAGAAGAATCCTATTGATTTTGATTTAAATCGAATAACTAGAACAGTCAAATTTTAACCATTTTCTGTAAATGTGTGTCCCTCTGTTACTGAGCTTTATAACTCTTGAACAGAATATCATAGAGTTATGAAATTTGGTATATAGAATCCTTATATCATAAAGAAGAATCCTATTGATTTTGATTTAAATCGAATAACTAGAACAGTCAAATTTTAACCATTTTCTGTAAATGTGTGTCCCTCTGTTACTGAGCTTTATAACTCTTGAACAGAATATCATAGAGTTATGAAATTTGGTATATAGAATCCTTATATCATAAAGAAGAATCCTATTGATTTTGATTTAAATCGAATAACTAGAACAGTAAAATTTTAACGATTTTCTGTAATTGTGTGTCCCTCTGTTGCTGTGCTTTATAACTCTTGAACAGAATATCATAGAGTTATAAAATTTGGTATATAGAATCCTTATATCATGAAGAAGAATCCTATTGATTTTGATTTAAATCGAATAACTAGAACAGTAAAATTTTAACGATTTTCTGTAACTGTGTGTCCCTCTGTTAGTGTGCTTTATAACTCTTGATCAGAATAACAAAGGGTTATGAAATTTGGTATATAGAATCCTTATATCATAAAGAAGAATCCTATTGATTTTGATTTAAATCGAATAACTAAAACAGTAAAATTTTAACGATTTTCTGTACCTATGTGTCCCTCTGTTAGTGTGCTTTATAACTCTTGATCAGAATATCAAAGGGTTATGAAATTTGGTATATAGAATCCTTATATCATAAAGAAGAATCCTATTGATTTTGATTTAAATCGAATAACTGGAACAGTAAAATTTTAACGATTTTCTGTAACTATGTGTCCCTCTGTTAGTGTGCTTAATAACTCTTGAACGGAATCTCAAAGGGTTATGAAATTTGGTATATAGAATCCTTATATCATAAAGAAGAATCCTATTGATTTTGATTTAAATCGAATAACTAGAACAGTAAAATTTTAACCATTTTTTGTAACTGTGTCCCTCTGTTACTGAGCTTTATAACTCTTGAACAGAATATCAAAGGGTTATGAAATTTGGTATATAGAATCCTTATATCATAAAAAAGAATCCTATTGATTTTGATTTAAATCGAATAACTGGAACAGTAAAATTTTAACGATTTTCTGTAACTGTGTGTCCCTCTGTTACTGAGCTTTATAACTCTTGATCAGAATATCAAAGGGTTATGAAATTTGGTATATAGAATCCTTATATCATAAAGAAGAATCCTATTGATTTTGATTTAAATCGAATAACTAAAACAGTAAAATTTTAACGATTTTTTGTAACTGTGTATCCCTCTGTTAGTGTGCTTTATAACTCTTGATCAGAATATCAAAGGGTTATGAAATTTGATATATAGAATCCTTATATCATGAAGAAGAATCCTATTGATTTTGATTTAAATCGAATAACTATAACAGTAAAATTTTAACAATTTTCTGTAACTATGTGTCCCTCTGTTAGTGTGCTTTATAACTCTTGATCAGAATATCAAAGGGTTATGAAATTTGGTATATAGAATCCTTATATCATAAAGAAGAATCCTATTGATTTTGATTTAAATCGAATAACTAGAACAGTATAATTTTAACGATTTTCTGTAACTGTGTATCTCTCTGTTAGTGTGCTTTATAACTCTTGATCAGAATATCAAAGGGTTATGAAATTTGGTATATAGAATCCTTATATCATAAAGAAGAATCCTATTGATTTTGATTTAAATCGAATAACTAAAACAGTAAAATTTTAACGATTTTTTGTAACTGTGTATCCCTCTGTTAGTGTGCTTTATAACTCTTGATCAGAATATCAAAGGGTTATGAAATTTGGTATATAGAATCCTTATATCATGAAGAAGAATCCTATTGATTTTGATTTAAATCGAATAACTAGAACAGTAAAATTTTAACGATTTTCTGTACCTGTGTGTCCCTCTGTTAGTGTGCTTTATAACTCTTGATCAGAATATCATAGAGTTATGAAATTTGGTATATAGAATCCTTATATCATAAAGAAGAATCCTATTGATTTTGATTTAAATCGAATAACTAAAACAGTAAAATTTTAACGATTTTTTGTAACTGTGTATCCCTCTGTTAGTGTGCTTTATAACTCTTGATCAGAATATCAAAGGGTTATGAAATTTGGTATATAGAATCCTTATATCATGAAGAAGAATCCTATTGATTTTGATTTAAATCGAATAACTAGAACAGTAAAATTTTAACGATTTTCTGTACCTGTGTGTCCCTCTGTTAGTGTACTTTATAACTCTTGATCAGAATATCATAGAGTTATGAAATTTGGTATATAGAATCCTTATATCATAAAGAAGAATCCTATTGATTTTGATTTAAATCGAATAACTAGAACAGTAAAATTTTAACGATTTTCTGTAACTGTGTGTCCCTCTGTTAGTGTGCTTAATAACTCTTGAACGGAATATCAAAGGGTTATGAAATTTGGTATATAGAATCCTTATATCATAAAGAAGAATCTTATTGATTTTGATTTAAATCGAATAACTAGAACAGTCAAATTTTAACCATTTTCTGTAACTGTGTATCCCTCTGTTACTGTGCTTTATAACTCTTGAACAAAATATCATAGAGTTATGAAATTTGGTATATAGAATCCTTCTATCATAAAGAAGAATCCTATTGATTTTGATTTAAATCGAATAAATAAAACAGTAAAATTTTAACGATTTTTTGTAACTGTGTGTCCCTCTGTTAGTGTGCTTTATAACTCATGATCAGAATATCATAGAGTTATGAAATTTGGTATATAGAATCCTTATATCATAAAGAAGAATCCTATTGATTTTGATTTAAATCGAATAACTAGAACAGTAAAATTTTAACCATTTTCTGTAACTGTGTCCCTCTGTTACTGAGCTTTATAACTCTTGAACAGAATATCAAAGGGTTATGAAATTTGGTATATAGAATCCTTATATCATAAAGAAGAAGCTTATTGATTTTGGTTAAAATCGAATAACTCTAACAGTAAAATTTTAACGATTTTCTGTAACTGTGTGTCCCTCTGTTACTGAGCTTTATAACTCTTGATCAGAATATCAAAGGGTTATGAAATTTGGTATATAGAATCCTTATATCATAAAGAAGAATCCTATTGATTTTGATTTAAATCGAATAACTAGAACAGTCAAATTTTAACCATTTTCTGTAACTGTGTGTCCCTCTGTTACTGAGCTTTATAACTCTTGAACAGAATATCATAGAGTTATGAAATTTGGTATATAGAATCCTTATATCATAAAGAAGAATCCTATTGATTTTGATTTAAATCGAATAACTAGAACAGTAAAATTTTAACGATTTTCTGTAACTGTGTGTCCCTCTGTTACTGTGCTTTATAACTCTTGAACAGAATATCATAGAGTTATGAAATTTGGTATATAGAATCCTTATATCATAAAGAAGAATCCTATTGATTTTGATTGAAATCGAATAACTAGAACAGTAAAATTTTAACAATTTTCTGTAACTGTGGGTCCCTCTGTTAGTGTGCTTTATAACTCTTGAACAGAATATCATAGAGTTATGAAATTTGGTATATAGAATTTTTATATCATAAAGAAGAATCCTATTGATTTTGATTTAAATCGAATAACTAGAACAGTAAAATTTTAACGATTTTCTGTACCTGTGTGTCCCTCTGTTAGTGTGCTTTATAACTCTTGATCAGAATATCATAGAGTTATGAAATTTGGTATATAGAATCCTTATATCATAAAGAAGAATCTTATTGATTTTGATTTAAATCGAATAACTAGAACAGTCAAATTTTAACCATTTTCTGTAACTGTGTATCCCTCTGTTATTGTGCTTTATAACTCTTGAACAAAATATCATAGAGTTATGAAATTTGGTATATAGAATCCTTATATCATAAAGAAGAAGCTTATTGATTTTGGTTAAAATCGAATAACTCTAACAGTAAAATTTTAACGATTTTCTGTAACTGTGTGTCCCTCTGTTACTGAGCTTTATAACTCTTGAACAGAATATCAAAGAGTTATGAAATTTGGTATATAGAATCCTTATATCATAAAGAAGAATCCTATTGATTTTGATTTAAATCGAATAACTAGAACAGTCAAATTTTAACCATTTTCTGTAAATGTGTGTCCCTCTGTTACTGAGCTTTATAACTCTTGAACAGAATATCATAGAGTTATGAAATTTGGTATATAGAATCCTTATATCATAAAGAAGAATCCTATTGATTTTGATTTAAATCGAATAACTAGAACAGTAAAATTTTAACGATTTTCTGTAACTGTGTGTCCCTCTGTTACTGTGCTTTATAACTCTTGAACAGAATATCATAGAGTTATGAAATTTGGTATATAGAATTCTTATATCATAAAGAAGAATCCTATTGATTTTGATTTAAATCGAATAACTAGAACAGTAAAATTTTAACCATTTTCTGTAACTGTGTCCCTCTGTTACTGAGCTTTATAACTCTTGAACAGAATATCAAAGGGTTATGAAATTTGGTATATAGAATCCTTATATCATAAAGAAGAATCCTATTGATTTTGATTTAAATCGAATAACTGGAACAGTAAAATTTTAACGATTTTCTGTAACTATGTGTCCCTCTGTTAGTGTGCTTAATAACTCTTGAACGGAATCTCAAAGGGTTATGAAATTTGGTATATAGAATCCTTATATCATAAAGAAGAATCCTATTGATTTTGATTTAAATCGAATAACTAAAACAGTAAAATTTTAACGATTTTTTGTAACTGTGTATCCCTCTGTTAGTGTGCTTTATAACTCTTGATCAGAATATCAAAGGGTTATGAAATTTGATATATAGAATCCTTATATCATGAAGAAGAATCCTATTGATTTTGATTTAAATCGAATAACTATAACAGTAAAATTTTAACAATTTTCTGTAACTATGTGTCCCTCTGTTAGTGTGCTTTATAACTCTTGATCAGAATATCAAAGGGTTATGAAATTTGGTATATAGAATCCTTATATCATAAAGAAGAATCCTATTGATTTTGATTTAAATCGAATAACTAGAACAGTAAAATTTTAACGATTTTCTGTAACTGTGTGTCCCTCTGTTAGTGTGCTTTATAACTCTTGAACAGAATATCATAGAGTTATGAAATTTGGTATATAGAATTCTTATATCATAAAGAAGAATCCTATTGATTTTGATTCAAATCGAATAACTAGAACAGTAAAATGTTAACGATTTTCTGTAACTGTGTGTCCCTCTGTTACTGTGCTTTATAACTCTTGAACAGAATATCATATAGTTATGAAATTTGGTATATAGAATCCTTATATCATAAAGAAGAATCCTATTGATTTTGATTTAAATCGAATAACTAGAACAGTCAAATTTTAACCATTTTCTGTAAATGTGTGTCCCTCTGTTACTGAGCTTTATAACTCTTGAACAGAATATCATATAGTTATGAAATTTGGTATATAGAATCCTTATATCATAAAGAAGAATCCTATTGATTTTGATTTAAATCGAATAACTAGAACAGTCAAATTTTAACCATTTTCTGTAAATGTGTGTCCCTCTGTTACTGAGCTTTATAACTCTTGAACAGAATATCATATAGTTATGAAATTTGGTATATAGAATCCTTATATCATAAAGAAGAATCCTATTGATTTTGATTTAAATCGAATAACTAGAACAGTAAAATTTTAACGATTTTCTGTAACTGTGTGTCCCTCTGTTACTGTGCTTTATAACTCTTGAACAGAATATCATAGAGTTATGAAATTTGGTATATAGAATCCTTATATCTTTATATTACCTATGGAAAAGTATCTATTGATTTTGGTTCAGATCGAATAATTTTAATAAAAATCTTGTTGTATCTATAAGAAATATAAATCTTAAAGATTTTGAGCAATGTTGGTGATAATTTAAAAATATATTTTTTTGTCTTGGTAAAAGAAAGAAAATTCTGAAAGTACTTAAGAAAGTTTTGGTTAAAACATAACCTAAAAGTCGTTGCAAGGAAAATTTGTTTTTCCAAGCAAAAGAGTAAAATATCCGGAACTCTGTTCGAATTTTAAGTTAGCGCGGAGAGTTTGTGAGTTTGGAGAGTGTGGGATGCCATAGGTCATTCTAATATAACAGCCTGTCGATGTCGATGTATATTTTAACACGCCACTCTCGTATCGGGACAAATTGCCGTGAAAAACTCGATCTTGATGACTTTCTAATACCCACCCACCATCGATATCGTCTCAAAAAAATAACTTTCATCTTTTCCTTCAATTTATTTATTTATTTAGATGCATTGCACGTGGGGATATCAACGATAGAATCAAATCAAAACAAAACAAAAATGTCTTTAAAACGTGACCAATTCAACTTCTTTCATTTTTTCTACTTTTTACTATTATCTTATTCATATATGATAATTAACAAATAAAACTATACAAATTGATCATAATCAACTGTTATATAGTATCTGTAATTTGTGTTATCTGTCATAAACATCTGTCAAATGTCATATATGTCGAATGTCATCTCGGAATGCACGACAGAAGTGATAACTTCAACTAATTTAAGTTGGAAAATTTGCCATAAAAAAATGGTGAATTGTCATCGAAAAGTGACGAATTGTCATCAAGAAATGAAGAATTGTCATCAATAAATGACGAATTGAATCAAAAAATGACAAATTGCTATCGAAAATTGACGAATTGGATCAAAAATTGACAAAATGACATCAAAAAATGACGAATTGTCATCCAAAAAGACGAATTATCATCGAAAATTGACGAATTGAATCAAAAATTGACCAATTGCCATCAAAAATTGATGAATTGTAATCAAAAAATGACGAATTGTCATAAAAAATAATGAATTACAACAAAAATTGACGAATTACAACAAGAATTGACGAATTGTTATCAAAAAATGACGAATTACCATCGAAAAATTGATGAATTGCCATTAAAAAATGACAAATTGCAATTAAAAAATAATGAATTACAACAAAAATTGACGAATTGAATCAAAAATTGACCAATTGCTATAACAAAAATGACGAATTCTGATCATCACAAAAAACTGATGTTTGCGATAGCGATTGTACTTGAAACAAAATTCACCAAACTTTGTACCGCCTATCAATCAATGATTTCATTTTCCAGTTTTTTGTTGATTTTATTTTATAAAAACAAGTTACATTTAGAACAGCACAAAATTTTCTATCAAAAATTGTCGAATTGTCATCAATAAATGACGAATTACCATCAAAAATTGACGAATTGATTCAAAAATTGACCAATTGCTATAACAAAAATGACGAATTGTGATCATCACAAAAAACTGATGTTTGCGATAGCGATCGTACTTGAAACAAAATTCACCAAACTTTGTACCGCCTATCAATCAATGATTTCATTTTCCCGTTTTTCGTTGATTTTATTATATTTTATCATTTGTTTCAAAGCTTTGTCTATTTGTTAAAGTAAAGAGAAATATTTCGCGAGATGGCTCTAGTTTACTCTCTTTTGTCTCACTTTTCTTCAATAAAAACAAGTTACATTTAGAACAGCACAAAATTTTCTATCAAAAATTGTCGAATTGTTATCAATAAATGACGAATTACCATCGAAAATTGACGAATTGGATCAAAAATTGACGAATTGACATCAAAAAATGACGAATTGTCATCCAAAAAGACGAATTACCATCGAAAATTGACGAATTGAATCAAAAATTGACCAATTGCCATCAAAAATTGATGAATTGTAATCAAAAAATGACGAATTGTTATAAAAAATAATGAATTACAACAAAAATTGACGAATTACAACAAGAATTGACGAATTGTTAACCAAAAATGACGACTTACCATCGAAAAATTGATGAATTGCCATTAAAAAATGACAAATTGCAATTAAAAAATAATGAATTACAACAAAAATTGACGAATTACTACAAAAATTGACGAATTGTCATCCAAAAATGACGAATTACCATTGAAAATTGACGAATTGGATCAAAAATTAACCAATTGCCATCAAAAAATGGCGAATTGTCATCGAAAAGTGACGAATTGTCATCCAAAAATGATGACTTACCATCGAAAATTGATGAATTGCCATCAAAAAATGACGAATTGACATAAAAAATAATGAGTTACAACAAAAATTGACGAATTACAACAAGAATTGACGAATTGTCATCAAAAAATGACGAATTACCAACGAAAAATGACGAATTGGATCAAAAATTGACGAATTGTCATCAAAAAATGACGACTTACCATCGAAAATTGATGAATTGCCATCAAAAAATGACGAATTGCCATAAAAAAAATAATGAATTACAACAAAAATTGACGAATTACCACAAGAATTGACGAATTGTCATCAAAAAATGACGAATTACCATCGAAAATTGACGAATTGGATCAAAAATTGACAAATTGTCATCCAAAAATGACGAACTGTCGTCCAAAAATGACGAATTACCATCAAAAATTGACCAATTGCTTTTAAAAAATGGCGAATTGTCATCGAAAAGTGACGAATTGTCATCAAGAAATGACGAATTGTCATCAATAAATGACGAATTACCATCGAAAATTGACGAATTGGATCAAAAATTGACCAATTGCCATCAAAAAATGACGAATTGTCATCAAAATTTTACAAATTAGCATAAAAAAATAATGAATTACAACAAAAATTGACGACTTACAATCGAAAATTGATGAATTGTCATCAAAAATGGCGAATTACCATAAAAAATAATGAATTACAACAAAAATTGACGAATTACAACAAAAATTGACGAATTACAACAAAAATTGACGAATTGTCATCAAGAAATGACGAATTGTCATCAATAAATGACGAATTGGATCAAAAATTGACGAATTGCCATCAAAAAAAGAGGAATTATTATGAAAAAATGACTGCTTTGACATTTGACATTAATTTTTAACATTTGACAATAGATTTTGACATTTGACACGATATTTTAACATTTGAAACGAAATTTTCACATTTGACACATGATTTTGACGTTTGACACGAGATTTTATATTTAACACTAGGTTTTGACATTTTTACACTAGATTTTAACATTTAACACGAAACTTTGACATTTGACATGATATTTTAACATTTTGACATTTGAAACGAAATTTTGACATTTGACACTAGATTTTCACATTTGACACAAGATTTTGCCATTTAACACTAGAATTTTGACATTTGACATAAGATTTTAACATTTGACACAAAATTTTGACATTTGTCACGATGTTTTGATATTTGACACTAGATTTTGACATTTGACACGATATTTCAATATGTGTGATAAAATGGGAAACCAGACATAGTGCCTTTGTAACGCGTTATGTTACAAAACAGTTTACCCTCCCATAAGAAGTTATTATTTCAAAAGTAATGATATTTATTGAATATTTCATCAGCATCTTGGCAATCTTGTTATTATGATCTACTTATGTGTTAATTTATTGATAATATTTAATATTTATAAATAGGCCTTTTTTATATATATATATATATATATATATATATATATATATATATATATAATTTAATAGCCTTGTATTAGATTTATACATTCGATAATAAATAGAGTTGAATGATTTTTTTTTCTTCTTCAACTATTTAATAACCGTTAAGATAAAATATATAAATATACTTATTATGAAAATTATATACAACTAGCTGGCCCGGCGAACTTCGTACCGCCTAACAATAAATAATTTTTTTTTCATTTCCTTTTTTACAATTTTTACATTTTTTCTACATTAATTTCCCCTGTTTTTTTATCGATAAAAAATTAAATATAAAACGGTGTCATCTATTGCATACTTGCACGACCTAAAAATATGATTGTAAGAGGAAAATTGTATAAAAATCGATAAATAAGCTTAATTAATCGATTATAAACACAAATTAATCGATAATTTCTTAAAAAATTACGATTTTATTGAATATCTGACAATTCTTCTTCTTTTTCTTAGTGAGCATGATAAATGTCAAAAAATAAAAATCCGTTAATATTTCAAACATCCTTCATTATTTTCGATAAAAAAACGATAAATATGCTTAATTAATCGATTATAAACACAAATTAATCGATATTTTCATTAAAACTTGCGATTTTATTGAATATCTGACAATTCTTCTTCTTTTTCTTAGTGAGCATGATAAATGTCAAAAATTAAAAATCCGTTAATATTTCAAACATCCTTCATTATTTTCGATAAAAAATCGATAAATACGCTTAATTAATCGATTATAAACACAAATTAATCGATATTTTCATTAAAACTTGCGATTTTATTGAATATCTGACAATTCTTCTTCTTTTTCTTAGTGAGCATGATAAATGTCAAAAATTAAAAATCCGTTAATATTTCAAACATCCTTCATTATTTTCGATTAAAAATCGATAAATATGCTTAATTAATCGATTATAAACACAAATTAATCGATATTTTCTTAAAAAATTACGATTTTATTCAATATCTGACAATTCTTCTTCTTTTTCTTAGTGAGCATGTTAAATGTCAAAAATTAAAAATCTGTTAATATTTCAAACATCCTTCATTATTTTCGATAAAAAATCGATAAATACGCTTAATTAATCGATTATGAACACAAATTAATCGATATTTTCATTAAAACTTGCGATTTTATTGAATATCTGACAATTCTTCTTCTTTTTCTTAGTGAGCATGATAAATGTCAAAAATTAAAAATCTGTTAATATTTCAAACATCCTTCATTATTTTCGATAAAAAAATCTATAAATACGCTTAATTAATCGATTATAAACACAAATTAATCGATATTTTCATTAAAACTTGCGATTTTATTGAATATCTGACAATTCTTCTTCTTTTTCTTAGTGAGCATGATAAATGTCAAAAATTAAAAATCCGTTAATATTTCAAACATCCTTTATTATTTTCGATAAAAAATCGATAAATATGCTTAATTAATCGATTATAAACACAAATTAATCGATATTTTCTTAAAAAATTACGATTTTATTCAATATCTGACAATTCTTCTTCTTTTTCTTAGTGAGCATGTTAAATGTCAAAAATTAAAAATCTGTTAATATTTCAAACATCCTTGATTATTTTCGATAAAAAATCGATAAATATGCTTAATTAATCGATTATAAACACAAATTAATCGATATTTTCTTAAAAAATTACGATTTTATTCAATATCTGACAATTCTTCTTCTTTTTCTTAGTGAGCATGTTAAATGTCAAAAATTAAAAATCTGTTAATATTTCAAACATCCTTCATTATTTTCGATAAAAAATCGATAAATATGCTTAATTAATCGATTATAAACACAAATTAATCGATATTTTCTTAAAAAATTACGATTTTATTCAATATCTGACAATTCTTCTTCTTTTTCTTAGTGAGCATGACAAATGTCAAAAATTAAAAATCTGTTAATATTTCAAACATCCTTCATTATTTTCGATAAAAAATCGATAAATATGCTTAATTAATCGATTATAAACACAAATTAATCGATATTTTCTTAAAAAATTACGATTTTATTCAATATCTGACTATTCTTCTTCTTTTTCTTAGTGAGCATGACAAATGTCAAAAATTAAAAATCTGTTAATATTTCAAACATCCTTCATTATTTTCGATAAAAAATCGATAAATACGCTTAATTAATCGATTATGAACACAAATTAATCGATATTTTCTTAAAAAATTACGATTTTATTCAATATCTGACTATTCTTCTTCTTTTTCTTAGTGAGCATGACAAATGTCAAAAATTAAAAATCTGTTAATATTTCAAACATCCTTCATTATTTTCGATAAAAAATCGATAAATACGCTTAATTAATCGATTATGAACACAAATTAATCGATATTTTCATTAAAACTTGCGATTTTATTGAATATCTGACAATTCTTCTTCTTTTTCTTAGTGAGCATGTTAAATGTCAAAAATTAAAAATCTGTTAATATTTCAAACATCCTTCATTATTTTCGATAAAAAATCGATAAATACGCTTAATTAATCGATATTTTCATTAAAACTTGCGATTTTATTGAATATTTGACAATTCTTCTTCTTTTTCTTAGTGAGCATGACAAATGTCAAAAATTAAAAATCCGTTAATATTTCAAACATCCTTCATTATTTTCGATTAAAAATCGATAAATAAGCTTTATTAATCGATTATAATGACAAATTAATCGATATTTTCTTAAAAATTTCGATTTTATGCGAATTATATCATAAAATAGATATTCTGTCAAAAGTGGCCTTTGAACGTTATAGAAAAAGTTGCTAATTTTTTTAAAAAATCTATTTTTGATAAAAATATAATTAAATTTGAATAGAAAACTGTTAAAATTTGTCAAAAATGCAATTTTTTTCAAAAAATATCAAATGAGGTTCGAAATATACGCAGATTTCAAAAATTATACAAATGAGAGATCAATCTGTCAAAAATTATAAATCTGCTTATATTTCAAACATCCTTCAATATTTTCGATAAAAAATCGATAAATACGCTTAATTAATCGATTATAAACACAAATTAATCGATATTTTTATAAAAAATTGCGATTTTATTGAATATTTGTCAATTCTTCTTCTTCTTTTCCTTAGTGAGCATGACAGATGTCAAAAATTAAAAATCCGTTAATACTTCAAACATCCTTCATTATTTTTGATTAAAAATCGATAAATACGCTTAATTAATCGAGATAAAAACTATCCTATCTTTTAAGTTAGAACAAACAACACATATCTACTAAATTTCATTGAAATCGGTTCAGTACTTTAGGAGTCCATCGCGGACAAACAACGTGACACGTAATTTATATATATTAAGATTAGATTAATTTCCTAACAATGTAATCATTGTTTTTATATAAAAATAGATATTTGTGCAGATTATTATGTCGAGGTAATCATTTATGTATATGCTTTGTAATTAAAAAAAAATCGATTTAATTGAAATGAATTTTTTATTAACTTTTAAAGTATCCACCACTTTGCTGAAATGTCAATCACTACTTTTATATAACAAAAAACCTTTTAGGAAGAGTTTTAAACAATTAAATAAGCACAGTTATGAACTCTTTTTGATCAATTATAAATTATTTATATCTTTAATCTATATATATAAAAATGAAACCCATTTTCCTTGGTCATGGCATCACGCGTGAATGGCTGGACCGATTTTACTAATTCTTTTTGTGTTGTATTTGTTATTATTAGGAGAAGGTTATTACGAAAAAAATATTAAGAAAATCTCTCAGAAATATTGAAAAATAGACATTTAATTTTGCATATTTTAAAAAACGCGCGTAACGAATGTCAATGTCATTCACAGCCATAGACTATATTGAAAGAGCATCGTTTGTTCGGAAACGTAGTTACTTAATTAAATTAACCTGTGAAATCACACCCATAACCTACGCGTGAATGGCTGAACCGATTTTACTAATTCTTTTTATGTTGTATTAGTTATTATTAGGAGAAGGTTCATTTTTATAATTTTTCAAATCTGCGTATATTTCGAACATCCTTTCATATTTTTTGAAAAAAATTGCATTTTTGAGAAGTTTTAACACTTTTCTATTCAAATTTAATCATATTTTTATCAAAAATCAATTTTTTTTTTAAATTAACAACTTTTTCTATAACGTTCAAGGCCACTTTTAACAGAATATCTATTTTATGATATAATTCGCAAAAAATCGAAATTTTTAAGAAAATATCGATTAATTTCTGTTTATAATCGATTAATAAAGCTTATTTATCGATTTTTAATCGAAAATAATGAAGGATGTTTGAAATATTAACAGATTTTCAAATTTTGACATCTGTCATGCTCACTGAGAAAAAGAAGAAAAATTGTCAAATATTCAATAAAATTGCAATTTTTGATTAAAATGTTGATTAATTTGTGTTTAAAATCGATTAATTAAGCTTATTTATCGATTTTTAATCAAAAATAATGGAGGATGTTTGAAATATTAACTGATTTTTAATTTTTGACATATGTCATGCTCACTAAGATAAAGAAGAAAAATTGTCAGATATTCAATAAAATCGCAATTTTTTAAGAAAAATATCGATTAATTTGTGTTTATAATCGATTAATTAAGCGTATTTATCGATATTTGATCGAAAATAATAAAGGATGTTTGAAATATTAACAGATTTTTAATTTTTGACATTTGTCATGCTCACTAAAAAAAAGAAGAAGAATTGTTAGATATTCAATGAAATCGCAAGTTTTAATGAAAATATCGATTAATTTGTGTTTAAAATCGATTAATTAAGCTTATTTATCGATTTTTAATCAAAAATAATGGAGGATGTTTGAAATATTAACTGATTTTTAATTTTTGACATATTTCATGCTCACTAAGATAAAGAAGAAAAATTGTCAGATATTCAATAAAATCGCAATTTTTTAAGAAAAATATCGATTAATTTGTGTTTATAATCGATTAATTAAGCGTATTTATCGATATTTGATCGAAAATAATAAAGGATGTTTGAAATATTAACAGATTTTTAATTTTTGACATTTGTCATGCTCACTAAAAAAAAGAAGAAGAATTGTTAGATATTCAATGAAATCGCAAGTTTTAATGAAAATATCGATTAATTTGTGTTTAAAATCGATTAATTAAGCTTATTTATCGATTTTTAATCAAAAATAATGGAGGATGTTTGAAATATTAACTGATTTTTAATTTTTGACATATTTCATGCTCACTAAGATAAAGAAGAAAAATTGTCAGATATTCAATAAAATCGCAATTTTTTAAGAAAAATATCGATTAATTTGTGTTTATAATCGATTAATTAAGCGTATTTATCGATATTTGATCGAAAATAATAAAGGATGTTTGAAATATTAACAGATTTTTAATTTTTGACATTTGTCATGCTCACTAAAAAAAAGAAGAAGAATTGTTAGATATTCAATGAAATCGCAAGTTTTAATGAAAATATCGATTAATTTGTGTTTAAAATCGATTAATTAAGCTTATTTATCGATTTTTAATCAAAAATAATGGAGGATGTTTGAAATATTAACTGATTTTTAATTTTTGACATATTTCATGCTCACTAAGATAAAGAAGAAGAATTGTCAGATATTCAATAAAATCGCAATTTTTTAAGAAAAATATCGATTAATTTGTGTTTATAATCGATTAATTAAGCGTATTTATCGATATTTGATCGAAAATAATAAAGGATGTTTGAAATATTAACAGATTTTTAATTTTTGACATTTGTCATGCTCACTAAAAAAAAGAAGAAGAATTGTTAGATATTCAATGAAATCGCAAGTTTTAATGAAAATATCGATTAATTTGTGTTTAAAATCGATTAATTAAGCTTATTTATCGATTTTTAATCAAAAATAATGGAGGATGTTTGAAATATTAACTGATTTTTAATTTTTGACATATTTCATGCTCACTAAGATAAAGAAGAAAAATTGTCAGATATTCAATAAAATCGCAATTTTTTAAGAAAAATATCGATTAATTTGTGTTTATAATCGATTAATTAAGCGTATTTATCGATATTTGATCGAAAATAATAAAGGATGTTTGAAATATTAACAGATTTTTAATTTTTGACATTTGTCATGCTCACTAAAAAAAAGAAGAAGAATTGTTAGATATTCAATGAAATCGCAAGTTTTAATGAAAATATCGATTAATTTGTGTTTAAAATCGATTAATTAAGCTTATTTATCGATTTTTAATCAAAAATAATGGAGGATGTTTGAAATATTAACTGATTTTTAATTTTTGACATATTTCATGCTCACTAAGATAAAGAAGAAAAATTGTCAGATATTCAATAAAATCGCAATTTTTTAAGAAAAATATCGATTAATTTGTGTTTATAATCGATTAATTAAGCGTATTTATCGATATTTGATCGAAAATAATAAAGGATGTTTGAAATATTAACAGATTTTTAATTTTTGACATTTGTCATGCTCACTAAAAAAAAGAAGAAGAATTGTTAGATATTCAATGAAATCGCAAGTTTTAATGAAAATATCGATTAATTTGTGTTTAAAATCGATTAATTAAGCTTATTTATCGATTTTTAATCAAAAATAATGGAGGATGTTTGAAATATTAACTGATTTTTAATTTTTGACATATGTCATGCTCACTAAGATAAAGAAGAAAAATTGTCAGATATTCAATAAAATCGCATCTTTTTAAGAAAAATATCGATTAATTTGTGTTTATAATCGATTAATTAAGCGTATTTATCGATATTTGATCGAAAATAATAAAGGATGTTTGAAATATTAACAGATTTTTAATTTTTGACATTTGTCATGCTCACTAAAAAAAAGAAGAAGAATTGTTAGATATTCAATGAAATCGCAAGTTTTAATGAAAATATCGATTAATTTGTGTTTATAATCGATTAATTAAACGTATTTGTCGATTTTTAATCGAAAATAATGAAGGATGTTTGAAATATTAACGGATTTTTAATTTTTGACATCTGTCATGCTCACTAAGAAAAAGAAGAAGAATTGTCAGATATTCAATAAAATCGCAATTTTTTAAGAAAAATATCGATTAATTTGTGTTTATAATCGATTAATTTAGCTTATTTATCAATTTTTAATCGTAAATAATAAAGGATGTTTGTAATAAAAGCGGATTTTTAATTTTTGACAGATCGAACTCTCATTTGTATGATTTTTGAAATCTGCGTATATTTCGAACATCCTTTGATATTTTTTGAAACAAATTGCATTTTTGACAAATTTTAACAGTTTTCGATTCAAATTTAATCATATTTTTATCAAAATCAATTTTTTTTTTAAATAATTAGCAACTTTTTTGTAACGTTCAAATTTTAACATTTTGACAGTTCGACAGTTTGACATTTTAACATTTCGGCATTTTGACATTTATTCATATTGAAATTTCGACATTTTAACATTTCAAATAGAATATGAAAATAGAAAAAATGACAAAACCGGAAAAATTAGAAAATACAAAGAAAAGAAAGTAAAAACTTAGATATAGACAACAAAACATGATAAAATCGATAAAAAAAACAGAGAAATTAATGTAGAAAAAATGTAAAAATTGTAAAAAAGGAAATGAGAAAAAAATTATTTATTGTTAGGCGGTACGAAGTTCGCCGGGCCAGCTAGTTAATCAATACAAATTAAATATTTATTTATAGACAAAACCAAATCTGTAAAGATTTATAAAAAACGTGTGCGTCTCAGGACGCGTGGCAGAAGTGATAACTTCAACTAATCCAAGTTGAACTATTTAATATTGAAACTTTTTTACTATGACAGTTCGAAATTTCTAATCAGTCGCATAGTAATTCGCAATACAGCCACCCTTTACGTGGAACGGCCTGATTATTTCAGCTTAAATGACAATTTTGACATTTTCAGTTAGTTATATGTCAATTTTTGACATTTGACATATACGTATATATCAGTTGTCAACATTTGACATTACAGATATGACAATTTTGACATTTCTACTTATTTTTATATCGATTTTTGACATTTGACAGTACAAACAAGTCAAAATCGATATTCTGATATACTTATATGTCAATTTTTGACATACGTAAATGTCAGTTGTTAATATTTGACACTACATATAGGAAAAATTTTGACATTTCTATTTATTTATATATATCGATTTTTGACATTTGACAGAAAAAACAGGTCAAAATCGACATTCTGATATACTTATATGTCAATTTGTGATATTTAACATACGTAAATGTCAGTCGTTAACATTTGACACTACAGATACGACAATTTTCACATTTCTACTTATTTTTATATCGATTTTTGACATTTGACAGTAAAAACAGGTCAAAATCGACATTCTGATATACTTATGTCAATTTTTGACATTTGACATACATATATGTCAGTTGTTAACATTTGACATTGCAATTATGACATTTTTGACATTCTTATTAACTTATATATCAATTTTTGACACTTTACATTACAAACTTAACACACTAGTATATCTATATCAATTTTTTGACATTTGACATACTTGTATGTCTGTTATTGACATTTTACAACGCAGATATAACAATTTTGACATTTTCACTTATTTATGTATCGATTTTTGACATTTAGATTAATTTTTTTTATCACTATAACTGTCACTAATTACGATACAAAATTTTTTTACTATGACAGTTCAAAATTTCTAATCAGTCGCATAGTAATTCGCAATACAGCCACCCTTTACGTGGAACGGCCTGATTATTTCAGCAGAATCGGATTTCACCTATTCTTCCATTTTTTTGTTCAACATGTATTAACGTTGATATTTAGCACTAGAAATTTTGGCGTGCGTATCACAATTATCATTTTGTAATCTAAATTTTTGATCAATTTTCTACTAAATAACACAATTCTTACCGTAATTTCCGTTAATTAGACCTACAACACAACTTTATTTAATGTTTACCACAAATAAACTCCTTTAACCGGTTTTTACTATGACAGTTCAAAATTTCTAATCAGTCGCGTAGTAATTCGCAATACAACCACCCTTTACGTGGAACGGCCTGATTGCTATTTAATACACACTTAAAACTTAAATTCTTATCCTTATTATCAATAATAACATTAATAACACACTTTATAATCAATTTTTATAAGATTTATCACAAATGAAACCACCAAAACACGTCTTTTTTATGCTAAAATTAGGCTAATCAGACTGTCATTTCTTCTTAGACAATCTGTTATTTGAATAAATAAAAAAAAGGTAAAAGTTAAGAGATGTATACAAAAAAAGTTTGCATCGGCCGGGAATCGAACCCGGGCCGCCCGCGTGGCAGGCGAGCATTCTACCAATGGACCACCGAACCACCTACGTACCTATAATAACTTCTAGAATGTATTTGTTGCACGTCTCATTTTCTTCAGTTCAGTTTAGTTCCAAAAAGTAATGAATTGTATTTAGTGACAGATTAATACCGTATGACACGGTAAATTCAAATATACTTAAAACTTACATTGGGAAAAGCATAGAGAGAGATAGAAATGATATAATTATGTTTCACTGCGCCTGCGTGTAACAACGATAAACAACGCGTTATGATAAACACTTTTTTCAACGCGTTACGCTAAAAATCAGTTACCCTCCCATAAGAAGTTATCACTTCAATAAATAAACGAATAAAATTAATTGTGGTCTATTTTTTGCACACGTGGCCTCGAAATTTCGCATAACCAGCCAGAATATAATTAGTTCAACGATCTAAATATCGACACATGTTTATTATTTCAATATAAAATCTTACATCGATTATTTAATAAGAAAAATAAATCGGATTATATATCTTAACACCCGCTTAACATTAAAAAGATTGTTTTTCTTTGCTAAAAAAAAAAAATTAGGTTATCGTCCGCAAATTTAAACATACACACTGAATATCGGATAACGAAACTTATAATTAAACCATAATTAGTCAGTAGATATGTGAGTGTGTATATTCAAGAAGCAAACTAACACTAACAAAGAAACATCATTCATAAAGAAATATCAGATTACATGTAAACTTAGAATTTCATTTTATAGTTATACACTAAATTAAATTAATAATTAAAACTTTTAAATTATAAAATGAAAATTTGATACTGATTATAAACTGTTATTTCATTTAAAATTTATCTTTTTAAAACTTTTTTTTATAGAATTCCAAACATATGACTTTTTACATACATGTTATTTAATACATATAGATAGATATATAGATAGATAGATAGATAGATCGATAGATAGATTAATAGATAGATAGATAGATCGATAAATAGGTTTCACTCCGTATAGCATTGCCGCGGAAGAGAAAATTAAGATAGCAAAAGAGCTGTTTCCAGAGACGGCAAATATACAAAGAAGACCTAGAACTGCGGAAACCGCAGTCCCATTTACGGAAGAAGAGTTGAAAAAGGTCGTAAGTAGTATGAAATCCGGAAAGGCACCTGGCATTGATGGTATCCCCATGGAAGCCATTAAGGCGATGAATGAAATCGTACCGACAGCTATACTGGACCCATTAAATAGTTTGCTTAATGAAAAGCAATATCCTAAAAAATGGAAAAAGGCTCGACTGGTACTGATACCAAAAGGAAACCCAGAACTGATTAAATTCAGGCCTATCTGTCTTCTGAACTGCATCAACAAGGTCTACGAGGGGCTGATAAGGGAAAGGCTGCAAATGGAAATAGAAAACTGTGGAGACTTCGCGGATAACCAATTTGGATTTCGCAAACAAAGATCAACCATTCAAGCCGTGGAGAAAGTCATAAACACTGTACAAGAAAACAGAAATAGCAAATGGGCAGTACTTATCACTCTAGATGTGAAAAATGCTTTTAATACGGCTGCATGGAATAAAATCCTTCAGAAGTTGGAGACGAAACAGGTAGCCAACTACCTCATAGATATAGTGGATAGATACCTGGATGAAAGACAGATTCAAATCGACAACGGTGTGACCCTGGACGTGACGGCGGGGGTTCCACAGGGTTCAGTTTTAGGACCAACCCTCTGGAACGTTCTATATGACGATCTCCTTGATATCCAAGTACCACAAGGAGTAACCCTATTGGCATACGCAGACGATCTGGCAATTGTCATTACAGCCATGAATGTAGAACAACTAAACTGGAAAGGTGAAGAAACTCTACAACACGTCAGCGAGTGGATGAGAATAAACGAGCTGGAACTTGCACCTCACAAATCAGAAGCGGTTGTACTTAAAGGACAATGGGGGAAAGAAGCGATCAGTCTATTCTGCAATGGAGTGGAAATACCCTGTAGAAGAAGTCTGGTTTATTTAGGTGTAACATTTGAGGAAGGCTGTCGTTTCCGGGAACACATAAGAACTGCTGCAAGAAAAGCTGCAATGAAGGTGGCTGCCTTAAGCAGAATAACTCCCAGAATTAAGGGCCCTGGGTCAAAAAAGCGAGTAATGCTCTATAATGTAGTACAATCTATATTGCTATACGGAGCACCCATATCGCATGACTGTATGGAGATTAAGAGACATAGAGATCTACTTTTGAAAACTCAGCGTCAGATGCTTCTTCGAGTATCTAGTGCATACCGAACGGTATCTACAAGGGCATTACAAGTGGTTTCAGGAGTAATTCCCATTGACCTTTTGGTAGAAGAAAAATGGAGAATGTATAGAAGGGCAGATAGAGGTACAACGCAGGCAAAACAGGAGGAACGTTCTGTCACATTAGACAGATGGCAAGACCTCTGGAATGACACAACAGAGGTCGCGCAATGGACAAAAACTTTAATACCAAATCTACGACATTGGATAACCTGCAAGTTCAGGACAACTGACTACTTCCTAACTCAGGTACTCACAGGCCACGGTTCCTTTAGAGTCTATGTAAAAAGAATAGGAAAGACAGAAAGCGATGAATGCATGTACTGTCAGGAAGTGGATACGGTAGAACATACTCTCTTCTTTTGTCGCAGATGGGAACAGCAAAGAACACAATTATGTCTAAGTGTTGGAATTCAACTGACAATACAAAACTTAATTCATACGATTACCATTAATGAAGCAAACCTAAATTTATTTCGCACCTTTGCCAAAGAGGTCATAAAAACAAAGGAAATCGATGAAAGAGAGGCTGCTGGAAGATAAAAGGAATTACACGGATTGCCGCTGTACCCTGATGTGATACATATTTTGTGGATTCCAGGGACAGAGAGGGCATACGGAGAGGTTTTAGTGGCTACACCACATAACCAGACGAGGGTAGAACCATGCGTCTGGTATCCGAAGGGATTTCCTCTCCACCAAAAAAAAAAAAAAAAAAAAAAAGATAGTGAGATAGATAGATAGATAGTGAGATAGATAGATGGATAGTGAGATAGATAGATAGATAGTAAGATAGATAGATAGTGAGATAGATAGATAGATAGATAAATAGTGAGATAAATGGTTAGTGAGATAGATAGATAGTGAGAGAGATAGATAGTGAGATAGATAGATAGATAGTGAGATAGATAGATAGTGAGATAGATAGATAAATAGTGAGATAGATAGATAGATAGTGAGATAGATAGACAGATAGTGAGGTAGATAGATAGACAGATAGTGAGATAGATAGATAGTGAGATAGATAGACCGATAGTGAGATAGATAGATAGACAGATAGTGAGATAGATAGATAGTGAGATAGATAGATAGTGAGATAGATAGTGAAATAGATAGATAGATAGTGTGATAGATAGATAGATAGACAGATAGTGAGATAGACAGATAGTGAGATAGATAGATAGATAGTGAGATAGATAGATAGATAGTGAGATAGATAGATAGATAGTGAGATAGATAGATAGTGAGATAGATAGACAGATAGTGAGATAGATAGATATAAGACAGTTGAAATTTGAGAATTGACATTTGACAATTCACATATAACACATGACAAATGACATATGAAGTGTGACATATGACATAACAAGTATCACTCAAATATTAGAAATGACATACATATAATAGAATGTGATAAATGGTATAAATATATAAAATTATATGAAATAAATTGAATTTAGGTGTGATATATATAAAAAAAATAAATAATAAGAAAATATAAATAATATTAATAAAAAAAAAGTTGTTGGAGAAGTCGAAAGACGATAAAATAAAGTTTGTCAAACATATTATATATATATATCAGTAAGTCGTTGAAGTTTTCATATAATAAACACAGAAAGTTTGTTCAAACTGGTAATCATATTATATTCGGCTTTTACTACTACTTAGTGTGTGTCGCAAACTAAACTCACTCACTCACACAAAACTTTCCAACCATCGTGTAGTAGAAGCTTCCTGGAAAATTAATTTTCACTCAACATTTAGAATTGAATACTTGTTGTCATTTCATATTGTTTCTTAATCAAATGAAGAGAGTCTTATCCATAAAGTCATAAAAAAATGTGTGTTAGAAATCCTAACACTAAGTACAGAATCTGACAATATACATAAAAGGATCAATCAGTTCATACAAGGGCAAAACCAAACTGTAGACACTGTGTTTTGATCTATTAGAGTTAATCAGTACAAAATAAGTTATATTTTTATCTAGTCACTGTACTGATGAGCTCTAATAGAGCGAAATACAGTGTTTGAACAGAAATCATCATATTCCATCGGTGATTTGTCATGTATGTCATCTGTCAGTTGATATCTGTGATATTGTATAATCTCTTATCTGTCACATGGTTGCTGTGACATAAATGTTATAAATGTCAAAAATATCAAATATGACACATGTCAAATATGATTTAAGGTCAAAAATGACAAATGAACTAACTGTCAACCATCATAAAATGTTATAAATGTCAAAATTTCCAAATGTCAATTATGACAGATGTTAAAATATCAAATTTAAATGTCAGAAATGTCAAATTTTAAAAATACTAGTATCTGTGATTTGTCATATGTCATCTGTCAGATGATATCTGTGATATTATGTAATCTGTTATCTGTCACATGGTTGCTGTGACATAAATGTTATAAATGTCAAAAATATCAAATATGACACATGTCAAATATGATTTAAGGTCAAAAATGACAAATGAACTAACTGTCAACCATCAAAAAATATTATAAATGTCAAAATTTTTAAATGTCAATTATGACAGATGATAAATATCAAATTTAAATGTCAGAAATGTCAAATTTTAAAAATACTAGTATCTGTCATTTGTCATATATGTCATCTGTCAGATGATATCTGTGATATTATGTAATCTCTTATCTGTCACATGTTTGCTGTGACATAAATGTTATAAATGTTAAAAATATCAAATATGACACATGTCAAATATGATTTAAGGACAAAAATGACAAATGAACTAACTGTCAACCATCAAAAAATGTTATAAATGTCAAAATATTCAAATGTCAATTATGACAGATGTTAAAATATCAAATTTAAATGTCAGAAATGTCAAATTTTAAAAATACTAGTATCTGTGATTTGTCATATATGTCATCTGTCAGATGATATCTGTGATATTATGTAATCTGTTATCTGTCACATGGTTGCTGTGACATAAATGTTATAAATGTCAAAAATATCAAATATAACACATGTCAAATATGATTTAAGGTCAAAAATGACAAATGAACCAACTGTCAACCATCAAAAAATGTTATAAATGTCAAAATTTTTAAATGTCAATTATGACAGATGTTAAAATATCAAATTTAAATGTCAGAAATGTCAAATTTTAACAATACTAGTATCTGTGATTTGTCATATATGTCATCTGTCAGATGATATCTGTGATATTATGTAATCTGACAGATAGTCACATGGGTGCTATGACATAAATGTTATAAATGTCAAAAATATCAAATATGACACATGTCAAATATGATTTAAGGTCAAAAATGACAAATGAACTAACTGTCAACCATCAAAAAATATTATAAATGTCAAAATTTTTAAATGTCAATTATGACAGATGTTAAAATATCAAATTTAAATGTCAGAAATGTCAAATTTTAATAATACTAGTATCTGTCATTTGTCATATATGTCATCTGTCAGATGATATCTGTGATATTATGTAATCTCTTATCTGTCACATGTTTGCTGTGACATAAATGTTATAAATGTCAAAAATATCAAATATGACACATGTCAAATATGATTTAAGGACAAAAATGACAAATGAACTAACTGTCAACCATCAAAAAATGTTATAAATGTCAAAATATTCAAATGTCAATTATGACAGATGTTAAAATATTAAATTTAAATGTCAGAAATGTCAAATTTTAAAAATACTAGTATCTGTCATTTGTCATATATGTCATCTGTCAGATAATATCTGTGATATTATGTAATCTGTTATCTGTCACATGGTTGCTGTGACATAAATGTTATAAATGTCAAAAATATCAAATATGACACATGTCAAATATGATTTAAGGTCAAAAATGACAAATGAACTAACTGTCAACCCTCAAAAAAATGTTATAAATGTCAAAATTTTCAAATGTCAATTCTGACAGATGTTAAAATATCAAATTTAAATGTCAGAAATGACAAATTTTAATAATACTAGTATCTGTGATTTGTCATATATGTCATCTGTCAGATGATATCTGTGATATTATGTAATCTGTTATCTGTCACATGGTTGCTGTGACATAAATGTTATAAATGTCAAAAATATCAAATATGACACATGTCAAATATGATTTAAGGTTAAAAATGACAAATGAACTAACTGTCAACCATCAAAAAATGTTATAAATGTCAAAATTTTCAAATGTCAATTATGACAGATGTTAAAATATCAAATTTAAATGTCAGAAATGTCAAATTTTAATAATACTAGTATCTGTGATTTGTCATATATGTCATCTGTCAGATGATATCTGTGATATTATGTAATCTGTTATCTGTCACATGGTTGCTGTGACATAAATGTTATAAATGTCAAAAATATCAAATATAACACATGTCAAATATGATTTAAGGTCAAAAATGACAAATAAACCAACTGTCAACCATCAAAAAATGTTATAAATGTCAAAATTTTCAAATGTCAATTATGACAGATGTTAAAATATCAAATTTAAATGTCAGAAATGTCAAATTTTAATAATACTAGTATCTGTGATTTGTCATATATGTCATCTGTCAGATGATATCTGTGATATTATGTAATCTGACAGATAGTGACATGGGTGCTGTGACATAAATGTTATAAATGTCAAAAATATCAAATATGACACATGTCAAATATGATTTAAGGACAAAAATGACAAATGAACTAACTGTCAACCATCATAAAATGTTATAAATGTCAAAATATTCAAATGTCAATTATGACAGATGTTAAAATATTAAATTTAAATGTCAGAAATGTCAAATTTTAAAAATAATAGTATCTGTCATTTGTCATATATGTCATCTGTCAGATGATATCTGTGATATTATGTAATCTGTTATCTGTCACATGGTTGCTTTGACATAAATGTTATAAATGTCAAAAATATCAAATATGACACATGTCAAATATGATTTAAGGACAAAAATGACAAATGAACTAACTGTCAACCATCAAAAAATGTTATACATGTCAAAATATTCAAATGTCAATTATGACAGATGTTAAAATATTAAATTTAAATGTCAGAAATGTCAAATTTTAAAAATAATAGTATCTGTCATTTGTCATATATGTCATCTGTCAGATGATATCTGTGATATTATGTAATCTGTTATCTGTCACATGGTTGCTGTGACATAAATGTTATAAATGTCAAAAATATCAAATATGACACATGTCAAATATGATTTAAGGTCAAAAATGACAAATGAACTAACTGTCAACCATCAAAAAATGTTATAAATGTCAAAATTTTCAAATGTCAATTATGACAGATGTTAAAATATGTCAGAAATGTCAAATTTTAAAAATAATAGTATCTGTCATTTGTCATATATGTCATCTGTCAGATGGTATCTGTGATATTGTGTAATCTCTTATCTGTGAAAAATATCAAATATGACACATGTCAAATATGATTTAAGGTCAAAAATGACAAATGAACTAACTGTCAACCACCAAAAAAATGTTATAAATGTCAAAATTTTCAAATGTCAATTATGACAGATGTTAAAATATCAAATTTAAATGTCGAAAATGTCAAATTTTAAAAATACTAAATGTCAACTATCAGATATGTCAATTATTGTCAATTTTTAAATCTTATTTATCTAATACTAGTTGTACTCGCAATGTCGTTCGCGTGGCGTGTGATCACTGTACTGATGAGCTCTAATAGAGCGAAATATAATGTATGAACAGTAATTGTCATAAGCTACCTGTCACGTTCTATCTGTAATATGTCATATATCATATATCAACTGTCACAGGGTATCAGTGATGTATCATTTGTCATGGTATCTATTGTCTGTCATATGATACCTGTCATAAGTCATCTGTCACATAAATGTTAAAAATTTCAAATATTAAATATGATAAATGTTAAAAATAACATTTAACGTAACTGTCAATCACCAAAAATGTTATAAATGTCAATCATGATAAATACGTTGGAAATGTCAAATTTTCTCTTCGGTAACAAGATCCAGGTTAAGAGAGAGTTCAAGTACCTAGGAATAAGACTAGACGATAAGCTCACCTGGAACAGCCATTTGGCACATATAACGCAACGCTCTCAGACCACACTTATGATGATGAGACGGGCCGTTGGGAAGACATGGGGTCTGAGCCCACAAATGACTAACTGGCTATACACTAGGGTTGCAAGACCGATGATGGTGTATGGCTCGATAGTCTGGTGGACCAAGGTGATGCAAACTACCGCTGTAAAGAGACTACAAAAGATCCAGCGAGTAGCGTGTCTTGGCATCACAGGAGTCATGAGATGTACTCCAACTGCAACCCTGGAAGTAGTGCTAAACCTCCCACCTCTCGACATTATTATGAAAGGGGACGCAAGGATGGCAGCCTACAGAATGGGTTGCAGTGGCAACTGGAAGTATAATGCCTCCAGTGGGCATACAAGGATGTACAGATGGACATCTTGGAAATGCTACCAGACAGGATGGTGAAGATCACAAATCTAGAAAAGCCATACAATGTCAATATTATTGACAGGGCTGCCTGGGACAAAGGTGAACCTGAATATATGAAAAGGGGGATCACTTGGTATACGGATAGCTCGAAGAAGCCAACAGACACTGGGGCGGGAATATATGGAGTCAGACCCAAAGCGCAATTTTGCGTAAGCCTGGGTAAACTGGCTACTGTTTTCCAGGCTGAAGTTGTTGCCCTATCAGAGTGTGCAAGAGTGTGTTTGGAGCGTGGTATGACAGACTACACCATATACATAAACTCGGATAGTAGAGCAGCGCTAATGGCACTTGACAGTTTTGACTTTACCTCTAAAGCAGTATGGGACTGTCATCAGGCCATGAAAACCCTGGGAGAGTACAAAAAGGTTATCCTTAGTTGGGTTCCGGGGCACAAAGGTATCGCTGGCAATGAGGGAGCAAACAAGTGGGCAAACAAAGGAGCTGAAAGCCCGCTCATTGGCCCAGAGCCGACGTGTGGTATTGCTTACAACACAGCACGAAGAGCTGTTCGCCAGTGGATGGGCATAGAACATCGAAAGAGCTGGGAAAGAACAGAAGGTAAAATACAGTCAAAGAGAATGCTGCAGACACCTACTGGTGCTATAGCTGCAGATGCCCTTGGGCTGAGGAGGAAGACCCTGCGGAAAGTGGTTGGCTTCATCAGCGGCCACTGGGTATTTCGCGGACACCTACATAAGATGGGAATTCAATTTGAAAACCTCCTATGTAGAAAATGCGGTGAGGAGGAGGAAACAGCCTTCCACGTGATATTCATGTGCCCAGCCCTGCAAGGTCTGCGTGTGAGATCCCTTGGAGATCAAAGGGAAGAACGGGCAACCATAGTCAAAAGAATCTCTTGGTTCATTAAGAACCTGGGATTTGACGAAGGATGAGGACCTGTGAATGAGGGTGCACAATAAGCTGTACTAGCTGCGATGCAATCCCATGGACTACCCCTAAGCCTGGCCCACTTTAAAAAAAAAAAAAAATGACAAATACGTCGGAAATGTCAAATTTTAAAAATGTTAAATGTCAACTGTCAAATATCAAAAGTAACATATAAAATATAAATTTTTAAAACTTTTTTTTTGTCTAATATTAGAAATGAAAGAAATTTTATCTAACTAAACATTAATTTCAAAACAAATAATAAACAGTAAATAAACTAGCAATAAAAAAAAAAGAATTAAATAATCTCTCAAGGCGAAACAAAAATGCAATAAAAGTTGTACAAGTACATAGTTAAAATTTCGGTTCCGTTATTTTAAACTTTATAAACAAAACGACCACATCAAACAATACTGATATGGCACGGCTTAAATAAACAAATATAATTAAAAGCTAAAATAAAAAGAGAGAGAGAGAAAGAAAGACTCTTCATTTGCGAATATTTACTTTCAGTATTAAATTACATTCTTAAATCAATTTTAAAAATATTGAAAGATAAACAAAATTAAGTAATCCAATCAACTTTTTTTCTACATTCATGTTTATAATCAAACTGTAATAAAACAAAATATAATTATAATATCAGACAAATGATGTATAAAAAGTGACAGGTGACATATAAAGTTTGACAGTTGACATAATATTTGACATTATAACAGATAACTGTATTTTACATGACAAAAAAAGTATAATAAATGACAGATTGACAGATGATATCTATTTAACGAATGATATATTCCTTATAATAAATAACTGTTTTACATGACATGTAACAAGTGACAGATGACGTATAAGAAGTGACAGATGAGGTATAATATTTGACAGGTAATATATAATTTATGACAGTGCCACGTACTTTAGTGTAATAAAAGAATAAAACAAAAAAAATAAATTTTGAAAAACTAATCAAGTGCTTCAAATAGAAGTTCAACTCCAGCTGAGATCGATAAGTGGTTTCTCTACTGGCAAATTAGTGCCCAGCTCAGCCGTAGAGGGTAAGTACCAAAAATAAGAGTGAGTCGCGCCACCGATTTGAACGGTTAAAATCGGAAACTGTGTTGTTCCAGGCACCGGAGATAATTAAATAACTTAGAAACTTAATCAAGATTAATTTAGTCACAAGTGGGATGACGTTAAAGTGAGCTAAATAAAACGAGAATATCAAATTAGACCCTCCTTTAATATAAAAAAATATATAGTATGGGTTTACACTACTGTTAACCCTAGAGCCTTAACAAAGGTTACCTAATGAAATAGTGCCTCTGTTTAGAGTGATCACACGTTCTACTTAACTAAATTAACTATATATATATATATATATATATATATATATATATATATATATATATATATATATACAGATGCACTGCGATTTAAAACTTAAACCGAAGAATCTTCTGACTTTCTCAAACAACTGCTCAGGTCGAAAGCAAATAGCAAAATGGCTGAAGCAATCGATTCCTTTCGACGAAATATGACACAATCCGAAGATGGCATCTACCCGTTTAATTCTTAACTCGTGCGTCTGGTCCTTAATATGTCAGATGCCAATGTAACGAATCACCCGACTGCAGACAACAATATACTGAGTTTTACGACCAGAAAAAAAGAAGAAGTAACAGCCAGCGGTTTACAAGCGAAAGTGGCAGTAAATTTCAGTAAACATAACAACAATAATTTGTGACCTGAATATAATAAATAAACGGTGATTCAAAGTAGTATTAGTAACAATTTGTGGCCAGAATATAATAAATAGACGGTGATTACCTACGAACAACCAAGAATCAACTTGTTTTCAATTCTGAATGCTACCATTTAACCCTAATTCTGGTGCAATCGTGCAGTAAGTAGATACTAATGTTATCTTTTAGAAACTATTATTTTTAGAGCAAATTTAGCCCGTGACAGTTTACAAAAAACTGTTTTACTTGACAGATGACATATGTCTTGCAATAGATAACTATTTTAAATGACATATATATATATATATATATATATATATATATATATATATATACAGATGCACTGCGATTTAATACTTAAACCGAAAAATCTTCTAACTTTCTCAAACAACTGCTCAGGTCGAAAGCAAATAGCAAAATGGCTGAGACAATCGATTCCTTTCGACGAAATATGACACAATCCGAAGATGGCCTCTATCCGTTTAATTCTTAACTCGTTCGTCTGGTCCTTAATATGTCAGATACCAATGTAACGAATCACCCGACTGCAGACAACAATATACTGAGTTTTACGAGCAGAAAAAAAGAAGAAGTGACAGCCAGCGGGTTACAAGCGAAAGTGACAGTAAATTTCAGTAAACATAAGAACAATAATTTGTGACCTGAATATAATAAATAAACGGTGATTCAAAGTAGTATTAGTAACAATTTGTGGCCAGAATATAATAAATAGACGGTGATTACATACGAACAACAAAGAATCAACTTGTTTTCAATTCTGAATGCTACCATTTAACCCTAATTCTGGTGCAATTGTACAGTAAGTAGATACTAATGTTATCTTTTAGAAACTATTATTCTTAGAGCAAATTTAGCCCGTGGCAGTTTACAAAAAACTGTTTTACTTGACAGATGACATATGTCTTGCAATAGATAACTATTTTAAATGACATATATATATATATATATATACAGATGCACTGCGATTTAAAACTTAAACCGAAAAATCTTCTGACTTTTTCAAACAACTGCTCAGGTCGAAAGCAAATAGCAAAATGGCTGAGACAATCGATTCCTTTCGACGAAATATGACACAATCCGAAGTTGGCATCTACCCGTTTAATTCTTAACTCGTCCGTCTGGTCCTTAATATGTCAGATACCAATGTAACGAATCACCCGACTGCAGACAACAATATACTGAGTTTTACGACCAGAAAAAAACAAGAAGTAACAGCCAGCGGTTTACAAGCGAAAGTGACAGTAAATTTCAGTAAACATAACAACAATAATTTGTGACCTGAATATAATAAATAAACGGTGATGCAAAATAGTATTAGTAACAATTTGTGGCCAGAATATAATAAATAGACGGTTATTACCTACGAACAACCAAGAATCAACTTGTTTTCAATTCTGAATGCTACCATTTAATCCTAATTCTGGTGCAATCGTACAGTAAGTAGATACTAATGTTATCTTTTAGAAACTATTATTCTTAGAGCAAATTTAGCCCGTGACAGTTTACAAAAAACTGTTTTACTTGACAGATGACATATGTCTTGCAATAGATAACTATTTTAAATAACATATATATATATATATACAGATGCACTGCGATTTAATACTTAAACCGAAAAATCTTCTGACTTTCTCAAACAACTGCTCAGGTCGAAAGCAAATAGCAAAATGGCTGAGACAATCGATTCCTTTCGACGAAATATGACACAATCCGAAGTTGGCATCTACCCGTTTAATTCTTAACTCGTTCGTCTGGTCCTTAATATGTCAGATGCCAATGTAACGAATCACCCGACTGCAGACAACAATATACTGAGTTTCACGACCAGAAAAAAGTGACAGCCAGTGGTTTACAAGCGAAAGTGACAGTAAATTTCAGTAAACATAACAACAATAATTTGTGACCTGAATATAATAAATAAACGGTGATTCAAAGTAGTATTAGTAACAATTTGTGGCCAGAATATAATAAATAGACGGTGATTACCTATGGACAACCAAGAATCAACTTGTTTTCAATTCTGAATGCTACCATTTAACCCTAATTCTGGTGCAATTGTACAGTAAGTAGATACTAATGTTATCTTTTAGAAACTATTATTCTTAGAGCAAATTTAGCCCGTGGCAGTTTACAAAAAACTGTTTTACTTGACAGATGACATATGTCTTGCAATAGATAACTATTTTAAATGACATATATCAAGTGAGAGATGACGTATAAACGGTGACAAGTGATAATATGATAATAATTAAACACAAAAATTCGAATTTTATTTATAAAAAAAAAAGTTTAACAGTAAGAAATATTAAAGAAAAGTAATTTTCCAGTTAGCTAAAAGTTATAAATTTTATTGATTTGGCACAATCTGTGTGAGTCATCGGTTGTAAGTTTTCTCAAACTTTTTAAATAACAAACTTTTGTTTTAATAAAAAATCTATTTTTAATAACTAAATATTGATATCGTTCCAAAAAAACAATAATCATATGTCAACTATACTAAATTTTATAGTTTGACTATATTATATATATATATATATATATATATATATATATATATATATATATATATATATATATATACAAAAGGGGAAAATTATTGAGCATGTACGCAAAAAGGCTAATGAGCCAGAAACATGCATGTCTGCGGTTACCATTCCTACTCGTGGCCTTATTGATCCTTTTTGCGTACATGCCCAATAATTTTCCCCCTTTTGTTTATATTAATACGCATTTTCTTGGCACTTTGTTTATTATATATATATATATATATAAACAAAGTGCCAAGAAAACGCGTATTAATATAAACAAAAGGGGAAAATTATTGGGCATGTACGCAAAAAGGATCAATAAGGCCACGAGTAGGAATGGTAACCGCAGACATGCATGTTTCTGGCTCATTAGCCGTCATCAGTGCGGCATAACCAAGTAGGGTATTGCACTTGGCTAGCAAAAGTGTTGGATACTTGGGAGCAAAGGATGTTGGGGAAACATGTTTCTTTACACATGTTTCCCCAACATCCTTTGCTCCCAAGTATCCAACACTTTTGCTAGCCAAGTGCAATACCCTACTTGGTTATGCCGCACTGATGACGGCTAATGAGCCAGAAACATGCATGTCTGCGGTTACCATTCCTACTCGTGGCCTTATTGATCCTTTTTGCGTACATGCCCAATAATTTTCCCCTTTTGTTTATATTAATACGCGTTTTCTTGGCACTTTGTTTATTTCATATCCTGGGCTTAGAACGACTCAAACACAATGAGTCCGTTTCGCCAACGTTGCGACGCTAGTTGCTAGCCGAAAACCCATTGGCACAGCTGGCCGAAAGCACAAAATGGCGATAGGACTCCTGTGTGAGCTTTCGTTGTTTTTGTGTTTTTATGTTTCTTTACACATGTTTCCCCAACATCCTTTGCTCCCAAGTATCCAACACTTTTGCTAGCCAAGTGCAATACCCTACTTGGTTATGCCGCACTGATGACGGCTAATGAGCCAGAAACATGCATGTCTGCGGTTACCATTCCTACTCGTGGCCTTATTGATCCTTTTTGCGTACATGCCCAATAATTTTCCCCTTTTGTTTATATATATATATATATATATAAGAAAGAATGGGTAGTCTTTGCTGACTAGTTAGGAAACTCAGTTGACAAAATTGTTGGGGATTAGCAGCAAAAGGTGTAAAGAAAACTCTTTAGTAATGATCCAAGCTTTCGGAAATTTTATTAATACTTATTTCCATCTTCAGGGAAACTGTAAGATGAAGTTTATGGTTTACATGGTGTTATGAACAAACAAAATTAAAATTAATAAAATAATTTAAAACTTACATCACTGTGTGAGGTTGAACCTTTGATGTTAACATAATTTAATTGTGAACATGTTAATATGTATGTGATGAGAAAACTTGATGAGATTTAGTCTTGGAAAACAGTTAAGAACTACGTTATGATATAGTTACAACACAAACACTTTTTTAAAATATTACACTTATAAAATCATTTGATAAAAATTATTTGATAAAAATTATTTGATAAAAATTATTAATTATTCAGCCACGTTGCTGATTTAAGGTTAGGTGTTCTTGTGACGTGTTATTGATTGACATTGATTAAGTGTCACCGGTGTTGGCCTTTTGCTGTGTAACCTTGCTAACAACTGTCGTTCTTTTGAATTTACAAAACTGATGACTGATATTGATATTTCAATAAATTCAAATATATAAAATATAATAAAAAGTTGCATTCCTTTGAGTGAGTTTATATTTTAATTATACTAAATTTTGATTGTATTAATTGTTGTTATGTGATTTAGTGATATTTGATTCAAAGCCAATTGTTTCAGATTTATCTCTTCATCCACCAGGATTGAAATGTTTGTTGTTATGTATTTGGGTATTTAGACATTTCTTCTTGCTAATCACAATCCATCTAAGGTATCCATTGGTATGTTACTGTGTTTGTTGATGCTGAGTAGATATGCATATGTTTCACTTAAATGTTTGATGTCTGTTCTTTTGTTGAACGAGTTCGGTTCTTGTATAATTCTAGTCATTTCCAGGAATAGTCTTTTGGTCGTGTTTTTTTCCATATCTAGTACACTAGTTGATGCATAATCCATGATATGATCGTTTTTAAAAACGTGTTCAGCTAAAGCACATCTGTCTGGATATAATCGGCTATCACTTTTGTGTGAGATAATTCTGTTATGTAAGGATCTTGATGTTTCTCCTATATAACATTTGTTGCAGTCGGTACACGGTATTTTGTAAACTACGTTAGTCTTCGACATTAGTGGACTATTATCTTTAACTTTGCTGTATATTGCGTTCAATTTGAGTACAGTTTTGTTTGCTATTTTTACGTTGATTGCTGTATTTAGGATTCTTGTTAGTTTTGGAGTTAGATCTTTGAAGTATGGAAGTGTTGCGAACATACTTGTTGGTGTTTCAATCTCTACTCTGGGTTGTCTTAAGTTAATGTTGTTATTGGTGTTAAATAGTATTCTATTGATCAACGTCAAAGGATATGCATTCGATAAGAATAAAGATTTCAATATTTTAAGGTTCTTTGTGTGGAATTGATTGTCTGATATTTTAAGTACTCTATCTTTCATTTGAGTGATTAGATTGATTTTCATTTGAGTTCTGTGATATGAGTGAAAGTTAAGATAACGTCCTGAGTGGCATGGTTTTCTGTACCAGTCTATGTATATAGTGTTGTCTGTTGATCTTATCAATTTCGTATCCAGGAAGGATACTGCTTGCTGTTCATCTTCAGTTTGTATCGTGAATTGGATGTTATCATCATAGCTGTTAAATGTGTCTAGGATCTCTTCTATGCCATTTGCTGGTAGTGCTAGAATTATGTCGTCCACATATTTCTTAATGAAAATTATATTAAAAGACAGTACCGGAATCACCAGGTCGAGGATATAATCAGTAACATATGCTGCTAGTATGGGTGACAGGCAAGATCCCATTGGAGTTCCAAAAGTCTGTTTGTAGTATTTGTTCTCCATAGTGAAGTAAGTGTTATTGAATAAGAAGGTTATGATTTCTATGAAGGAGTCTAGTTTTATGTTGCAGTGGTTCTTGATGGTATCCCAGTTTTTTATGATTGCAATTATGGTGATATCTAGGTGAACATTTGAAAAAAGTGAAACAACATCTAGGCTAGCTAATACATGGTTATCTGGTAGCTTCATTTTGTTGTACAGCTCTTTAACTTGGAAAGAATCTTTGATGTAGTATTCATTTGTGTAGTCATATGCATTCGTGAGGATTTCGGTGATGTATGCAGCAAGTTTTTCAGTTGGTGCATCTATAGAGGCTACTATTGGTCTAACTGATAACTCTTCTTTATGGATTTTCGGTAAAGTGTAGAATTTAGGGGCCATTCCGTTGTATGATGTTAATTTCTTTTTTGCTGTGTCTTCTATCTGTTTGGAAGAATGTAGTTTGTTTATTAATGCATTGCACTTTCGTTGGATTTCATTAGTCGGATCTTTTTTTACTTCTCTGTAGCTGTAGTCGTTGTTAATGAGGTTACGACTTAGGTTGTAATATTGTTCTTTGTTCATCAGTACAGTAACATTGCCCTTGTCTGCCCTGGTGAGGATCAGTTGTGGATTGTCCTTGAGAAATCTTCTACTTTTATTGTATAGTTGTTCTATGGGTGTATTGTTGCTCTTAGATGCATGTAGGAAATTGGTGATAACATTGGTGATTCTTGCAGTAGTGACGTTCTTTACATGTGGGTCTGGTATATTCCCCGTTATGTAGTCTAAGTCGGCTAACAGCTTGTTCACTGAGATATGCTTGTTAAGCGTTGGTTCAATGCTAAATTTGGGGCCCAATGCCAGAAATTTGCTGATGTCTTCTGGTATCTGTGTATCCGAAATGTTTTTTTTCCAATTGGGTTCTGCTTGAATGATTTGTTGTTCTTTGTTAGCCATTAATTTGTTTATTTTCTGAATGTTACTAGCTTTGATCTTGTGAAAAAGTTTGTTAGATCTTATATTTTGTTTATGTGAAAAATTTTTGAATATAAGTTCACTCGTTAGGTTAACAATTTCATCTTTTAGTGTTAGTAATGATTGATTTAATCTAGATAGTGTTACATAGCAGTTAGTAATTTCAATGTTAATGAGTTTTGTGCCTAACCTGTTATTATAGCGTGAAAATGATTTAGTGTTTATTTCTTGTCTGTGTAGAATATATATATATATATATATATGTTATGATGTAGTGTTTCACGGATGGTAGAATGAACAGTAGTGGTGTTCCGGGTTTCAATCCGTTGGTTGTTTGTGTCTTCACGACGTTTCGCCAACATCTCAGCTGGCATTTTCAAGTGATGCTTCCTTTGCGGCTGCTCAAACTTGGAATGAGCTGCGTGGTCCTGTGTTGCTGCTTTTATACGCGTCGGCGGCGGCGCAGGTTATATCGCTGTTCTGTGATTGGTGGGCGGTGCGGTTCAGGTGTTGACGTTTCGTCCACCCGAGGTCGTTGACCGCGCCGATTATTTCCTGACTGTATTTGGGCCTGGATGGGTACGGCTGTCCTTGTTGCGTTTGTGTTTCTTATTGGTTCTGCCCGTGTCTGAGTATTCTCCAAGGATTTTTGTTCTTCTTGGGTAATTGGATTGGATTGTCTTTTGAGGAGACTTTTCCAAGTGTTGGAGATGTTTTGTGCATCGTCTCTTTTGTTGAGGCTGTTGGTTCTCTCTATTTCGAGGGCTTCTCTAACTATGCGGGTTCTGTAGTGTTTGATAGGTGCAATCTGTTTTGTTTCTGGGAAGTTTATTGTGTGGCCCGTTTCCTGGTGGTGTTGAAAAAGGGCTGATGTCGTTTGCTTATTTCTGATGTTGTTCTGGTGTTCCTGTACTCTGGCTGAGATTCTTCTATTTGTTTGTCCGATGTATTCTTTGTCGCAGTTACTGCACGGGATGCTGTATACGCCTTGGTTTTCTAAAGGTATTTTGTCTTTTGGATTGCCTATTATTTTGTGTAAGGTAGTCTGCGGCTTGTAGATTGTGGAAATGTCATGCCTTCTTAGAATCCTTCCAATCACGTCTGTTACACCTTTTATATATGGCAGAGACGCATAACACGAGGATCAAAAACAAACTTCTTGCCAGTCCTAACGGATCTAGGTCTTTTTGGTCAGTCGCTAAGGCCGTCAGTCAAAATTTTACCAAATCAAATATTCCACCTCTAACACGTTCCGACGGCACATTAGCAACCACAGCCGGAGATAAAGCGAACTTACTGGCAGAACTATTTTCTTCTCATTCCAACGTAGACTTTCAGGGAAAAACACCACCGAACATTCCAGCAGTTCAATCGGAAATGACTGATATCGTATTCCGTCAGCGTCCTGTCAAACGAATTCTTAAAGGGCTCGATGTCAGGAAGGCTTCTGGTCCAGATGAAATTCCTATTATAGTGCTCAAGGAATGCGCTGATGAGCTAACACCAATATTTTGTAGACTTTTTAACCTATCCTACAAAAAAGGAATATTTCCATCTTGCTGGAAGAAGGCAAGAGTTCAGCCTATACCAAAGAAAGGCAAGAAAACCATGCCAAACAACTATCGACCTGTCGCATTGCTTTCAGTTATATCAAAAGTGATGGAGAAAGCTATTAACCAACAACTTCTAAAGTACCTAGAGGGCCTTAATATTATCAGCGACCATCAGTACGGCTTTCGTAAGTCCAGATCAACAGGAGACCTCCTAGCATATGTCACCCATCTTTGGAGCAACATCATGGGGAGTCCCGGGCTGTTGCACTAGACATTTCTAAAGCATTTGATCGTGTCTGGCACGAGGGGCTTCTAAGTAAACTGCGATCCTACGGTATGCCCGGTCGATTCTGTTCATGGCTTTCTAGCTTTCTTCAGGACCGTTCTCTGCAAGTGGCGATTGGCGGGTTTCTCTCGGACACCTTTACCATTAATGCTGGTGTTCCTCAAGGGTCCATATTATCCCCAACCCTCTTCTTACTATACCTTAACGACCTTCTAGCGAAGACAGAAAATCCAATTTATAGCTTTGCTGACGACAGCACACTTATCTCATCGTTTACTTTGAATTCTCGAACATCGGCTGCTGACGCACATCTTCGCAGACAGCATGAAGTATCACGACTCAATAAAGACCTGGAAGAAATTTTGTCTTGGGGTGACAGTAACCAAGTCGAATTTAACGCTAAAAAAACCCAGGCAGCAGTTTTCTCTAAGAAGGTTAACATTGCAGAACCAGATATAGTCATGGCAGGACACGCAATTCCACTGGCTTCGTCTATTAACTTACTGGGTGTCAATCTGGGAGGAGATATGTCTTGGCATAATCACGTGGTAACAATCGCCAGGACAGCTTCTCAGAAACTCGGTGTACTTTTCCGTACCAAAAAGCTGTATACACCACAACAACTTTTGACACTCTACAAAGCCCAGATTCGACCATCACTGGAATACTGCCCTCATGTCTGGAGTTCTGCACCGAAGCATACCCTTCGGTTGTTGGATTCCATCCAAAGGAGAGCCATTCGCCTGATCGGTGACCACGAGCTAACCAAGAACCTCGACAGCTTAGAACATCGAAGACAGGTTGGTGATTTGACCCTCTTTTACAAATATTTCCATGGCAAGTGTTCTACTGACATTGCCCGCTTGATTCCACCTAGAGCAATTCATAGCAGAAATACACGACAAACCACTTCCGCCCATCCCTATGTGGTTCAACTTAATACTCCTCGAACATCATTGTTTAAGAACTCTTTCTTCTGGAAGACATCCTCTTTGTGGAACGGCCTTTCTGAGGCCGTATTTCCCACCGAATATAACCTTCAACGATTCAAGAACAACGTGAATCGCTTTCTTCGCACACGCACCGCTCTCAGAGCGTTTTAAAGGAATTTTCCTGCAGTGCTTGTGCTTGACCATAAAAAAAAAAAAAAAAAAAAAACTTTTAACATTTTCTTTACTAAAGATAATGTATTTGTGTGATTTCAGACATATCTCCAGTCTAGATGCTTTTAGAGCTTCTGGACGGATATCTTCCTTGTACTGATGAGGCGCAATACGCCGAAACCGGTCTACAAGTGATATCCTTTCGAAATGCAAACTAAAATGGTTAGTTCTATCTTGCAGATATACTAACCCCGTTTAACTTTGAACTGTAATTCAATGTCCGTCGTGGCATATAGCCAGGGAAGTAGTTGTTGGTTCTTAGTAAACGGTCTATATGTTCTTTGATTTTCAAAGACTCTGTAAAACGTCATAATAGTATTATACTATTGTTATCTTTGACATCTATATGTCAATTGTTATTTTTTGACATTTAACAATTTTGACAATTGACATTTGATATATGAAATATCTTGTCACTTGTCAATTTTGACTTTTGATACTCGATTATCGGCTAAGATTAGTTTTAACAGATAATATTTGAAGTATCTATTTTTTGTCAATTTTGAAAACGAACACTGACAGTTGGTATTTAAAATATCTGTCAATTGTCATTTTAGACAGCTTGACATTATCAAAGTAGTTATTTTTGATAGCTATCATTTGAAATAAGTATATCTTGACATCAATTTAAATTAATTATTTTCTTTTTCTTAAAATATAATTTTGTTTAACTAATAAACACTTTTCAAAAAGTAACAAACTACAGATTTACCCGATAATTTCGATTAACCTCGTTCCATCAATATATCTTAAAATAAAAATAAAAAAAAAAATGTTTCAATAATAAATTCACAGATAATTTAATATAAACATGAAAATATACTTTTCGATCATTGACTAAACGAAAAATTATTTTCAGCAACGTTGACCTCTTTCTTTTTTTTTTTTTTAATAAACCGGAATGTGGAAATTTATAATAACGGTCATTATTCATGGTTTGTTTAGATTAAAATTTCGCTTTTAAATCAATTTTGTTATGAAATTTTAAATAAACAAAAAAAAAATGTTTTTGAAGTTAAAATCTTTATGAATCAGATCATTTAATCATCATCTTGTTTCAACTGTCTTCTAATCACTTATCAGCTGTCATTTAATCAAATATCAAAATTGTTAAATATCAAAGAACTATCATATATCAAATATACTGCAATATATATATATATATATATATATATATATATATATATATATATATATATATATATATATATATATGTCATTTAAAATAGTTATCTATTGCAAGACATATGTCATCTGTCAAGTAAAACAGTTTTTTGTAAACTGTCACGGGCTAAATTTGCTCTAAGAATAATAGTTTCTAAAAGATAACATTAGTATCTACTTACTGTACAATTGCACCAGAATTAGGGTTAAATGGTAGCATTCAGAATTGAAAACAAGTTGATTCTTGTTTGTTCGTAGGTAATAACCGTCTATTTATTATATTCTGGCCACAAATTGTTACTAATACTACTTTGAATCACCGTTTATTTATTATATTCAGGTCACAAATTATTGTTGTTATGTTTACTGAAATTTACTGTCACTTTCGCTTGTAAACCACTGGCTGTCACTTTTTTCTGGTCGTGAAACTCAGTATATTGTTGCCTGCAGTCGGGTGATTCGTTACATTGGCATCTGACATATTAAGGACCAGACGAACGAGTTAAGAATTAAACGGGTAAAGGCCATCTTCGGATTGTGTCATATTTCGTCGAAAGGATTCGATTGTCTCAGCCATTTTGCTATTTACTTTCGACCTGAGCAGTTGTTTGAGAAAGTCAGAAGATTTTTCGGTTTAAGTTTTAAATCGCAGTGCATCTGTATATATATATATATATATATATGTCATTTAAAATAGTTATCTATTGCAAGACATATGTCATCTGTCAAGTAAAACAGTTTTTTGTAAACTGCCACGGGCTAAATTTGCTCTAAGAATAATAGTTTCTAAAAGATAACATTAGTATCTACTTACTGTACGATTGCACCAGAATTAGGGTTAAATGGTAGCATTCAGAATTGAAAACAAGTTGATTCTTTGTTGTTCGTAGGTAATCACCGTCTATTTATTATATTCCGGCCACAAATTGTTACTAATACTATTTTGAATCACCGTTTATTTATTATATTCAGGTCACAATTTATTGTTGTTATGTTTACTGAAATTTACTGTCACTTTTGCTTGTAAACCGCTGGCTGTCACTTCTTCTTTTTTTCTGGTCGTAAAACTCAGTATATTGTTGCCTGTAGTCGGGTGATTCGTTACATTGGCATCTGACATATTAAGGACCAGACGAACGAGTTAAGAATTAAACGGGTAGATGCCATCTTCGGATTGTGTCATATTTCGTCGAAAGGAATCGATTGTTTCAGCCATTTTGCTATTTGCTTTCGACCTGAACAGTTGTTTGAGAAAGATGGGGTAATAGACAGCGATTGCTGTTTACACCATGTCTCTAAAGTTCCGAAAGCCACTTGCATTCTGTCGCATAGGGTGCTTTCAAACTTTCCTGTTGGCAGAATTACAATGTCGTCTGCGTAGGCTATTGTATAGATTTTGTCATGTTCATTGAGGCGGTGAATTAGGCTGTCCAGAACAATGTTCCACAGCAGGGGTGATAAAACCCCTCCCTGTGGACAGCTCCTCGTAACCTTGCCTCGTATCCTGACATCATTTACAGTTATTTCTATTGCACGCATAGAGAGCATGCTGAGAATCCATCCGCTTACTGTTATAGGTACATTTCGATCAGTAAGCGAGTGCATTATTTTAGGGAACATCGTTTTATCGAAAGCTCCCTCGATATCTATGAATACGCCCAGGGTGGACTCTTTCTTGTCCAATGATCGCTCGATCTGACCAACCACATGATGTAGGGCTGTATCGGTGGATTTCCCTGTTGTGTATGCATGTTGGTTGGGATGCAGTGGTTTGGTGTTAATCACTGTATCCCTTATGTACCTTTCATTTAGCCTCTCTAACGTTTTTAATAAGAACGATCTTTCGGTTTAAGTTTTAAATCGCAGTGCATCTGTTACAATTGATTCTGGATTTTTGAAACTAAACCTTATTATCCATTCGAATCATTGTTGGAGTTAGATTCTGTTGTTATTTTTGGAGTGATTCGATGGAAATCCGCGTGACGGGATTTTTATGAAATCTTCTGTGGATAGATCACGGTACAGTCAGCGAGTTGTTTGGTTAATTCAATATCATTCAGGCCGGCGAATTGCAGTTTAGAGTGGCGGTGTTTAAATCACCTATCAGTACAGTTAGCAACGTTCACGTCCTCTTGCATTCATACCAGTTGAGAGTGCCACGATTCTAGAGAAAATAAAGCCTATTTCAATAGGGTTCTTGGTACAGGCTGACATTCTTGGTACGGGACTAAGTTCTTGGTACGGGCCTAAGACCTTGATGCAGGCCTAAGTTTTTGGTACGGCTGATTTTATTTTGGTTCGAGCCTTATTTGTTTGGAGCAAGCCTAATTTGTTCTTGATACGGCCTAGATTATTTTGGTTCAGGCCTAATTGTTGAGAAAAACCTGAAGTCAAGGTCTGGAGAAGATTGTCTCTGGAATCCGAACAGATAAGCTATAGGCCTTTAATATTATTACTTTAAATTTTTTTTTATATTTATTTCTCTGACTGAGAACATTGTATATTTTATTGCTGTGTTAATCTTTTGTAAAATTTAGTTAAGTAGAACGTGTGGGCACTATTTCATTAGGTAACCATTGTTAAGGCGCTAGGGTTAACAGTAGTGTAAACCCATACTATATTTCTTTATATTAAAGGAGGGTCTAGTTTGATATTCTCGTTTTATTTAGCTCACTTTAACGTCATCCCACTTGTGACTCAATTAATCTTGATTAAGTTTCTAAGTTATTTAATTATCTCCGGTGAGATAAGTTAGTGCCTGGAACAACAGTGGTTTCAGATTTTAACTGTTCAAATCGGTGGCGCGACTCACTTTTATTTTTAATACTTACCCTCTACGGCTGAGCTGGGCACTAATTTGCCAGTAGAGAAACCACTTACCGATCTCAGCTGGAGTTGAACTTCTATTTGAAGCACTTGATTAATTTTTCAAAATTTATTTTTTTGTTTTATTCTTTTATTACACTAAAGTACGTGGCACTGTCATAAATTATATATTACCTCTCAAATATTATACCTCATCTGTCACTTCTTATACGTCATCTGTCACTTGTTACATGTCATGTAAAACAGTTATTTATTATAAGGAGTATATCATTCGTTAATTCGTTAAATAGATGTCATTTGTAAATCTTTCATTTATTATACTTTATTTGTTATGTAAAATACAGTTATCTGTTATAATGTCAAATATTATGTCAACTGTCAAACTTTATATGTCACCTGTCACTTTTTATATATCATTTGTCAAATATGTCAAATATTGTACATGTCAAAATATTAATATTTAACAAATTCCAAGAATGTAAAATGACAAATGTAATGTTAAAGATGTCAAATGTAATGTTAAAGATGTTAAATGTAATGTTAAAAATGTCAAAACTGACAAAAGTCATGTTAGAAATGTCAAAAATGACAAATGTCATCTTAGAAATGTCAAGAAAAATACATACATATATATATACCAATTTTCATAATAATCGGTCCAGTAGTTTTTAAATTCATCGATTTCATACATACAAACATCCTTTATATATATATATATATATATATATATTATAACATATGTAACTCTTGACTAGACTATAGTATTCTATAAGTTACCATGCTATAACATAATCCTTACCTTGAATTTATTTTAAATTTTAATATAAATGTGAAGAAGGTAAGACTCAAATTAATTTCTTTTATTTTAAATATTATTATTTTAAAATATGCTCCTGGCTATTCTCTTTCTTAGGGTTAGAGTTCAAAAATTTCAAATAATAAATAGATTGAAATTCAACTAATATTGAAAATTTCAACAAAAACGATTATAGAATTCAACAATCATATACCAAATTATGTTTTCTGAACGATGATTCTATCTTAACCTTAACCTTACTTTTTCTTATAGTGTTGTGAGTTTCTACACACTATTTTCAAAAACCAAATGTAGTTAAATCAAGTGTTATGAAAAATTCTGAATTTTGTAACTAATAAATCAAATTAAACTTATCTAATAATGAAAAATAACTTATTTAAACAGTGAAACAGTGTACAAGTGAAATTAAATGTTCATTAAATACGTAAAAATCAAACACAGGAAAGTTCTTTATTTTTAAAAATTGGGAATTGATACCGTGTTATGAAGATCTTGTATTCTCTTTGGACAGCTAAGGCTCAGGATCTCCTTTTCAATTAGAATCCACCATTTCCCAGGACAGCAATGATATACGGACACTTTAGAGATTTTGACTAATAAAATTTCTTCTAATCAGGAAACAAACAGCTCTTACATCAAATGGTAAGTAAATTACTAATTTTCTTTCTTATTAGAAACTGGTTTTACTTTCGGTAAATTAATTCAGGAAGCATTTATATCAATGAACTGCTCAGCATACAATTTCTAACATTTATTTCTTCATAAAAATAGACTTTACTTCTTACCAGATGCTATCAGGAACTTCCTTGTAGTTTTGTTAACACTTTTGACTACTTTTAAACTTTCTTTTATAAGTATTTTGAAAAAAAATCTAAATTTTAGCGGAGCAAACTTTATTACATCTTTCCTCTTGAGAAGGTAGAAAACAAGAGAGCGGTTTGGAAATAAACAACTTAACAACTGAATCTCCAAACAAACTTACCCTATACATTATTATTCCCTATTCGCCTACTAATTATTTGTCAAATAAAATTACTAAAAATCTAATACTTAATTCCTTATTTACATTTAATACAATAATCATTCTTTTAAAATTTGCTATTCTTTTAATGAATTGTTAATTTTATAATATCTTATCTATAATATAATCTAATATCTTTCTATTTTCAGAACTTTTCATTTGGAAATTAAACTAATAACAAATTACAATATGGCTTGAAAACAAACATTGTATATTTTGAAAGTAAGTAAAATTTTTTTATATTTCTTCTATGATTTCTAATATTATATAATAAAATTTATGTAATGTTTTACATTTATGTTTTAACATTTAATTTTCTTATTTTATTTTATCTTAATTTATTTAAAATTGTTTTTAATTACCAATGTATCGTAAAATTTATAAACTTTTAAATATTTACTCTTATTATCTATTTAATACATAATCATTAAAATTTTATATATTATAGATTAAACTATATTGAATCTTTAAAATAAATATCTCTTAGATGTACTTGTATATTTTAATTTCTTATTTTGTTTTATTTTTCTTTTTTTAGGAATTGTGAAGAAGATGATGATAAATTATACCAAATTTACTGCATTTGCACTCTGCCTTGGAATAAGAATATTTTCCTTTCTCTATTTCCATTAATTTTCTCTATATGTACTTATTTAATATAGCATAGTAACTTATATCATCTCAATATATATATATATATATATATATATATATATATATATATATATATATATATATATATATATATATATATATATATATATATATATATATATATATATATATATACCAATTTTCATAATAATCAGTCCAGTAGTTTTTGAGTTCATCGATTTCATACATACAAACATCCTTATATATATATATATATATATATATATATATATATATATATATATATATATATATATATATGAACAGTAGTGGTGTTCCGGGTTTCAATCCGTTGGTTGTTTGTGTCTTCACGACGTTTCGCCAACATCTCAGCTGGCATTTTCAAGTGATGCTTCCTTTGCGGCTGCTAAACTTGGAATGAGCTGCGTGGTCCTGTGCTGCTGCTTTTATACGTGTCGGCGGCGGCGCAGATTATATCGCTGTTCTGTAATTGGTGGGGGTGCGGTTCAGGTGTTGACGTTTCCTCCACCAAAGGTCGTTGACCGCGCCGATTGTATCCTGACTGCATTTGGGCCTGGATGGGTACGGCTGTCCTTGTTGCGTGTGTGTTTCTTATTGGTTCTGCCCGTGTCTGTGTATTCTCCAAGGATTTTTGTTCTTCTCGGGTAATTGGATTAGATTGTCTTTTGAGGAGACTTTTCCAAGTGTTGGAGATGTTTTGTGCATCGTCTCTTTTGTTGAGGCTGTTGGTTCTCTCTATTTCGAGGGCTTCTCTGACTATGCGGGTTCTGTAGTGTTTGATAGGTGCAATCTGTTTTGTTTCTGGGAAGTTTATTGTGTGGCCCGTTTCCTGGTGGTGTTGAAAAAGGGCTGATATCGTTTGCTTATTTCTGATGTTGTTCTGGTGTTCCTGTACTCTGGCTATATATATATATATATATATATATATAGATTGCTTGTTTAATTATATAAAATTTATAATAAACTTATAAACAGATTATAATCTAGAAATAGTAAATGTTTTTATTATCATAGAAAAAACAAATTCGTGTTTGTTAGCAGAAATTATAATCATTAAAATTATAAACTTTGACTTTAACACATCGTAAAAGTAAATTTGATGACAAATTTGTGGCGTCAGAATAATAAACAAATTTCTAACAAAATGATAAATATCCTTATTTAACACTGCAATAAAAACTTTTTAATACATTTCCGTATATTTAATTGTAGTAGTAGATATAGATATGACAACAATGTATTTCGCGCAATGATATTGTATTGCAGTTCATTAATAATGACTTTTTGACATCAAGAAAACGTGTACACGTTCATATTATAGCTGAGTTTAAACGTCAACTTGATCGTTTATTACGAGATTCGAAATAGGTTACAATTTATCGCAATTCTATTTCTATTTCTATATCTAATCATTAAGATTTTGTTTAACTAGATTACTTACTTTACTAAATAAAAAGTGACATTTGTCATAATTGTATTGTTACATAATCGGTATTACATGGAATTTGACATTTCAAATTTTAAATGTCAAAAATGTCAAAGTTTTAATCTTCTATATTCTATAACATTGACTGCAACTCCACTATTGACTTCACTTTATATTGAACCAGTCACTATACCATTATTCATATCTTATTCTTATTTATATATATATATATATATATATATATATATATATATTGATCCTTTTTGCGAACATGCCCAATAATTTTTCATGATCCTCGAACGTATAAACTGTCCCCCAAACGTTTTGACCATTCTAAAACTGCTGCACCAAGGGACAATCTCATCATCAGTTCTTGTAGACGGTGAAACCACTGACTCATTTGAGATTCGAACGGGCGTCAAGCAAGGCTGTGTCCTTGCTCCTACCCTATTCCTTCTATACATTCAGGCAATAATGACAAAAGTAAAAACAGCATCTGACACGGGTATTGACCTCATCTTCCGGAGTGACTCAAACATGTTTAACAAAAGAGGTCTTAAGTCCGCCTCTAAAGTCAAGTCCTCGAAACTAGATGAATTGATGTTTGCGGATGATGCTGCTTTTGTCGCTAAAACCCCTGCTGAGCTGCAAACGCTAGTAAATATCTTTACACATGCAGCAAAATCTTTTGGTCTTAATATCAATGTTGGAAGTCATGTTTGTTAACTGCCCGTCCAAACCAATCACAATCAACGACAGAACTCTTAAAGAAGCTGATACTTTCAAATATCTAGGAAGCCAGATTACCAAAAATGGAGACATAACCTGTGAAATTAATAACCGTGTAAGCGCTGCAAACCAAGCATTTGCTAGACTGTACCATCGAGTGTGGAAACCTCACAATCTAAACATCCAAACCAAAGTCCAGATCTACAGCACTATTGTCCTTAGCACCCTCCTGTACTCATCTGAATGCTGGACCGTGAAAGCAAAACACATACAGGCATTGAACTCTTTTCACATGCGATGCCTTAGAACTATAGCAGGAGTAAGCTGGAGAGACATGGTTTCAAATGAGGAGATTCTAAAACAAACAAGTATGATGAAAATTGAAGACATCATCCGGATTCGACGCCTCCGATGGGCAGGCCACCTCAGCCGAATGAACACTGACCGTATTTCACACCAAATTGCCTTCTCTCAACTTAGAGAAGGGACCCGAGCGCAGCAAAAACCCAAGAAGCGCTGGACAGACCTCTTCAAAAATGATCTGAAGCTGTTGAAAATCGATGAAAGGGAATGGAGAACAACAGCATCGGACAGAAACCTCTGGCGTTCGAAAATCCACGAGAATATTCAGCAGAAACATGAAAAAAATCTAGATCAAACTGATGTCAAAGATAATAATAGTATACCTAATACTATTATGACGTTTTACAGAGTCTTTGAAAATCAAAGAACATATAGACCGTTTACTAAGAACCAACAACTACTTCCCTGGCTATATGCCACGACGGACATTGAATTACAAGAGCAGCATGAGGATCAAGATCAGTGGGACTGGAAGTGTCCACTCTGTGATTTTAAAAGACTAGGTAGCAGAGGCCGCCAATATGTAAATTCACACATTTCACAAGCTTACAAAGATAGAATTCCCATAACACAAAACAATAATGCTCTGATTTATGAATTTTGTGGCCATATATCAAAATCCAAAGCTGGGGTCACCAGCCATATAAGACATCGCCACCCTGAAAGTAAACCAAACCTATTAAAACTAATCAAGCTATCCCGAGGCGAAAACACAACAACCCATCCCGCGAGTACGCAACAAACATCATCACAACCAACAACAGCGATTGATGATCTATCTTGTCCTGCATGCAATCGGCAGTTTCAATCAAAGGCAGGACTCAAAAGCCATCAACGGGGAGCATCTTGCAGAGGAACAGTTCAAAGCCAGACAACATCGGATCGATGAACATCTAATATCATGTATGTATGTCTGTATGTACTCAATGAACTCAAAAACTACTGGACAGATTATTATGAAAATTGGTATATATATGTTATTTTCCACGGAGAAGGTTTGTGTGATATGTACATTGATGTCACTCGCCACCAGGTGGCGCTGCAGAGTAGCAACTTTTGCCCTGTTCAACCGATTGTCATGAAAATTGGTATGTATATGTATTTTTCCACGGAGAAGGTTTGTATGATATGCTTATTGATGCCACTCACCACCAGGTGGCGCTGCAGAGTAGCAACTTCTGCACTGTTCAACCGATTGTCATGAAAATTAGTATGTATATGTATTTTTCCACGAAGAAGGTTTGTATGTTATGCTCATTGATGCCACTCGCCACCAGATGGCGATGCAGAGTAGCAACTTCTGTCCTGTTCAACCGATTGTCATGAAAATTGGTATGTATATGTATTTTTCCACGGAGAAGGTTTGTATGATATGCTTATTGATGCCACTCGCCACCAGGTGGCGCTGCAGAGTAGCAACTTCTGTCCTGTTCAACCGATTGTCATGAAAATTGGTATGTATATGTATTTTTCCACGGAGAAGGTTTGTATGATATGCTTATTGATGCCACTCGCCACCAGGTGGCGCTGCAGAGTAGCAACTTCTGTCCTGTTCAACCGATTGTCATGAAAATTGGTATGTATATGTATTTTTCCACGGAGAAGGTTTGTATGATATGCTTATTGATGCCACTCGCCACCAGGTGGCGCTGCAGAGTAGCAACTTCTGTCCTGTTCAACCGATTGTCATGAAAATTGGTATGTATATGTATTTTTCCACGGAGAAGGTTTGTATGATATGCTTATTGATGCCACTCGCCACCAGGTGGCGCTGCAGAGTAGCAACTTCTGTCCTGTTCAACCGATTGTCATGAAAATTGGTATGTATATGTATTTTTCCACGGAGAAGGTTTGTATGATATGCTTATTGATGCCACTCGCCACCAGGTGGCGCTGCAGAGTAGCAACTTCTGTCCTGTTCAACCGATTGTCATGAAAATTGGTATGTATATGTATTTTTCCACGGAGAAGGTTTGTATGATATGCTTATTGATGCCACTCGCCACCAGGTGGCGCTGCAGAGTAGCAACTTCTGCCCTGTTCAACCGATTGTCATGAAAATCAGTATGATGATGTATTTTTAATGGGTAAGATGAATATGATATTCGTATTAATGGAAGTTATCATCAGATGGCGCTTCTATGTATCAAATTCAATACTGATTAATAGATATCTATACGATTTCATATAAATATAAGTTCGAAAAATATATTATTAACAAACGTTGGATTAAAAATAGAAAAAAAATTAGTAAATAAACAAATTACAACTACCTACAATAATCAAAATATAATAAAATTACAAAAAAATGACATCATCGGTTTACATAACATTTAACAATACAACATAATTTAATGTGACCATTATCTTTATTTGCATTTAAAAAAAGGAACCTTGACTGTTAGAATACCAATCCTTAATTTATTTTCTATTTAACAGTTGCCGAATTACTAAATATTGAATATGTAAATAAAATAAAAATTTTAACTTACAAAATGACATCATTTTCTACATAAAATTTCTATTTCACATTCTTATTTATTTATTATAACATTAAATATTTGTTGACAAATGATTGATTGACAGTTGACAAATATTTGTATTTGTCAATTAAACATTTGTCAACTGTCATAAAGTCATTTGTCAACTGTCATATAGTCATTTGTCAACTGTCATATTGTCACATACGATGAGAGATCATTTTTGCCCTACATATTAATTTATTAGTTTATATTTTAATGTATTGTTTTGTATTACATTTTACCAGGTCAAAGTCATTGCGTTAGATCTCCACACGTGTTTAAATAGTTTAATTTTTATTCTCATGTAAAATATGAATTGACTATAAAAGCAAGTTGTTGAGGTCGGACCGACACGAGGAGTTCGGAGTCTGAGGTTGTCTGTAAGGGTTACCCTTTGGATTGTCCCTAAAACAGACCCTTGGGTCTGGACCGTTGTGACTCTTGACGTATTTGCGTGAGTAAGTGTGACATGCCACCATATAGTTTTATTTGGTAAGATTAGATTATTGCATTTAGTTACTCCTTATTCATATTATTTATTATTCATTGTTATTGCTTCGTTATTCGTTAATATATTTGTGGTTTGTTTCCTGTTGTTTATCTCATCTTCTTCTTGGTTAGTTTTCTGCCTTCAGCAGGATACCTAATCAGGGGGTTAGATAACCACGACCTGGGTGGGAAGTGTCTTCAGTTAGCTACCCCTCATTCAAAACATTATGGCACATTCTCCTAATCCCCCCAGGCGTGACAATATAGTCATTTGTCAAATGTCATTTAGTCATTTATTGACTGTTAATCAATCATTTGTCAACTGTCAATTAAACACATTTAATTAACAGTTGACAAATATTTGTATTTGTCAACCAAACATTTGTCAACTGTCATATAGTCATTTGTCAACTGTCATATAGTCATTTGTCAACTGTCATATAGTCATTTGTCAACTGTCATTTAGTCATTTGTTGACTGTTAATCAATCATTTTTCAACTGTCAATTAAACACATTTAATTGACAGTTGACAAATGATTGATTGTCAGTTGAAAAATATTTGTATTTATCAACTGACAATCAAACATCTGTCAACTGTCATATAGTCATTTGTCAACTGTCATATAGTCATTTGTCAACTGTTATTAAGTCATTTGTTGACTGTCAATCAATCATTTGTCAACTGTCATATAGTCATATGTCAACTGTCATATAGTCATTTGTCAACTGTCATATAGTCATTTGTCAACTGTTATTAAGTCATTTGTTGACTGTCAATCAATCATTTGTCAACTGTCATATAGTCATATGTCAACTGTCATATAGTCATTTGTCAACTGTCATATAGTCATTTGTCAACTGTCATTTAGTCATTTGTTGACTGTCAATCAATCATTTGTCAACTGTCAATTAAACACATTTGTCAACTGTCATATAGTCATTTGTCAACTGTCATATAGTCATTTGTTCACTGTCAATCAATCATTTGTCAACTGTCAATTTAACACATTTAATTGACAGTTGACAAATGATCTATTGACAGTTGACAAATATTTGTATTTGTCAACTGTCAATCAAAACATTTGTCAACTGTCATATAGTCATTTGTCAACTGTCATATAGTCATTTGTCAACTGTCATATAGTCATTTGTCAACTGTCATATAGTCATTTGTCAACTGTCATATAGTCATTTGTCAACTGTCATATAGTCATTTGTCAACTGTCATATAGTCATTTGCCAACTGTCATATAGTCATTTGTCAACTGTCATTTAGTCATATGTTGACTGTCAATCAATCATTTGTGAACTGTCAATTAAACACATTTAATTGACAGTTGACAAATGATTGATTGACAGTTGACAAATATTTGTATTTGTCAACTAAACATTTGTCAACTGTCATATAGTCATTTGTCAATTGTCATATAGTCATTTGTCAAATGTCATTTAGTCATTTGTCAACTGTCAATTTAACACATTTAATTGACAGTTGACAAATGATCTATTGACAGTTGACAAATATTTGTATTTGTCAACTGTCAATCAAAACATTTGTCAACTGTCATATAGTCATTTGTTAACTGTCATATAGTCATTTGTCAACTGTCATATAGTCATTTGTCAACTGTCATATAGTCATTTGTCAACTGTCATATAGTCATTTGTCAACTGTCATATAGTCATTTGCCAACTGTCATATAGTCATTTGTCAACTGTCATTTAGTCATTTGTCAACTGTCATATAGTCATTTGCCAACTGTCATTTAGTCATTTGTTGACTGTTAATCAATCATTTGTCAACTGTCATATAGTCATTTGTGAACTGTCATATAGTCATTTGTCAATTGTCATTTAGTCATTTGTCGACTGTCAATCAATCATTTGTCAACTGTCATATAGTCATTTGTCAACTGTCATTTAGTCATTTGTTGACTGTCAATCAATCATTTGTCAACTGTCATTTAGTCATTTGTCGACTGTCAATCAATCATTTGTCAACTGTCATATAGTCATTTGTGAACTGTCATATAGTCATTTGTCAATTGTCATTTAGTCATTTGTCGACTGTCAATCAATCATTTGTCAACTGTCATATAGTCATTTGTCAACTGTCATTTAGTCATTTGTTGACTGTCAATCAATCATTTGTCAACTGTCAATCAAACATTTGTCAACTGTCATATAGTCATTTGTTTACTGTCATTTAGTCATTTGTCAAATGTCATTTAGTCATTTGTTGACTGTCAATCAATCATTTGTCAACTGTCAATTTAACACATTTAATTGACAGTTGACAAATGATCTATTGACAGTTGACAAATATTTGTATTTGTCAACTGTCAATCAAAACATTTGTCAACTGTCATATAGTCATTTGTCAACTGTCATATAGTCATTTGTCAATTGTCATTTAGTCATTTGTCGACTGTCAATCAATCATTTGTCAACTGTCATATAGTCATTTGTGAACTGTCATATAGTCATTTGTCAATTGTCATTTAGTCATTTGTTGACTGTCAATCAATCATTTGTCAACTGTCAATCAAACATTTGTCAACTGTTATATAGTCATTTGTCAACTGTCATTTAGTCATTTGTTGACTGTCAATCAATCATTTGTGAACTGTCAATTAAACACATTTAATTGACAGTTGACAAATGATTGATTGACTGTTGACAAATATTTGTATTTGTCAACTGTCAATCAAACATTTGTCAACTGTCAATCAAACATTTGTCAACTGTCATATATTCATTTGTCGACTGTCATATAGTCATTTGTCAACTGTCATTTAGTCATTTGCACACTGTCAATCAATCATTTGTGAACTTTCAATTAAACACATTTCATTGACAGTTGACAAATATTTGTATTTGTCAACTGTCAATCAAACATTTGTCAACTGTCATATAGTCATTTGTCAACTGTTATATAGTCATTTGTCAATTGTCATTTAGTCATTTATTGACTGTCAATCAATCATTTGTGAACTGTCAATTAAACACATTTAATTGACAGTTGACAAATGTTTGATTGACAGTTGACATATATTTGTATTTGTCAACTGTCAATCAAACATTTGTCAATTGTCATAGTCATTTGTCAACTGTCATATAGTCATTTGTCAACTGTCATATAGTCATTTGTCAACTGTCATATAGTCATTTGTCAACTGTCATTTAGTCATTTGTTGACTGTCAATCATTTTTCAACTGTCAATTTAACACATTTAATTGACAGTTGACAAATGATTGATTGACAGTTGACAAATATTTGTATTTGTCAACTGTCAATCAATCATTTGTCAAATGTCAATCAAACATTTGCCAACTGTCATATAGTCATTTGTCAACTGTCATATAGTCATTTGTTGACTGTCAATCAATCATTTGTCAACTGTCAATTTAACACATTTAATATCAAGACATTGACGTTTCTATTTCTTAATTGTCAATGAATCCATTGTTGATTGTGATTTATATTTTTGATTTTTATTCTTTGATATATATGACATTTTACATTTGACATTTGTGACATTTGATATTATAACATTTAATATTTTTGGCATTTGACAGTGTTTGACATTTGTCGTGTTTTGTCATCTGACATGTATGATATTTAAAACATTGTGCAGTTTTGACATCTATCATTTTTGACATTTGACAATTTTGACAATTGTGACTTTTGACATTTAACAGTTCACATTTTTAAATTTATACTTAAATGTAAAGTTTATGTGTCAGTTATTGACAGTTAATTATTAAATGATGTAAAATACATAATGTTCCATATTTCATCGTATATGACATAAAAATATTTATAGAGACATTTGAAATTTAAGAAGAATCAGTTCTGATTGCACCGATCCGATAAAAAGTAAGCAAAAAAAGAAGAAGATGAAAAAAAAAAGTACAAAAAGCAGTTTCGTTGTGAAAGAAACGTTAATCTTATGTAGATTATTTTCGAGTAGGCTGTGAACGACACACGGGGTCTCGTTCGAGTGGCCTGTCGAGTTAAATACTCGAAACATCGTTAATAGGCCGTATTCACATTCTGAAAATAAAACGCAAAACGCCATTCTGGTATGTTTGCTTTCACACTTCGCTCTTTCGTCACTTTGTCACACACAAAGTTCCGTTTTTCGATAATCTTCCTTTTTGTTGCATTCAAAGAGGATTTACAATTTGTTTAACACAAAAGATCAGTTTGTTCTAATTCTTATAATGAAATATCAACTGTCAAATGACAAAAGTATGAAATACCAACTCTAAAGCTTTTACACGTATCTCAATTATTTCAATTTCTTCTAAATATTTTCTTCGACATGTAATTTTCTAAATATAAACTTCGGAACAAAAAATCATTTTCCTTGAGCTGTATGAAAAGAGCAATGAAATTGTAAACGTGTAAATTTGTCATTTGATTTATTTGCCGGAAAATTGGACACGACTTTATGAAAACCAAAACTATTTTTTTTTAATTAAATGAAAAACAACTCTATTTAGTAACTCGAAAACCAATTACAATTGAGAAAAACAAATTATATTTTTCGATTTTTGAGATAATTTTACCTGAAAATGAATGGTCGCACTATATATTTTGAAGCTATAATAAAAAAAGTTAGTTTAGAGTTTGAACGATTTTTTGGTAAGCTCTAGTAAACTATAAGAGATATAGTCCATTTCATCGTTTTTGGCCGATTTGATATTAGAAACCACTGAAATAAGATTAAACTGTCATTCAAGTTAAACACATTTAATTGACAGTTGACAAATGATTGATTGACAATTGACAATTATTTGTATTTGTCAACTGTCAATCAAAGATTTGCCAACTGTCAATCAAAAATTTGTCAACTATCATATAGTCATTTGTCAACTGTCATTTAGTCGTTTTGTTGACTGTCAATCAATCATTTGTAAACTGTCAATTAAACACATTTCATTGACAGTTGACAAATGATTGATTGACAGTTGACAAATATTTGTATTTGTCAACTGTCAATTAAACATTTGTCAACTGTCATATAGTCATTTGTCAACTATTATTTAGTCATTTGTTGACTGTCAATCAATCATTTGTGAACTGTCAATTAAACACATTTAATTGACAGTTGACAAATGATTGATTGACAGTTGACAAATGATTAATTGACAGTTGACTAATATTTGTATTTGTCAACTGTTAATCAAACATTTGTCAACTGTGATATAGTCATTTGTCAACTGTCATTTAGTTATTTGTTGACTGTCAATCATTTTTGAACTGCCAATTAAACACATTTGTCAACTGTCATATAGTCATTTTTCAACTATCATTTAGTCATTTGTTGAATGTCAATCAATCATTTGTGAACTGTCAATTAAACACATTTAATTGACAGTTGACAAATGATTGATTGACGGTTGACAAATATTTGTATTTGTCAACTGTCAATCAAACATTTGTCAACTGTCATATAGTCATTTGTCAACAGTCATATAGTCATTTGTCAATTGTCATTTAGCTATTTGTTGACAAATATTTGTATTTGTCAACTGTCAATCAAACATTTGTCAACTGTCATATAGTCATTTGTCAACTGTCATATAGTCATTTGTCAACTATTATTTAGTCATTTGTTGACTGTCAATCAATCATTTGTGAACTGTCAATTAAACACATTTAATTGACAGTTGACAAATGATTGATTGACAGTTGACAAATGATTAATTGACAGTTGACTAATATTTGTATTTGTCAACTGTTAATCAAACATTTGTCAACTGTGATATAGTCATTTGTCAACTGTCATTTAGTTATTTGTTGACTGTCAATCATTTTTGAACTGCCAATTAAACACATTTGTCAACTGTCATATAGTCATTTTTCAACTATCATTTAGTCATTTGTTGAATGTCAATCAATCATTTGTGAACTGTCAATTAAACACATTTAATTGACAGTTGACAAATGATTGATTGACGGTTGACAAATATTTGTATTTGTCAACTGTCAATCAAACATTTGTCAACTGTCATATAGTCATTTGTCAACAGTCATATAGTCATTTGTCAATTGTCATTTAGCTATTTGTTGACAAATATTTGTATTTGTCAACTGTCAATCAAACATTTGTCAACTGTCATATAGTCATTTGTCAACTGTCATATAGTCATTTGTCAACTGTCATTTAGTCATATGTTGACTGTCAATCAATCATTTGTGAACTGTCAATTAAACACATTTAATTGACAGTTGACAAATGTTTGATTGACAGTTGACATATATTTGTATTTGTCAACTGTCAATCAAACATTTGTCAATTGTCATAGTCATTTGTCAACTGTCATATAGTCATTTGTCAACTATCATTTAGTCATTTGTTGACTGTCAATCAATCATTGGTCAACTGTCAATTAAACACATTTAATTGACAGTTGACAAATGATTGACAGTTGACAAATGATTGACAGTTGAAAAATATTTGTATTTGTCAACTGTCAATCAAACATTTGTCAACTGTGATATAGTCATTTGTCAACTGTCATATAGTCATTTGTCAACTGTCATTTAGTCATTTGTTGACTGTCAATCAATCATATGTGAACTGTCAATTAAACACATTTAATTGACAGTTAACAAATATTTGTATTCGTCAACTATCAATCAAACATTTGTCAACTGTCATATAGTCATTTGTCAACGGTTATATAGTCATTTGTCAACTGTCATTTAGTCATTTGTTGACTGTCAATCAATCATTTGTGAACTATCAATTAAACACATTTAATTGACAGTTGACAAATGATTGATTGACAGTTGACAAATATTTGTATTTGTCAACTGTCACGTAATTTGTCAACTGTCATATAGTCATTTGCCAACTGTCATATAGTCATTTGTCAACTGTCATTTAGTCATTTGTTGAATGTCAATCAATCATTTTTCAACTGTCAATTAAACACATTTAATTGACAGTTGACAAATGATTGATTGACAGTTGACAAATATTTGTATTTGTCAACTGTCAATCAAACATTTGTCAACTGTCAATCAAACATTTGTCAACTGTCATTTGTTAACTGTTAATCAATCATTTGTCAACGGTCAATTAAACACATTTAATTGACAATTGACAAATGATTGATTGACAGTTGACAATTATTTGTATTTGTCAACTGTCAATCAAACATTTGTCAACTGTGATATAGTCATTTGTCAACTGTCATATAGTCATTTGTCAACTGTCATTTAGTCATTTGTTGAATGTCAATCAATCATTTTTCAACTGTCAATTAAACACATTTAATTGACAGTTGACAAATGATTGATTGACAGTTGACAAATATTTGTATTTGTCAACTGTCAATCAAACATTTGTCAACTGTCAATCAAACATTTGTCAACTGTCATTTGTTAACTGTTAATCAATCATTTGTCAACGGTCAATTAAACACATTTAATTGACAGTTGACAAATGATTGATTGACAGTTGACAAATATTTGTCAACTGTCATATAGTCATTTGTCGACTGTCATTTAGTCGTTTTGTTGACTGTCAATCAATCATTTGTATTTGTCCACTGTCAATCAAACATTTGTCAACTGTCATATAGTCATTTGTCAAATGTCATTTGTTGACTGTCAATTAATTATTTGTCAACTGTCATATAGTCATTTGTCAACTGTCATATAGTCATTTGTTGACTGTCAATCAAACATTTTTCAACTGTCATATAGTCATTTGTCAACTGTCATTTAGTCATTTGTTGACTGTCAATCAATCATTTGTAAACTTTCAATTAAACACATTTAATTGACAATTGACAAATGATTGATTGACAGTTGACAATTATTTGTATTTGTCAACTGTCAATCAAACATTTGTCAACTGTCATTTAGTCATTTGTTGACTGTCAATCAATCACTTGAGAACTGTCAATTAAACACATTTAAATGACAGTTAACAAATGATTGATTAACAGTTGACAAATATTTGTATTTGTCAACTGTCAATTAAACATTTGTCAACTATCATATAGTCATTTGTCAACTGTCATATAGTCATTTGTCAACTGTCATTTAGTCATTTGTTGACTGTCAATCAATCACTTGAGAACTGTCAATTAAACACATTTAATTGACAGTAAACAAATGATTGATTAACAGTTGACAAATATTTGTATTTGTCAACTGTCAATTAAACATTTGTCAACTGTCATATAGTCATTTGTCAACTGTCATATAGTCATTTGTCAACTGTCATATAGTCATTTGTCAACTGTCATTTAGTCATTTGTTGACTGTTAATCAATCATTTGTCAACTGTCAATTAAACACATTTAATTGACAGTTTGTCACGGGCTAATTTCGCGTTAGCGATAGATATCTTAATTTGTAAACAAAATGTTGTTCTTACCTTATAATTCGTAATTATTGTAGGATTTATCGAGGCAAAACCGGTTGATTTAAGTTCGATTATAGTTAATCGCCAACCATTGTTATTATTCTGGCCATAAAATTGAATTGTTGCTAAATATTGTTGACAGTAATTTATTTAAAGCAGGGTATTATTTCTTGCAGTGTTTACATTTTTGGAATTACTGTCATTTTATCTTCCACCTGACTGTTACATCTTTTTTTTTTCTGTCAATAGCTTGACGTATAGTGTTCTGCAGCCAGCGTTCGGTCATATTTATAACTTTATTATTACAATCGAAAATAAATGGGGAAATTAAGTAATGTTGGGATATTTGTTGTTAGCTATATAAATAATAAGATTAGTCGTATCAAATGACCCCTGTTTGTTCGTAAGTTGTTGGCTGAATAAGCTATGGTTATTGTCCCTATAGTAGTAGAGGCCATCTATTTCTTTCTGAAGTGTGTCAAATCGAGTGAAGGAACATATGTGGAAAAATTCTGTCTTTTTCATTTAAGAGCTTTCGACGTGAACACGTGTTAACGAGAAGATTTTTGGGGGTTTAATTTGTATCCCTGTTCATCGGGGACAACTTAGTTTGGATTTACGAAATTAAGCTTCATTTGTTTCTATCGAATATTGTGGAAGAGATTTTTCTGAATTTTGGTGAATTCGGTGGAAAATACGGCACTGTGTCCGGATATTTAATAAAATCTTCTGTTGGTGAGTAACATGCTTCTTTATTCATGTGATTATTCGATTCTTATGGTTCTTTCGTTCCCAATGAAGTGTAGGTAGCCCATAGAGCAGACAGTAGGGAAATTTGGTAATTTGAAACTGTTCAGACAGCGAATTGTGGGCAGAATTTCCCATTATTACCGTTAGCAACGAAGAGAATTGTTTTACCCGACTACCAGTTAAGGTGTCACGAGTTAACGAAGTAGAATAACCCTATTTTGATAGGTGAGTCACGTAATTATATTTTTAATAGATTAATAACGCCATATAACCGCAAATTTTAGTTTTAATATCTTGATTTTACATGTGTATTTCTTTGTGTATTGTATGTAGGTATTATTTATGTGTAACTAGGCTCCTGTTAGTTCATTGTACTATTATAAATTAAAATTTTTGTACCATTATAAATTAATATTGCGTTGAATCTTGATTTAATTTATTGTTAGGATTTTTGTCGGGACTAGCAAGTCGAATTTAAGTTTGTTAAGCACATTTAAATTATTAGTTTCCATCATTAATTATAAATTCAGAAATGTTAGCTTCTAAATATTGTAATATTCATTTAAATTCACTTTTATTCTGTCATTGTTATACAAGTATCAGTCAATGAGTTCAATTTGTATTAAAGTTAGTCAGTAGAATAACGTTATTAAATCAAACTAATTCAAGGAGTCATTTAAATTTGTTTGAGCTATCGTTAATTTTAAATTACGATTTTAGGGTTCTAGTTACCGGCTAAACTTCTAGTTACTGGCTAAACTTCTAGTTACCGGCTATAGTCCTAGATACAGGCTTCTTTTGAGAGCAGGCCTGATACTTGGTTCGAGCATAAGTTATTGTGATTGGTGCAAGCCTATTGGTTTTGGAGAAGGCTTGATTTTGGAACCGACCCAAGTATTAGACACGCCGAGGATTAACAGATAAGCCTAATTAGAATTAAGTCGCAACCATTGTAGTTAAGATTTATTTTTCTTGTTTTATTTGTATTGCGTGTGATCACACTTTCTTGTTAATATTCTTTTGGAATAATTCTCACATATTCTTATTTATTGTTTTAAATATTGATAGCGTGTCAAGCACGAGGTTTGACTATTGTGTAAATATTCAATTTCTTATTTTTATTTATTAAAGAAAGGGTCTAGTTGAGATTTAGTCGTTTTGTTGAATGTCAATCAATCATTTGTCAACTGTCAATTAAACACATTTAATTGACAGTTGACAAATGATTGATTAACAGTTGACAAATATTTGTATTTGTCAACTGTCAATTAAACATTTGTCAACTGTCATATAGTCATTTGTCAACTGTCATTTAGTCATTTGTTGACTGTCAATCATTTGTGAAATCAAGTTAAATTAGGTAATTTGTATAGATTAACAATATCAGATTTAATAAAATTGAATACAAACTTAGTTTGAATGTTAGAATAATTACGGGAATGGGTCGAAACACGTAAAGCAAATGTGATAAGAGTTAAAGTTTAGATCAAATCGATAAATTAGAAATGTTGGCTGTTTGTGAGTGTATGTTAAGACCAGACCAGGAAACTTTCTTAAATTCAACACACGGTTAGGGCCAAAAAGGATTTTACGCCATCTTATCTTTTATGATCTATCAAATGATGGGATTACTCAATTTAAGTGAATGCTGAGGCTTTCAAATTAGTTTTAATCATGTTTATTATTTAACGGTTTCAAAAATGATAAACGTCATATTAAAATACTAGCAGCCCGCCCCGGCTTTGTACAGGGATTAAAGAAAAATAAATAAAGCCATTAAATTTACGTATCGGCACACTTCGCCAGATTTTTCAGGTACGATTTTGATGCGGCAACGTTGCCCAGCGAAGTTGGTACCCAGTATCATCAATAAATGACGAATTACCATCGAAAATTGACGAATTGAATCAAAAATTGACCAATTGCTATAACAAAAATGACAAATTGTGATAATCACAAAAAACTGATGTTTGCGATAGCGATTGTACTTGAAACAAAATTCACCAAACTTTGTACCGCCTATCAATCAATGATTCCATTTTCCTGTTTTTTGTTGATTTTATTTTATAAAAACAAGTTACATTTAGAACAGCACAAAATTTTCTATCAAAAATTGTCGAATTGTCATCAATAAATCACGAATTACCATCGAAAATTGACAAATTGAATCAAAAATTGACCAATTGCTATAACAAAAATGACGAATTGTGATCATCACAAAAAACTGATGTTTGCGATGGCGATCGTACTTGAAACAAAATTCACCAAACTTTGTACCGCCTATCAATCAATGATTTCATTTTCCCGTTTTTCGTTGATTTTATTATATTTTATCATTTGTTTCAAATCTTTGTCTATTTGTCAAAGTAAAAAGAAATATTTCGCGAGATGGCTCTAGTTTACTCTCTTTTGTCTCACTTTTCTTCAATAAAAACAAGTTACATTTAGAACATCACAAAATTTTCTATCAAAAATTGACGAATTGTCATCAATAAATGACGAATTACCATCTAAAATTGACGAATTGAATCAAAAATTGACCAATTGCTATAACAAAAATGACGAATTGTGATCATCACAAAAAACTGATGTTTGCGATAGCGATCGTACTTGAAACAAAATTCACCAAACATTGTACCGCCTATTAATCAATGATTTCATTTTCCCGTTGATTTTATTATATTTTATTGTTTGTTTTAAAGCTTTGTCGATTTGTCAAAGTAAAGAGAAATATTTCGCGAGATGGCTCTAGTTTACTCTTTTTTGTCTCACTTTTCTTCAATAAAAACAAGTTACATTTAGAACAGCACAAAATTTTCTATCAAAAATTGTCGAATTGTCATCAATAAATCACGAATTACCATCGAAAATTGACAAATTGAATCAAAAATTGACCAATTGCTATAACAAAAATGACGAATTGTGATCATCACAAAAAACTGATGTTTGCGATAGCGATTGTACGTGAAACAAAATTCACCAAACTTTGTACCGCCTATCAATCAATGATTTCATTTTCCTGTTTTTTGTTGATTTTATTTTATAAAAACAAGTTACATTTAGAACAGCACAAAATTTTCTATCAAAAATTGACGAATTGTCATCAATAAATGACGAATTACCATCTAAAATTGACGAATTGAATCAAAAATTGACCAATTGCTATAACAAAAATGACGAATTGTGATCATCACAAAAAACTGATGTTTGCGATAGCGATTGTACTTGAAACAAAATTCACCAAACTTTGTACCGCCTATCAATCAATGATTTCATTTTCCTGTTTTTTGTTGATTTTATTTTATAAAAACAAGTTACATTTAGAACAGCACAAAATTTTCTATCAAAAATTGTCGAATTGTCATCAATAAATGACGAATTACCATCGAAAATTGACAAATTGAATCAAAAATTGACCAATTGCTATAACAAAAATGACGAATTGTGATCATCACAAAAAACTGATGTTTGCGATAGCGATTGTACTTGAAACAAAATTCACCAAACTTTGTACCGCCTATCAATCAATGATTTCATTTTCCTGTTTTTTGTTGATTTTATTTTATAAAAACAAGTTACATTTAGAACAGCACAAAATTTTCTATCAAAAATTGACGAATTGTCATCAATAAATGACGAATTACCATCTAAAATTGACGAATTGAATCAAAAATTGACCAATTGCTATAACAAAAATGACGAATTGTGATCATCACAAAAAACTGATGTTTGCGATAGCGATCGTACTTGAAACAAAATTCACCAAACTTTGTACCGCCTATCAATCAATGATTTCATTTTCCCGTTTTTCGTTGATTTTATTATATTTTATCATTTGTTTCAAATCTTTGTCTATTTGTTAAAGTAAAGAGAAATATTTCGCGAGATGGCTCTAGTTTACTCTGTTTTGTCTTACTTTTCTTCAATAAAAACAAGTTACATTTAGAACAGCACAAAATTTTCTATCAAAAATTGACGAATTGTCATCAATAAATGACGAATTACCATCGAAAATTGACGAATTGAATCAAAAATTGTCCAATTGCTATAACAAAAATGACGAATTGTGATCATCACAAAAAACTGATGTTTGCGATAGCGATCGTACTTGAAACAAAATTCACCAAACTTTGTACCGCCTATCAATCAATGATTTCATTTTCCCGTTTTTCGTTGATTTTATTATATTTTATCATTTGTTTCAAAGCTTTGTCTATTTGTTAAAGTAAAGAGAAATATTTCGCGAGATGGCTCTAGTTTACTCTCTTTTGTCTCACTTTTCTTCAATAAAAACAAGTTACATTTAGAACAGCACAAAATTTTCTATCAAAAATTGTCGAATTGTCATCAATAAATCACGAATTACCATCGAAAATTGACAAATTGAATCAAAAATTGACCAATTGCTATAACAAAAATGACGAATTGTGATCATCACAAAAAACTGATGTTTGCGATGGCGATCGTACTTGAAACAAAATTCACCAAACTTTGTACCGCCGTGTAGCTTGCCAACGGTGAAAGAATTTTTTAAATCGGTCCAGTAATTTAGGAGCCTATTCATTTCAAACAAACAAACAAACCTTTCCTCTTTATAATATTAGTATAGATCAAAAATGACAATTATCACATCTTAAAACACATCAAATGTCATGTCAAAAATGTGAAATATCACATTTTAAAAATGCCAAATCTTTAATGATATAAAAAAATAAATAAAATCTAATAAATTTATGTTGGAAATAAAAGAATCTTGTATAGGAGAAGATAAAGTTAAATAGAAGATATTTCCGTATGGAGAGTTGAGGAGTTGAAGACCTTCCTAATCCATCATAACTTCCTCGAGTTTTATAAAGAGAGAAGAGACATTTAAAAAGAGCCTTTTCGACTCGGAATTTAACTCCCGCAACTCTGTATACTTTTCCACGAGGCCATTTATCTTTCCTCGAAAACATACTTTTCAGCTAATAAAAATGTAAAGCACTACTTTTACATAATTTGTTTCGGTATTACGGCTTTTATATGTAACTTGCTCAAAACTGACATAAATTTTCGATACTTAGTTGAGATCTCTTCTGAGATTCTTTTTTTTTAAACTTCTAGTTTGATTTTATTTTTTTATTTTTTAATATTAATTTAAATCTGAGGCCCACACAAGCAGACATTTATTCTATTCGGTATTCATTTTGCATACAAATCTATTCAGTCGTTTCAAATTCACAATTTTTGGGTGAGTCACATCTAAATATGACCGCCACCTGTCGCCAGACAATTCAAACCTGACCGAAATTTTAATTTTTTTTTTCTTTTATTAACATAAATTAAAAGATTTGCAAGAAATTCCGATTTAATATCGGATTATTTTTATAGAATAAATAACTTTATTGAAAATGTATAAAATATCAAAAAATGGATCAATTTATCAATTATGTGAAATATGTCAAAAGAGTAATAATAATTAATTGTCAAAACTGTCAAATATGTCAAATATTTCACATGTCAAAATATCAATATTTAATAAATTCCAAGAATGTAAAATGACAAATGTAGTGTTAAAAATGTCAAATGTCAGGTTAAAGATGTCAAATGTTATGTTAAAAATGTCAAAACTGACAAAAGTCATGTTAGAAATATCAAACATAACAATTGTCATGTTAGAATTGTCAAAATTGCATAATGTCATCTTAGAACTGTCAAAAATGACAAATGTCATCTTAGAATTGTCAAAATTGCAAAATATCATCTTAGAACTGTCAAAAATGACAAATGTGATGTTAGAAATGTCAAAAATGACAAATGTTATGCTAGAAACGTCAATTCTCGTGTTAAAAATGTCAAAACTAACAAACTTTATGTTACAAATGTCATAAATGTCAAAGGTCATCTTAGAAATGTCCAAAATGACAAAGGTCATGTTAGAAATGTTAAAAATGACAAGTGTCATCTTAGAAATGTCAAAAATGACAAATCTTATGTCGTCAATTGTCATGTTTAAAATGTCAAAACTGATAAATGTCATGTTACAAATGTCATAAATGCCAAAGGACATGTTAGAAATGTTAAAAATGACAAGTGTCATCTTAGAAATGTCAAATGTTATGTTAAAAATGTGAAAAATTACAAATCTCACGTCAAAAATGACAAATATCATCTTAGAAAAGTGAAATGTCATATTAGAATTGTCAAAATTGCCAAATATCATCTTAGAACTGTCAAAAATGACAAATGTCATCTTAGAACTATCAAAAATGACAAATGTCATGTTAGAATTGTCAAAATTGTCAAATGTCATCTTAGAACTGTCAAAAATGACAAAAGTTATGTTAGAAACCTCAATTGTCGTGTTAAACATGTCAAAACTAACAAATTTCATGTTACAACTGTCATAAATGCCAAAGGTTATTTTAGAAATGTTAAAAATGAGAAGTGTCATCTTAGAAATGTCAAAAATGACAAATATGATGTTAGAAATGTCAAAAATGACAAATGTTATGTTGGCATTGTCAAAAAAGGACAAAAGTCATCTTAGAACTGTCAAAAATGACAAATGTCATCTTAGAAATGTCAAATGTCATGTTAGAATGGTCAAAATTGAAAAATGTCATCTTAGAAATGTCAAAAATGACAAAGGTCATGTTGGCATTGTCAAATATGACAAAAGTCATCTTAGAACTGTCAAAAATGACAAATATCATCTTAGAAATGTGAAATGTCATATTAGAATTGTCAAAATTGCCAAATGTTATCTTAGAACTGTCAAAAATGACAAACGTCATCTTAGAACTGTCAAAAATGACAAATATGATGTTAGAAATGTCAAAAATGACAAATGTTATGTTAGAGACGTCAATTGTTGTGTTAAAAATATCGAAACTAACAAATTTCATGTTACAAATGTCATAAATGCCAAAGGTCATGTTAAAAATGACAAGTGTCACCTTAGAAATGTCAAATATTATGTTAAAAATGTGAAAAATTATAAATCTCATGTCAAAAATGACAACTGTCATGTTAGAATTGTCAAAATTGTCAAATGTCATCTTAGAACTGTCAAAAATGACAAACGTGATGTCATAAATGTCAAAAATGACAAATGTTATGTTAGAAACGTCAATTGTCATGTTAAAAATGTCAAAACTAACAAATTTCATGTTACAAATGTCATAAATGTTAGAAATGTTAAAAATGACAAGTGTCATCTTAGAAATGTCAAATATTATGTTAAAAATGTGAAAAATTACAAATCTCACGTCAAAAATGACAAATGTTATGTTGGCAATGACAAATGTTATGTTGGCATTGTCAAAAAAGGACAAAAGTCATCTTAGAACTGTCAAAAATGACAAATGTTATGTTAGAAACGTCAATTGTCGTGTTAAAAATGTCAATACTAACAAATTTCAGAGATGCCAAAGGTCATGTTAGGAATGACAAATGTCATCTTGTCAATTATTAAAACTGACACAAATATGAAATATATGAAATATAACAAATGTCAAATTTGACAGATATCATTTGAATTGAATAATCATGTATCTAATTTTGACGTTTGACATATGAAATAATCATTATAATTTGACATATGACATATTATGACAAGTATTTCTATTGAAATAATTATTCTAATTTGCAATATGAATGAAAATTTGTTTTAGTTTTAATGAAAATATGAAAATTCTGTTGAGTTTTGTAAAGAAAATAAAAATTGAAAATTAGCAACACACCGAATAAGAGAATAAACAAAACTAAACTAAAAAGTGGATGTAGGCAAAGTTAATGAAAAATTTTGTTGCCTTTTCGGATTTCTGTGTATGTGTGTGTGGGATTTAAATTCGTTTTCATTCATTTTACAGAATTCAATCGCGTCCGATGAATTTTTTCGAGAAAAAATATCGACTAACACAAATTAACTGTTTAGATAACATTGTTTATATTAATGAAACAACATTGTTGATTAGAAACAGATTTTATCTATTTATTTATTCGTTTATGTACTGAAAAAGTGTTTATAGACTCGTTTTTGTGGTTTCTTAGATAGTTTTTGACAATTTTAAAACGTTTTATTGATAACTAGCTGGCCCGGCGAACTTCGTACCGCCTAAGAATAAATAATTTTTTTTTCATTTCCTTTTTTACAATTTTTACATTTTTTCTACATTAATTTCCCCTGTTTTTTTATCGATAAAAAATTAAATATAAACAGTGTCATCTATTGCATACTTGCACGACCTAAAAATATGATTGTAAGAGGAAAATTCTATAAAAATCGATAAATAAGCTTAATTAATCGATTATAAACACAAATTAATCGATAATTTCTTAAAAAATTACGATTTTATTGAATACCTGACAATTCTTCTTCTTTTTCTTAGTGAGCATGATAAATGTCAAAAAATAAAAATCCGTTAATATTTCAAACATCCTTCATTATTTTCGATTAAAAATCGATAAATAAGCTTAATTAATTGGTTTTAAACACAAATTAATCGATATTTTTATCAAAATTGCAATTTTGTTGAATATTTGACAATTCTTCTTCTTTTTCTTAGTGAGCATGACAAATGTCAAAAATTAAAAATCCGTTAATATTTCAAACATCCTTCATTATTTTCGATTAAAAATCGATAAATAAGCTTAATTAATCGATTATAAACACAAATTAATCGATATTTTCATTAAAACTTTTCTTCTTCTTCTTTTTCTTAGTGAGCATGACAAATGTCAAAAATTAAAAATCTGTCAATATTTCAAACAACCTTTATTATTTTCGATCAAATATCGATAAATACGCTTAATTAATCGATTATAAACACAAATTAATCAATATTTTTATTAAAAATTGCGATTTTATTGAATATCTGACAATTCTTCTTCTTTATCTTAGTGAGCATGACAGATGTCAAAAATTAAAAATCAGTTAATATTTCAAACATCCTTCATTATTTTCGATTAAAAATCGATAAATAAGCTTAATTAATCGATTATAAACACAAATTAATCGATATTTTCTTAAAAAATTACGATTTTATTAAATATCTGACAATTCTTTTTCTTAGTGAGCATGACAAATGTCAAAAATTAAAAATCCGTTAATATTTCAAACATCCTTCATTATTTTCGATTAAAAATCGATAAATAAGCTTAATTAATCGATTATAAACACAAATTAATCGATATTTTCATTAAAACTTTTCTTCTTCTTCTTTTTCTTAGTGAGCATGACAAATGTCAAAAATTAAAAATCTGTCAATATTTCAAACAACCTTTATTATTTTCGATCAAATATCGATAAATACGCTTAATTAATCGATTATAAACACAAATTAATCAATATTTTTATTAAAAATTGCGATTTTATTGAATATCTGACAATTCTTCTTCTTTATCTTAGTGAGCATGACAGATGTCAAAAATTAAAAATCAGTTAATATTTCAAACATCCTTCATTATTTTCGATTAAAAATCGATAAATAAGCTTAATTAATTGGTTTTAAACACAAATTAATCGATATTTTTATCAAAATTGCAATTTTGTTGAATATTTGACAATTCTTCTTCTTTTTCTCAGTGAGCATGACAGATGTCAAAATTTAAAAATCTGTTAATATTTCAAACATCCTTTATTATTTTCGGTTAAATATCGATAAATAAGCTTTATTAATCGATTATAATGACAAATTAATTGATATTTTCTTAAAAATTTCGATTTTATGCGAATTATATCATAAAATAGATATTCTGTCAAAAGTGGCCTTGAACGTTATAGAAAAAGTTGCTAATTTTTTAAAAAAATCTATTTTTGATAAAAATATGATTAAATTTGGACAGAAAACTGTTAAAATTTGTCAAAAATGCAATTTTTTTCAAAAAATATCAAATGATGTTCGAAATATACGCAGATTTCAAAAATTATACAAATAAGAGATCAATCTGTCAAAAATTATAAATCTGCTTATATTTCAAACATCCTTCAATATTTTCGATAAAAATTCGATAAATACGTTTTATTAATCGATTATAAACACAAATTAATCGATATTTTCATTAAAACTTTCCTTCTTCTTCTTTTTCTTAGTGAGCATGACAAATGTCAAAAATTAAAAATCTGTTAATATTTCAAACATCCTTTATTATTTTCGATAAAAAATCGATAAATACGCTTAATTAATCGATATTTTCTTAAAAAATTACGATTTTATTGAATATCTGACAATTCTTCTTCTTTTTCTTAGTGAGCATGACAAATGTCAAAAATTAAAAATCCGTTAATATTTCAAACATCCTTCATTATTTTCGATTAAAAATCGATAAATACGCTTAATTAATCGATTATAAACACAAATTAATCGATATTTTCTTAAAAAATTACGATTTTATTGAATATCTGACAATTCTTCTTCTTTTTCTTAGTGAGCATGACAAATGTCAAAAATTAAAAATCCGTTAATATTTCAAACATCCTTTATTATTTTCGATAAAAAATCGATAAATACGCTTAATTAATCGATTATAAACACAAATTAATCGATATTTTCTTAAAAAATTACGATTTTATTGAATATCTGACAATTCTTCTTCTTTTTCTTAGTGAGCATGACAAATGTCAAAAATTAAAAATCCGTTAATATTTCAAACATCCTTCATTATTTTCGATTAAAAATCGATAAATACGCTTAATTAATCGATTATAAACACAAATTAATCGATATTTTCTTAAAAAATTACGATTTTATTGAATATCTGACAATTCTTCTTCTTTTTCTTAGTGAGCATGACAAATGTCAAAAATTAAAAATCCGTTAATATTTCAAACATCCTTCATTATTTTCGATTAAAAATCGATAAATACGCTTAATTAATCGATTATAAACACAAATTAATCGATATTTTCTTAAAAAATTACGATTTTATTGAATATCTGACAATTCTTCTTCTTTTTCTTAGTGAGCATGACAAATGTCAAAAATTAAAAATCCGTTAATATTTCAAACATCCTTCATTATTTTCGATTAAAAATCGATAAATAAGCTTAATTAATCGATTATAAACACAAATTAATCGATATTTTCATTAAAACTTTTCTTCTTTTTCTTAGTGAGCATGACAAATGTCAAAAATTAAAAATCTGTCAATATTTCAAACATCCTTTATTATTTTCGACCAAATATCGATAAATACGCTTAATTAATCGATTATAAACACAAATTAATCAATATTATTATTAAAAATTGCGATTTTATTGAATATCTGACAATTCTTCTTCTTTTTCTCAGTGAGCATGACAGATGTCAAAATTTGAAAATCTGTTAATATTTCAAACATCCTTTATTATTTTTGATTAAAAATCGATAAATAAGCTTTATTAATCGATTATAAACAGAAATTAATCGATATTTTCTTAAAAATTTCGATTTTTTGCGAATTATATCATAAAATAAATATTCTGTTAAAAGTGGCCTTGAACGTTATAGAAAAAGTTGCTAATTTAAAAAAAAATTGATTTTTGATAAAAATATGATTAAATTTGAATAGAAAAGTGTTAAAACTTCTCAAAAATGCAATTTTTTTCAAAAAATATGAAAGGATGTTCGAAATATACACAGATTTGAAAAATTATAAAAATGAACCTTCTCCTAATAATAACTAATACAACATAAAAAGAATTAGTAAAATCGGTTCAGCCATTCACGCGTGGGTTATGGGTGTGATTTCACAGGTTAATTTAATTAAGTAACTACGTTTCCGAACAAACGATGCTCTTTCAATATAGTCTATGGCTGTGAATGACATTGACATTCGTTACGCGCGTTTTTTAAAATATGCAAAATTAAATGTCTATTTTTCAATATTTCTGAGAGATTTTCTTAATATTTTTTTCGTAATAACCTTCTCCTAATAATAACAAATACAACACAAAAAGAATTAGTAAAATCGGTCCAGCCATTCACGCGTGATGCCATGACCAAGGAAAACGGGTTTCATTTTTATATATATATATAGATTTTCGTTTCGAAACCGATTTATTGGTACATTTACATTATGTGATGAAATCAAAATTAAGACTATTGACAGATGACAGTTGAAAAAATGACAATTTGATGATTGTAACACACACTATTTTTTGGTCTGACTAATTTTTAATATTTTCAAAAGTTCTGTTATGTTCAAGAGTTGACCGCTTATGCTACCTAAAATAAGACCAGTGACTAGAAGACAGCCGACAGACTATCAGCTGGTATGACGTGATCTTCGGGTAGATATAAGCGCCACATTGGATGTTAATATAATATTATAGTTGTATAATAACTTGTTTGATACTTAATATACGTGTTCAGCAGTTTTAATTAACATATGTTGCAAACACAACAAGTTCAAAAACTTTTTACTTTGTGATATACAAGATTAGATGTTTATTGACATCTATTGCACGATTAAAAGAATTAGTAATAAGGAATGATTTTCTGATAATCGATTTCAAGATCCTTAATTTTTATACATACAAATACTGTGCTAATAAGCAGCACAATAAATATTATATAAAAATAGCAGAGACAATGAACTATTTTCATAATCAAATGATAAGTAGTTGTAAATTGACATAAATGTCAAATTTTATAATACAATAAATGACAATTTGATAATTTTATTGTTCTATTAACGTTACTAAATAGTTATTTAATTAAGCATTATTAGAGTCAAGGAAATGTAAGGGTGAGTCTATATGATAATCTCTACCGGGTTGTGTTGATGTTAACCAAAGTTTTGTTTATTTTTTTCATCTCTATCATAAAATATTGACAATAAATAGTTTAAATTCGTATAATTCATGTAAAAATAATCAAACTCCACTTTACTTTTAATCAAATACGTATATTATATGATAAATATGAACTACTACTTTATGTTCTGTATAGTAAAAGGCCATATTCCAGAATGTGTCAGTTGACATGTCACGGGTTAAAATTTACCTTAGTAACAGCTATATTCTTACCTTGAAAATTCCTATTATTAAAGGTTTACTGGGTCGAGAACCGGCTGATTTAGTTCGTTAATAGTAAAACGCCAACTGTTGTTTATTATTTTCGGCCATAAAATTATATTTAGTTGTTGCTAAAATTGGTTTTGTAAGTCATGTATTATTTTTGTTATGGTTTGAAAACACTGACAGTAGTTCATCCGATCCTCTCGTCGATAACTTGTATATTGTGGTTTCGCAGCCAGCGTTCGGTCATATTTATAACTTTATTATTAAAATCGAAAATAAATAGGGAAATTAAGTAATGTTGGGATATTTATTGTTAGCTATTTAAATAATAAGATTAAACATATCAAATGACCTCTGTTTGTTCGTAAGTTGTTGGCTGAATAAGCTATGGTTATTGTCCGTATCGTAGTAGAGGCCATCAATTTCTTTTGAAGTAGTCAAATCGAAGTGAAGTTTGATAATTGGGGGAGCTTCTCTTTTCACCTCGAGCTTTTGTAGTGAACGCGTGTTAACGAGAAAATTTTTGAGAGTTTAATTTGCATCCCTGTACATCGGGGTCAACTTAGGTTGGATTTGCGTAATTAAGCTTAATCTGTTTCCATCGAATATTGAGTAGGAGGTATTTTTCTGGATTTTGGTAAATTCGGTGGAAAATACGGCTTTGTGTCCGGCTTTTTGGTAAAATTTTCTGTTGAAAGTAGGGGAGACTGGTATTTTTGAAACCACTTAGACAGCAATCGTGGTAGGAATTTGCTCAACATTGCAGTTAGCAACGAGGAAATTGTTTTTACCCAACTACCAGCTGGGGTATCGAGTTTAACGAAGTAAAATAACCCTATCTTGATAGGGTCCTTGATACAGGCATAAGTCCTTGATACAGGCATTAGTCCTAGATACAGGCTTCTTTTGTGAGCAGGCCTGATACTTGGTTCGAGCATACGTTTTGTGTTTGGTGTAAGCTTTTTGGTTTTGGAGAAGGCTTGATTTTGGAACCGACCCAAGTATTAGACAAGCCGAGGACTGCGGAAACTTATTTAGTTTAACAGATAAGCTATATTAGATTAAGTCGTAACTAGTTAGTTAAGAGTTATTTTTCTTGTTTATTTCTTTTGTATTGCGTGTGACCACACATATCGGTAAATTTAACATTTAAAATCATTTATTAATTCTTTGTTTTTATATAAATATCAATAGCGTTGTTAAGCACGAGGCTTGACAGTCTGTATTCTAGAAATTTGTTATTAAAGAAGGGTCTAGTTGACATTTTGGTTTTATTTAGCTCACTTATCGTTATTTTTTGTTATTGTGTAATTCAATTGGAACCGTTAAATATTCAAAATTTATTTAATTATCTCCAGTGGGTAAAGTAGTGCCTGGAACAACAGGGGTTTCCGATTTTGACCGTCTAAATCGGTGGCGCGACTCACTAGTATTTGTTTACTTACCTCTACGGCTGAGCTGGGCACTAATTTGCCAGTAGAGAGACCACTACCGAACTCAGCTGGAGTTGTATTTCCTTTAGTTAAATTTCTTTATTTTTCTAAATTTGATTTTGTTTTAAATTCATTAAAATACGTGGCAGACAGTTCGGTTCGGTAGCAATTTGCGTTGGTGATTGAATTTGTGTTAAATTTTGCAATTTTAACAGTGTTCAGTAGTTGTGGAAAGTAAATTATTAAAGATAAACGTAATAAAAGCTTTTATAAAGCATTATTAAACTCTAGAAAATGTTTTTTATGCTTATTTGATAGACTTTATCAAGTTGTGTTGTATTGAGGTTATGTCGGTTGTCAGTTTGAAAGAAATATTTGAGTTGTGTGTTAAATTTTGCAATTTTGTGTAGTTAATAGTAAAGTGTAAAGTGAATTAAGGCGGAAACATACTATCAAAACGTGACACGACGCCACGCATGTTAGTCCATATATTTATGTTGCGGCGTGTGATCACATAGCGTGTTGTCTATGTGCTTCTAACTGTATTAAATATATGGAATTGAGAGGTACTAACATGCGTCAGGTGGCGTGGCGTCGTGTCACGTTTTGATAGTATGTTTCCGCCTTTATGAAAGATAAACATAACAAATGCTTTAATAGAGCATTATTAAACTAAAGGTAAGCTTATTTCATAATTCTGTTCTGTTAACCAAAATTGTTTTTATACCAACTTGTCTAGATCGTAAATTTCTTTTCCCTATCTTGTATACTATTTAGTAAAAGACGATATTAGTATATATATGAAGTAGTATGTGTCAGTTATTTACTTTTATGTTTAAATTTCTATTCTATTCTAATTATTAGTATTCCCTAAGTGTTTACTTTTTTAAATAGATAATTTGAGTTCATATTTGAATAGAAATAAGACATTTTAATAATAATAACTAAATTTATTAGTCTTGAGACCCTGAAGTTATAATCCTATTATAGTAAGTTATTATAATAACACAAACAAATATAAATCTTTAGGTAACCACTTATTATTTCTGAATATTTATGGTCCACCTACTTTTAGTAGTCACTACTTAATCGTTTTTATGACAAACTTACCATAATTTCACATACAGTGTTGCCAAATACTCATCAATGAATTATAAATCGATAATCATCAATACTTTCACAGTTTTTTCAATTATTTTGTTTAAATTATGTTTTTCTTTATCATTTATCATTTCAAAAGCATTTGATCAAGTGTGGCATGCAGCTCTTTTGAACAAACTGCCTTCATACGGACTCTCGCAAAACCTTTGCAGATGGATATCCAACTTTCTCTCCAACAGGCACATCCAAGTTGCTGTAGATGGACATTATTCCAACCTCTACAAGATCAACGCTGGAGTTCCCCAAGGATCGGCTCTAGCTCCTACTCTATTCTTACTACACATTAATGATCTACTAAAAGCCACTAATAACCCGATACATGGTTTTGTAGATGATAGCAACCTACACTGTAGCAAAGCGCACAACCGTCCCATACCTCTAGATATTCTGGAAGAGGACAGAAGATCCACAACGGCTTCTGTCAATCAAGATTTGAGAATTGTAGACGAGTGGGGAAGAGAGAATCTTGTTAATTTCAACGCTTCCAAGACAAACACATGTTGCCTATCCAACAAGAGGCAAACATGCGACTCATCCATTACAATCAATGATCAGACACTGGTAGCGGGCGACTCCATTACGCTGGTTGGTATCACGATCTCCCAAGACTTACTCTGGAACGAACATATTGCATCCATAGCAACTACAGCAGGAAAGAAATTAGGCTTTCTGTTTAGAGCACGGAAATATTTTTCTCCATCCAACTTAGCTACTCTTTACAAAGCTCAAATACGGCCTAATCTTGAATACTGCTCGCATGTATGGGGATCGGCGGCTCCATCAAGGCTCGGAGTTCTTGATGCAATACAGAGAAGGGCAGTTCGACTAATAAACGACACCAGTATCACCAAAAACCTAGCCCCATTATCCCACCGAAGAGCAGTGGCTGATCTTTCCTTGTTTTACCGATACATAAACGGATTTTGCTCAGAAGAACTCCGCTCTATAATGCCTCCACTTGCCAGACCAGCCAGAGCAACGCGACGTGCCAACTCAATGCCCGAAATCGAGAACGGATCGATTCGATCGTTTCTTTATCCCCAGGGTCTCCAGATTGTGGAACTCCTTACCTCCCCACGTCTTCCCCACTCGTCCTAACTTGCAGGCCTTTAAATCCCAAATTAATAAATTACCTCTTCTGCCCCAATAGATGTTCTCAGTACATTTGTATTTAGGTCTAAGTAGATAAGCAACGCCGGTTCTGCCTCACTACTTCCAAATTTCGCCGCTAGATGGCGCCACAGGTGGCGGCGCTGTAATCTGCTGTTTATTCGAGTGGCCTTTGACATTTGGCGCAAGCAGCCAATTCTCCTTTTTTCAAATGGCCTTTGACATTTAGCGCAAGCAGCCACTCTTCTTTTTCGAATGGCAAAAGGGCATTAACTTTGTATCTCGTAAACGGCCCAACGGATTTCGACGTGTGACGTATCATTGTAAAGGGGTTGGTGTATAGGGTAAGATAAAGCGTCAAAAAGACCATATTTATGCTGCCAAAAAGGCATTATAGCTGTATCTCGTAAACGGCCGAACGGATTTCGACGTGTGACGTATCATTGTAAAGGGGTTGGTGTATAGGGTAAGATAAAGCGTCAAAAAGACCATATTTATGCTGCCAAAAAGGCATTATAGCTGTATCTCGTAAACGGCCGAACGGATTTCGACGTATGACGCATCATTGTAAAGGGGTTGCTGTATAGGGTAAGATAAAGCGTCAAAAAGACCATATTTATGCTGCCAAAAAGGCATTAACGTTGTATCTCGTAAACGGCCGAACGGATTTCGACGTGTGACGTATCATTGTAAAGGGGTTGGTGTATAGGGTAAGATAAAGCGACAAAAAGACCATATTGATGAGGCCAAAAGGGCATTATAGCTATATCTCGTAAACAACTCAACGGATTTCGACGTATGACGTATCGTGACCTTAATGCATTAGTGGGTTCGCGATGTGTGACGTAATCGACTGATGTGTGTTAGAGTGATAACAGACTTTGATTTCGCAATTAAGAATGAAACATATCATGGAAAATATTTAGTTTTAGAATGGCTTCGAGAGAATACAGTCAAAAACTTGAGGAGTTTTGTGAAAACATAAGAAAATTAAACCAACAGATTTCTGTCTACGAAGACCAAAACGAAGTGTTAAAAAAAATTGAAAATTTAAGTTTGTGGGACAAAGTTTTTGAAAAATATTTACCAACATCATCAACGCCCACAAGACGAATAAAACCATGGCCTTGCTAAAAGCAAATTTTGTTCTTTTATTAAATATTAAATAACATGCTTTACGTTAACGTTCCGCCAAACGTTGCACATATTGGTGTGTGTTTAGACACAAACGGAACAAAACAAGAATGCAACACATGGCACATGATGAGTCTGTCAACAGTCAATGATGGAAAAATGCCGGTGTTTGCATTGAATTTAACGGAATCGCCTCTTAGCTACAAGCTAAAATTAATCTTTAAAGATAACTCAGAAGGAGTGGGGGAATGGCGATCTAACCAACAAAGTCCAATACAGGAATTATATGTAGACCTAGAAGACCCAGTAGGAGCAAAAATGTGCCAAATCATACAAATAGAATGGGCAACGTTAGTAGGAGTTTACTTATTAATTCTCAAAATTATATCAAAAGAGGCAAAAAGAAGAATGAAGCGATGAAATGTATTTTTACATAATAATAATAATAAATATTTGTAAACTTGTAAAAGGTGTTTTAATAAAAAAACCTTAATTTGTGTTTTAAAGCTCCATAATATAAAAAAAAAAAAAAAAAAAAAAAATTAAGTTGAGTAATGTTAATCTAACTTCATATAAAGTTTTTGGTGCATAAACTTCTAAACTCATTAGAAAACTCTTCATCCTCTCTCTTTGTCTGTATATATATAATAATAAAAGTAATGAAAACAAACAAAGAAAATATTATTTAGAGCATAGTGAAATATGAATGTGTGTAATGTTTATTAAAATATTACTTCTTGTTTCTCAGGAGTGTTCATATACTTGTTTATTTTTATTTGTAATAAGATTCTTTATATGGGCATACGAGTTTATGTGTATATAAGCATATGTCCTTTATTTTTAAAAACAGTGTTGCCAACAGTTAATTTAAATCTTCTTTTTTTAACGAAAACGACATATTCTTAAAGATGTTAACTTTTTGTTGTTGTTGAATGACAGATTTTGCTTTTTAGGATTCTATATACCAATTTTTATGATTCTGTGACGCTCTATTCACGCATAAAAGCTAAAGAACATACAAACCGATCTAATAAAGTAACTCAAATATAAATATCGATAAAAAATGGTAGAAATTTGAAAAAACTAAAAAGAAAATATCGAGGAAAAGCCGTTTAAATGCGTTGTAAATCTTTTGGCAATATTTCCCAATTAAGTTAGAAAAGTCCTTCATTGAGAGGCATCAAGTTGTGTCTTCGGGTAGCCATGTAAAACCCTTCGGAAAAGTCGTATCCGAGAGAGTGTGAACTTGTTCGAGAATAGCAACTTCGTGCAAAGCATACTGATTTTTCTACACTTTTCCGGATTTATCATAGTTAATTTTCGGGAAAACTAAGATTTATGACTCAAACCAGCAACGGCTTTTCTTTTAATTTTTCTTCTTATTTTTTTTTTGTATTTTTAAAAATCCAATTAAGTTAATATAAAATTATTTCTGATTAGAGTCGAACTATCGAGTTATAAGTTTAAAATTCGATTGTTTTAAAGATGTTTCTTGATGAAGAATTTAATTCTATATAAAAATGTAATCTCGCAAATTATCGATAAAACGCTTTGTTTTCGAGATATTTGCACTCGAGTAAATTGAATGCGATTTTTTAACTTTCACAACAGCCTTTTACAAATCTGTAAATATCTTAAAAACTATAAATGGTACAAAAATCGTTTTGATGTTTTTGGAAAGAAAATAAAATTCTACACAAAAAAGTATTCTTGAGGTTTTTCGAAAAAACTGATACTGTCACGGGTTAAAATTTACCTTAGTAACAGCTATATTCTTACCTTGAAAATTCCTATTATTAAAGGTTTACTGGGTCGAGAACCGGCTGATTTGGTTCGTTAATAGTAAAACGCCAACTATTGTTTATTATTTTCGGCCATAAAATTATATTTAGTTGTTGCTAAAATTGGTTTTGTAAATAAGTTTGTTATTCTTGTGTTGATGTTTGAAATCATTGACAGTAGTACATCTGATCTACCCTCTCGTCGATAACTTGGATATTGTGGTTTCGCAGCCAGCGTTTGGTCATATTTATAACTTTATTATTAGAATCGAAAATAAATAGGGAAATTAAATAATGTTGGGATATTTATTGTTAGCTATTTAAATAATAAGATTAACCGTATCGAATGACCCCTGTTTGTTCGTAAGTTGTTGGCTGAATAAGCTATGGTTATTGTCCCTATCGTAGTAGAGGCCATCAATTTCTTTTGAAGTTGTCAAATCAAGTGAAGGTTGATAATTGGGGAAGATTCTCTCTCTTCACCTAAAGCTTTCGAAGTGAACGCGTGTTAACGAGAAAATTTTTGAGAGTTTAATTTGCATCCCTGTACATCGGGGTCAACTCAGGTTGGATTTGCGTAATTAAGCTTAATCTGTTTTCCATCGAATTTTGAGGAGGAGATATTTTTCTGGATTTTGGTAAATTCGGTGGAAAATACGGCTTTGTGTCCGGTTTTTAGTAAAATTTTCTGTTGGTGAGTACATGCTTCTTTATCCATGTAATTATTCGATTTTTATGGTCCTTTTGTTCCTTATGAAACAGACAGTAGGGGAGACTGGTATTTTTGAAACCACTTAGATAGCAATCGTGGTAGGAATTTGCTCAACATTGCAGTTAGCCACGAGGGAATTGTTTTTACCCGACTACCAGCTGGGGTATCGAGTTTAACGAAGTAGAATAACCCTATCTTGATAGGTGAGTCACGTAATTTTATTTCTATAAGATTAATAACGCCATTTAATCGCAATCTTAGTTAATATCTTTATTTTACATGTGTATTTCTTTATGTATTGTATGTAGGTATTATTTTTGTATAACTAGACTCCTTTTGACCGTCTAAATCGGTGGCGCTACTCACTAATATTTGTTTACTTACCTCTACGGCTGAGCTGGGCACTAATTTGCCAGTAGAGAGACCACTACCGAACTCAACTGGAGTTGTATTTCCTTTAGTTAAATTTCTTTATTTTTCTAAATTTGATTTTGTTTTAAATTCATTAAAATATGTGGCAATACTTTTCGAGATATACCGGGTGAAACAAAAAGTTTCTAAATATAAATTTCATCTCAGTTTTTCTGTCATAACTTTTAAAGTTTTTTATTAAAATGAGATTTTTTAATGTTTTTTGATGTAGAATTTAATTCTACATAAAAATGTATTCTTGCAAATTTTCGATAAAAAACTTTGTTTTCGAGATATTTGCACTCGAGTAAATTGAATGCTATTTTTTAACTTTCACAACAGCCTTTTACAAATCTGTAAATATCTTAAAAACTATAAATGGTACAAAAATCGTTTTGATGTTTTTGGAAAGAAAATAAAATTCTACACAAAAAAGTATTCTTGAGGTTTTTCGAAAAAACTGATACTTTTCAAGATATACAGGGTCAAACAAAAAGTTTGTAAATATAAATTTGATCTCAGTTTTTCTGTCATAACTTTTAAAGTTTTTTATTAAAATGACATTTGTTGATGTTTTTTGATGTAGAATTTAATTCTACACAAAAAAGTATTCTTGCAAATTTTCTATAAAACGCTTTGTTTTCGAGATATTTGCACTCGAGTAAATTGAATGAGATTTTTTTAACTTTCACAACAGCCTTTTACAAATCTGTAAATATCTTAAAAACTATAAATGGTACAAAAATCGTTTTGATGTTTTTGGAAAGAAAATAAAATTCTACACAAAAAAGTATTCTTGAGGTTTTTCGAAAAAACTGATACTTTTCAAGATATACAGGGTCAAACAAAAAGTTTGTAAATATAAATTTGATCTCAGTTTTTCTGTCATAACTTTTAAAGTTTATAAATAAAATAAGATTTTTTGATGTTTTTTTATGTAGAATTCAATTCTACATAAAAATGTATTCTTGCAAATTTTCGATAAAAAACTTTGTTTTCGAGATATTTGCACTCGAGTAAATTGAATGCTATTTTTTAACTTTCACAACAGCCTTTTACAAATCTGTAAATATCTTAAAAACTATAAATGGTACAAAAACCGTTTTGATGTTTTTGGAAAGAAAATAAAATTCTACACAAAAAAGTATTCCTGAGGTTTTTCGAAAAAACTGATACTTTTCAAGATATACAGGGTCAAACAAAAAGTTTGTAAATATAAATTTGATCTCAGTTTTTCTGTCATAACTTTTAAAGTTTTTTATTAAAATGACATTTGTTGATGTTTTTTGATGTAGAATTTAATTCTACACAAAAAAGTATTCTTGCAAATTTTCGATAAAACGCTTTGTTTTCGAGATATTTGCACTCGAGTAAATTGAATGCTATTTTTTAACTTTCACAACAGCCTTTTACAAATCTGTAAATATCTTAAAAACTATAAATGGTACAAAAATCGTTTTGATGTTTTTGGAAAGAAAATAAAATTCTACACAAAAAAGTATTTTTGAGGTTTTTCGAAAAAAACTGATACTTTTCGAGATATACCGGGTGAAACAAAAAGTTTCTAAATATAAATTTCATCTCAGTTTTTCTGTCATAACTTTTAAAGTTTTTAATTAAAATAAGATTTTTTGATGTTTTTTGATGTAGAATTCAATTCTACACAAAAAAGTATTCTTGCAAATTTTCGATAAAACGCTTTGTTTTCGAGATATTTGCACTCGAGTAAATTGAATGCGATTTTTTAACTTTCACAACAGCCTTTTACAAATCTGTAAATATCTTAAAAACTATAAATGGTACAAAAATCGTTTTGATGTTTTTGAAAAGAAAATAAAATTCTACACAAAAAAGTATTTTTGAGTTTTTTTGAAAAAACTGATACTTTTCGAGATATACAGGGTCAAACAAAAAGTTTGTAAATATAAATTTGATCTCAGTTTTTCTGTCATAACTTTTAAAGTTTTTTATTAAAATGACATTTGTTGATGTTTTTTGATGTAGAATTTAATTCTACACAAAAAAGTATTCTTGCAAATTTTCGATAAAACGCTTTGTTTTCGAGATATTTGCACTCGAGTAAATTGAATGAGATTTTTTTAACTTTCACAACAGCCTTTTACAAATCTGTAAATATCTTAAAAACTATAAATGGTACAAAAATCGTTTTGATGTTTTTGGAAAGAAAATAAAATTCTACACAAAAAAGTATTCTTGAGGTTTTTCGAAAAAACTGATACTTTTCAAGATATACAGGGTCAAACAAAAAGTTTGTAAATATAAATTTGATCTCAGTTTTTCTGTCATAACTTTTAAAGTTTATAAATAAAATAAGATTTTTTGATGTTTTTTATGTAGAATTCAATTCTACACAAAAAAGTATTCTTGCAAATTTTCGATAAAACGCTTTGTTTTCGAGATATTTGCACTCGAGTAAATTGAATGCGATTTTTTAACTTTCACAACAGCCTTTTACAAATCTGTAAATATCTTAAAAACTATAAATGGTACAAAAATCGTTTTGATGTTTTTAGAAAGAAAATAAAATTCTACACAAAAAAGTATTCTTGAGTTTTTTCGAAAAAACTGATACTTTTCAAGATATACAGGGTCAAACAAAAAGTTTGTAAATACAAAATTTGATCTCAGTTTTTCTGTCATAACTTTAAATATATTTTAACGAAACTAATCGAATTATATGTGATGTTAAAACTAAATAAAAGTTACAACATCCATAATCAAGTTTCTATTGTGTAGGTGAGTATTACATACACACAATACCATCTTAAGTGTCGTTTTATTTGTATATTTTATTTCTTTTTTCTTTCGTAACATTTATTAATGTCAATTCCTTTTTTATATCTACAGAACGTATAGAGTTACACACATATGTTCAAAATTTATTTTCAAATTTTTATCACTGATGTTCACTTTAACATAATTTATTCATCAAAATTGTAACAACTACCAGTGTGAAGACAGAAACGTTTCTGAAGACCCCTGTAAACTATGTGCCAGAATATTATAAAAAAGTTCCGAGGGATATTTTTTTGACTTTTTAAAACGTAGGGCAATACCCTTTTAGCTTATTCTTTCAAAATTTTCATATCCCATATATTTTGTAACACAAGATTAACCCCACCGAGCCCCCCTTAAAATATAAAAAATTCTATTTTTCATAAAGTATAGGACTTTTGAAAGAACAAGCTAAAAGGGTATTGCCCTACGTTTTAAAAAGTATAAAAAACTTATAAAAGTCGAAAAAATATCCCTCGCAACTTTTTTCTAATATACTGGCACATAGTTTACAGAGGTCTTCAGAAACGTTTCTATCTTCACACCGGTTTAAAATGTGACATTTAAAATTTTTGACATACATTTGATTTTTTTATAGTTTTCTACGATTTTTCCTATGTTTCTACAATTCTTTCCCTTATTCCATTCTTCTACACTTTCTTTGTTGTAGTTGATTGATATCAGAACACATTTGTGTTAATTTAAATATTTCATCGTAAAAAAAAACATTCTAACACCCTCTCTCATAGCGAAATGGTTTTTCCTAAAGGAAAATTCACCCGAGACTAACCTAATTTTCGAAATTTTCACAAGGAACATTAATAGAAAATTAGGTTATCAAGAAGCAACTTACGACGGCCATCTGTGCTTTTTACATAATAATATTTAGATAGGTAAAAGTAAAGTGAAAGAACTTTAGAATTAAATTCGATTTTCTATTTCACTTTAAGGAAAATTACGTTTTTGCTCCTACGTCCAGAAACAATACTATTAATTACTTCAAAATCGTCCGGAAAAGTAGCTTTTAGATTATCTAAAGAGATGGCGCTATGATTCATACCAGCTGACAGTCTATCGATTGTCTTGTAGTCACTGGTCTTACTTTAGGTAGCACAAGCGGTCACTCTTGAACATAACAGAACTTTTGAAAATATTAAAAATTAGTCAGACCAAAAAATAGTGTGTGTTACACGCCCGGAAAATGTTTTGCAAGTGCTCGTATTGTTATTTTCCGTCCTTGTGTCACAAAGTATATTTTACGTATAACATTTACAATTCACTATACACATTACTATTAACTACACAAAATTGTAAAATTGAACACACAATTCAAATATTTCTTTCAAACTGACAACCAACACAACACAACTTGATAAAGTCTATCAAATAAGCATAAAAACATTTTCTAGAGTTTACTAATGCTTTATAAAAGCTTTTATTACGTTTATCTTTAATAATTAACTTTACACAACTACTAAACACTGTTAAAATTACAAAATTTAACACAAATTCAATCACCAACGCAAATTGCTACCGAACCGAACTGTCAACTGACACATACTAGAATATGACATAAAGTAGTAGTTCATATTTATCATATAATATACGTATCTGATTAAAACTAAAGTGGAGTTTGATTATATTTACATGAATTATACGAATTTAAACTATTTATTGTCAATATTTTATGATATAGATAAAAAAATAAACAAAACTTTGGTTAACATCAACACAACCCGGTAGAGATTATCAAATAGACTCACCCTTACGTTTCCTTGACTCCAATAATGCTTAATTAAAGTATATTTTAGGTATAACATTCACAATTCACTTTACACATTACTATTAACTACACAAAATTGCAAAATTTAACACACAATTCAAATATTTCTTTCAAACTGACAACTGATACATTTAAGTAAGGTTAACCTCAACACAACTTGATACAGTCCATCAAATAAGCATAAAAAACAGTTTCTAGAGTTTACTAATGCTTTATAAAAGCTTTTATTACGTTTATCTTTAATAATTTACTTTACACAACTACTAAACACAGTTAAAATTGCAAAATTTAACACAAATTCAATCACCAACGCAAATTGCTACCGAACCGAACTGTCAACTGACACATTCTAGAATATGGCCTTTTACTATACAAGACATAAAGTGGTAGTTCATATTTATCATATAATATACGTATTTGATTAAAACTAAAGTGGAGTTTGATTATTTTTACATGAATTATACGAATTTAAACTATTTATTGTCAATATTTTATGATAGAGATGAAAAAAATAAACAAAACTTTGGTTAACATCAACACAACCCGGTAGAGATTATCAAATAGACTCACCCTTACATTTCCTTGACTCTAATAATGCTTAATTAAAGTATATTTTACGTATAACATTCACAATTCACTTTACACATTACTATTAACTACACAAAATTGCAAAATTTAACACACAATTAAAATATTTCTTTCAAACTGACAACCAACATAACCTCAACACAACACAACTTGATAAAGTCTATCAAATAAGCATAAAAAACATTTTCTAGAGTTAACTAATGCTTTATAAAAGCTTTTATTACGTTTATCTTTAATAATTTACTTTACACAACTACTAAACACAGTTAAAATTACAAAATTTAACACAAATTCAATCACCAACACAAATTGCTACCGAACCGAACTGTCAACTGACACATACTAGAATATGACATTTTACTATACGGGACATAAAGACGTAGTTCATATTTATCATATAATATACGTATTTGATTAAAATTAAAGTGGAGTTTGATTATTTTTACATAAATTATACGATTTTAAACTATTTATTGTCAATATTTTATGATATAGACAAAAAAATAAACAAAACTTTGGTTAACATCAACACAACCCGGTAGAGATTATCAAATAGACTCACCTTTACATTTCCTTGACTCTAATAATGCTTAATTAAAGTATATTTTACGTATAACATTCACAATTCACTTTACACATTACTATTAACTACACAAAATTGTAAAATTGAACACACAATTCAAATATTTCTTTCAAACTGACAACTGATACATTTAAGTAAGGTTAACCTCAACACAACTTGATACAGTCCATCAAATAAGCATAAAAACATTTTCTAGAGTTTAATAATGCTTTATAAAAGCTTTTATTACGTTTATCTTTAATAATTTACTTTACACAACTACTAAACACTGTTAAAATTGCAAAATTTAACATAAATTCAATCACCAACGCAAATTGGTACCGAAGCGAACTGTCAACTGATACATTCTAGAATATGGCCTTTTACTATACAGGACATAAAGTAGTAGTTCATATTTATCATATAATATACGTATTTGATTAAAATTAAAGTGGAGTTTGATTATTTTTACATAAATTATACGATTTTAAACTATTTATTGTCAATATTTTATGATAAAGATGAAAAAAATAAACAAAACTTTGGTTAACATCAACACAACCCGGTAGAGATTATCAAATAGACTCACCTTTACATTTCCTTGACTCTAATAATGCTTAATTAAAGTATATTTTACGTATAACATTCGCAATTCACTTTACACATTACTATTAACTACACAAAATTGCAAAATTTAACACACAATTCAAATATTTCTTTCAAACTGACAACTGATACATTTAAGTAAGGTTAACCTCAACACAACTTGATACAGTCCATCAAATAAGCATAAAAACATTTTCTAGAGTTTAATAATGCTTTATAAAAGCTTTTATTACGTTTATCTTTAATAATTTACTTTACACAACTACTAAACACTGTTAAAATTGCAAAATTTAACATAAATTCAATCACCAACGCAAATTGGTACCGAAGCGAACTGTCAACTGATACATTCTAGAATATGGCCTTTTACTATACAGGACATAAAGTAGTAGTTCATATTTATCATATAATATACGTATTTGATTAAAACTAAAGTGGAGTTTGATTATTTTTACATGAATTATACGAATTTAAACTATTTATTGTCAATATTTTATGATATAGATGAAAAAATAAACAAAACTTTGGTTAACAACAACACAACCCGGTAGAGATTATCAAATAGACTCACCTTTACATTTCCTTGACTCTAATAATGCTTAATTAAAGTATATTTTATATATAACATTCACAATTCACTTTACACATTACTATTAACCACTAAATACTGTAATAATTGCTAAATTTAACACAAATTCATACACTAAAGCAAATTTGTTTCCAACTGTCAACTGACAACTGTCATATTCTAGAATATGAATATGGCCTTTTACTATAGAGTACATAAGATACACTAAATACGAAATCTTATAATATAAAAATTTACTCAATTTGATTAATTTATTCTGTTTAAATTCATAATCTACATTTTCGTTCCCAATTTCTAATTAATTTATTATCGATTTGTATATAATTTGTCATTAAAACTATTAATCTGAATTTATTTATATCAGTGAACTTTACTAGAAGAAATGATTTACAGGAACTGTTAAAAATAAATTTTTTGGCAATATTAAATAATCTTGTTTATACAATTCTGATATAAAATTAGAAATTTGGTAACTTTTCAGTATGTTTAGGAATGAAAAACTCTTGTCCGGCTTATTTTTATAGTCAAGAACAAGAACATTAAACATAAATATAAATGAGTCTGGTCCATTTAACACCCGACAAAACGACAACTAATGTTCATGCGGTAAAATAACAGAGGGCGCAGTTTTTATCCTCATAACACTTATTTTAACTGCCCTAACTTTTTTACGACAAGCTTTTACCATTTCTTTATAGAATCATTAACACAAAAATATACTCCATAAATAATTAATTATTATTATTATGTCATGTATCTGTCAAATGTTTTCAATATACCGGTGAATTACAAAATTTTTGTTAAAATTTGTAATTCCCTCGTAACTTTTTTATTTATTAACGTACAAAACGTTATAACCTATCAAAAGAAAGGAAATTTTCTCAAAAATCCAAAATTCCAATTAGTTTTTTCATATTTTTTATAATTTTCAATATACGGGGGAATTACAAAATTTTTGTTAAAATTTGTAATTCCCTCGTAACTTTTTTATTTATTATCTTACATAGACTTATAACCTATCAAAAGAAAGGAAATTTTCTTAGAAATCCAAAATTCTAATTAGTTTTTTCATATCTTTTATAGTTTTCAATATACGGGGGAATTACAAAATTTTTGTTAAAATTTGTAATTCCCTCGTAACTTTTTTATTTATTATCTTACATAGACTTATAACCTATCAAAAGAAAGGAAATTGTCTTAAAAATCCAAAATTCCAATTAGTTTCTTCATATCTTTTATAGTTTTCAATATACGAGGGGAATTACAAAATTTTTGTTAAAATTTGTAATTGCTCCATAACTTTTTTATTTATTAACGTACGTAAAGTTATAAACTATTAAAAGAAAGGAAATTTTCTCAAAAATCCAAAATTCCAATTAATTTTTTCATATCTTTTATAGTTTTCAATATACGGGGGAATTACAAAATTTTTGTTAAAATTTGTAATTCCCTCGTAACTTTTTTATTTATTAACGTACAAAACGTTATAACCTATCAAAAGAAAGGAAATTTTCTCAAAAATCCAAAATTCCAATTAGTTTTTTCATATCTTTTATGGCTTTCAATATACGGGGGAATTACAAAATTTTTGTTAAAATTTGTAATTCCCTCGTAACTTTTTTATTTATTAACGTACAAAACGTTATAACCTATCAAAAGAAAGGAAATTTTCTCAAAAATCCAAAATTCCAATTAGTTTTTTCATATTTTTTATAATTTTCAATATACGGGGGAATTACAAAATTTTTGTTAACATTTGTAATTCCCTCGTAACTTTTTTATTTATTATCTTACATAGACTTATAACCTATCAAAAGAAAGGAAATTTTCTTAGAAATCCAAAATTCTAATTAGTTTTTTCATATCTTTTATAGTTTTCAATATACGGGGGAATTACAAAATTTTTGTTAAAATTTGTAATTCCCTCGTAACTTTTTTATTTATTATCTTACATAGACTTATAACCTATCAAAAGAATGGAAATTTTCTCAAAAATTCAAAATTCCAATTAGTTTTATCATATCTTTTATAGTTTGCAATATACGGGGGAATTAAAAAATTTTTGTTAAAATTTGTAATTCCCTCGTAACTTTTTTATTTATTAACGTACAAAAAGTTATAACCTATCAAAAGAAAGGAAATTTTCTTAGAAATCCAAAATTCCAATTAGTTTTTTCATATCTTTTATAGTTTTCAATATATGGGGGAAATACAAAATTTTTGTTAAAATTTGTAATTCCCTCGTAACTTTTTTATTTATTAACGTACATAAAGTTATAACATATCAAAAGAAAGGAAATTTTCTCAAAAATTCAAAATTCTAATTAGTTTTTTCATATCTTTTATAGTTTTCAATATACGGGGGATTTAAAAAATTTTTGTTAAAATTTGTAATTCCCTCGTAACTTTTTTATTTATTAACGTACAAAAAGTTATAACCTATCAAAAGAAAGGAAATTTTCTTAGAAATCCAAAATTCTAAATAGTTTTTTCATATCTTTTATAGTTTTCAATATACGGGGGAATTAAAAAATGTTTGTTAAAATTTGTAATTCCCTCGTAACTTTTTTATTTATTAACGTACAAAAAGTTATAACCTATCAAAAGAAAGGAAATTTTCTTAGAAATCTAAAATTCTAATTAGTTTTTTCATATCTTTTATACTTTTCAATATACGGGGGAATTAGAAAATTTTTGTAAAAATTTGTAATTCCCTCGTAACTTTTTTATTTATTACCGTACATAAAGTTATAACCTATCAAAAGATAGGAAATTTTCTCAAAAATCCAAAATTCCAATTAGTTTTTTCATATCTTTTATAGTTTTCAATATACGGGGGAATTACAAAATTTTTGTTAAAATTTGTAATTCCCTCGTAACTTTTTTATTTATTAACGTACAAAACGTTATAACCGATTAAAAGAAAGGAAATTTTCTCAGAAATCCAATATTCCAATTAGTTTTTTCATATCTTTTATACTTTTCAATATACGGGGGAATTAGAAAATTTTTGTAAAAATTTGTAATTCCCTCGTAACTTTTTTATTTATTACCGTACATAAAGTTATAACCTATCAAAAGATAGGAAATTTTCTCAAAAATCCAAAATTCCAATTAGTTTTTTCATATCTTTTATAGTTTTCAATATACGGGGGAATTACAAAATTTTTGTTAAAATTTGTAATTCCCTCGTAACTTTTTTATTTATTAACGAACAAAACATTATAACCTATCAAAAGAAAGGAAATTTTCTCAAAAATCCAAAATTCCAATTAGTCTTTTCATATCTTTTATACTTTTCAATATACGGGAGAATTACAAAATTTTTGTTAAAATTTGTAATTCCTTCATAACTTTTTTATTTTTAACGTACGTAAAGTTATAAACTATTAAAAGAAAGGAAATTATCTCAAAAATCCAAAACTCCAAATAATTTTTTCATATCTTTTATAGTTTTCAATATACGAGGGAATTACAAAAATTTTGTTAAAATTTCTAATTCCCTCGTATATCGAAAACTAAAAAAGTTATTAAAAAAATAGCAACATTTCTAAATTCTTAAGAAAATTTTCTATCTTCTGATAGGTTATAACTTTTTGTACGTTTATAAATAAAAAAGTTATTAAACTTTAAAATTTTTGTATATTTTTCAATTTCTACATTCTATGATGCATGAAAATTTCATTTGATTCCAATTTTTCCATTTCCAAATGATATAACTTTAACTAATTATAATAAATAGATTTAAAAAAATTAACATACAGTGAATAATTAGATTATCACCAAATAAATAAATAAAAAAAGAAAAAAGATATTTAACTAGGTATATTGCAATTAGCAGTACGCGAAAGTTATTTCTAAATTTAAAACGATAAATTGACGAATGAAAATGAAATGCGGAAAGCATGAAATTGAACAAACACAAATATATTTAATTAACTATGGATTGTATTATTCAAAATTTAGTCGGGCTATTTTGTAACGTCGTGTGGGATTCTAACCACCGGTTAAACAAATAAAACATTATAAACGTTAAATTCTAATTCTACCTTTAATAATAATCAGCCTAATTAATAAATAAATAAACTAAAAGATTTTTTTTATAGAATTTTAAAATCAGACTACCAAGAACAAGTTTCAGTATTTCATTGTAAATTTGATCAGTTCGAAACACGGAAGTGATAAAATGGTAAAAGTTATTATGTTTAGAACATAAAAACATGACAAAATGCATCGAATAACAAACCGAAGAAAATTTCTTAACCGAGTTCAATTCGATCCGCCACTTTTATTTTAATTTCATGAAAATTGAAAAATACTTTATAGCAAAGTGTTTAGTTCATAGTAGATAGTAAGCCACTGTAGCACACTTTTTGACCTTTGAACCTGTGACATCATCTGACAGCTTTAGCGTCAAAAAAATGTTATTTTATCGTTACTAAATTCATGAACGTCACAGTTCCAAATGTGAAACGCCAAAACGTCAAAATAGCGCTAAAATTTGTCACTTTGAAACGACACTTCTTCCATAAGGAATACATGTAAATCGAAAATTTCTTTTTACCAATTTTTTAAACCGTTATTGCGACAAATTTTAGCGCTATTTTGACGTTTTGACGTTCATGAATTTAGTAACGATAAAATAACATTTTTTGACGCTAAAGCTGTCAGATGAAGTCACAGGTTCAAAGGTCAAAAAGTGTGCTACAGTGGCTTACTATCTACTGTTCATAATCAACAACTTTTTTTTAATAGTTTTATATTTAATTTTATCAACAAACAAACGAAAAAATCAAATTTAAAAAAAAATCTTTTTTGTTGTATAGTAAAAGGCCATACACTCATAGATGCGAAATTGTATGTGTCAACTGTTAACAATTCAATTATTGTAATATATAAAGCGACTTTGATTTGTCATTTTTTTAGACATTTAAATTATAAAACTGACATATCACATTTGGTATATGACATTTGACATAAAAACAATAAAATTGTAAACAAATCATAGAAAATATCATTCATAAATAAATGGAACATAAGTTTGTAATAAACTAAATGATACCTGTCAATAACAGTGACAACTGTCAAAAAAGTGACAGCTATCAATAAAAGTGACAACTGGCAATAGAAGTGACAGCTGTCAGTAAAAGTGACAACTGTCAATAGTAGTGACAGCTGTAAGTAAAATTGACAACTGTTAATGAAAATAACAGCTGTCAAAAAAGTGACAAATGTCAAAAATTGTGACAACTGTCAAAAAAGTGACAGCTATCAATAAAAGTGACAACTGGCAATAGAAGTGACAGCTGTCAGTAAAAGTGACAACTGTCAATAGTAGTGACAGCTGTAAGTAAAATTGACAACTGTTAATGAAAATGACAGCTGTCAAAAAAGTGACAACTATCAAAAAGTGACACATGTCAAAAATTGTGACAACTGTCAAAAAAGTGACAGCTATTAATAAAAGTGACAACTGGCAATAGAAGTGACAGCTGTCAGTTAAAGTGACAACTGTCAATAGTAGTGACAGCTGTAAGTAAAATTGACAACTGTTAATGAAAATGACAGCTGTCAAAAAAGTCACAAATGTCAAAAATTGTGACAACTGTCAAAAAAGTGACAGCTATCAATAAAAATGACAAATGTCAATAGAAGTGACAGCTGTCAGTAAAAGTGACAACTGTCAATAGTAGTGACAGCTGTAAGTAAAATTGACACCTGTTAATGAAAATGACAGCTGTCAAAAAAGTGACAAATGTCAAAAATTGTGACAACTGTCAAAAAAGTGACAGCTATCAATAAAAGTGACAACTGGCAATAGAAGTGACAGCTGTCAGTAAAAGTGACAACTGTCAATAGTAGTGACAGCTGTAAGTAAAATTGACAACTGTTAATGAAAATGACAGCTGTAAAAAAGTGACAAATGTCAAAAATTGTGACAACTGTCAAAAAAGTGACAGCTATCAATAAAAGTGACAACTGGCAATAGAAGTGACAGCTGTCAGTAAAAGTGACAACTGTCAATAGTAGTGACAGCTGTAAGTAAAATTGACAACTGTTAATGAAAATGACAGCTGTCAAAAAAGTGACAAATGTCAAAAATTGTGACAACTGTCAAAAAAGTGACAGCTATCAATAAAAGTGACAACTGGCAATAGAAGTGACAGCTGTCAGTAAAAGTGACAACTGTCAATAGTAGTGACAGCTGTAAGTAAAATTGACAACTGTTAATGAAAATGACAGCTGTCAAAAAAGTGACAAATGTCAAAAATTGTGACAACTGTCAAAAAAGTAACAGCTATCAATAAAAGTGACAAATGTCAATAGAAGTGACAGCTGTCAGTAAAAGTGACAACTGTCAATAGTAGTGACAGCTGTAAGTAAAATTGACAACTGTTAATGAAAATGACAGCTGTCAAAAAAGTGACAAATGTCAAAAATTGTGACAACTGTCAAAAAAGTGACAGCTATCAATAAAAATGACAAATGTCAATAGAAGTGACAGCTGTCAGTAAAAGTGACAACTGTCAATAGTAGTGACAGCTGTAAGTAAAATTGACAACTGTTAATGAAAATGACAGCTGTCAAAAAAGTGACAACTATCAAAAAGTGACAAATGTCAAAAATTGTGACAACTGTCAAAAAAGTGACAGCTATCAATAAAAGTGACAAATGTCAATAGAAGTGACAGCTGTCAGTAAAAGTGACAACTGTCAATAGTAGTGACAGCTGTAAGTAAAATTGACAACTGTTAATGAAAATGACAGCTGTCAAAAAAGTGACAAATGTCAAAAATTGTGACAACTGTCAAAAAAGTGACAGCTATCAATAAAAGTGTCAAATGTCAATAGAAGTGACAGCTGTCAGTAAAAGTGACAACTGTCAATAGTAGTGACAGCTGTAAGTAAAATTGACAACTGTTAATGAAAATGACAGCTGTCAAAAAAGTGACAACTATCAAAAAGTGACAAATGTCAAAAATTGTGACAACTGTCAAAAAAGTGACAACTATCAAAAAGTGACAAATGTCAAAAATTGTGACAACTGTCAAAAAAGTGACAGCTATCAATAAAAGTGACAAATGTCAATAGAAGTGACAGCTGTCAGTAAAAGTGACAACTGTCAATAGTAGTGACAGCTGTAAGTAAAATTGATAACTGTTAATGAAAATGACAGCTGTCAAAAAAGTGACAACTACCAAAAAGTGACAAATGTAAAAAACGTGACAACTTTCAAAAATATCACTCATAAATAAATGGAACATAAGTTTGTAATAAACTAAAGTGTAGAAAATGCAAATCAGTGAGAGAACATTAAGCAGCAACTGGAGCTTAACAAAGCAGAAAGAATATAAACGACTACGACTATACGAGCCATTATATTAGGAACGTATTCATAATAAACCGCCAACTAATCTCCACTTTAATTCTTCCATTTATGGGTTACGATTCAAGTCAAATTCGCCCTTCAAAAAGCTTAAATGACAATGTTACTTAAATGTTGACCGGATCCGGATACTCTATTTTGAGACACAAATATAATAGAGGGCGCTTTAAAAACGATTTTCATCAAAAAAAAAATATGAATTTAACAATTTTGTTAGTTGACCTTGAACGAACCAATCAAAACAATGTTAATTTATTGACGTTTTTGTCTAATTATTCATAAATACTGACGTTTTTAACTTAATACTGTTGATACTTTGAAAGATTTAATGATATTCTTTATTGAGTGCCTTTTACTAGTTTTGTTAACAGTCAATAACCAAAAGTTAGTAAAATATAAAGCTAAACGTGACAACTGTCAAAATAGTAACAGCTGTCAATAGTAGTGACAGTTGTAAGTAAAATTGACAACTGTTAATCAAAATGACAGCTGTCAAAAAACGTGACAACTGTTAAGAAAGTGACAGCTGTCAATTAAATTGACAACTGTCAATAGAAGTGACAGCTTTCAGTAAAAGTTAATAAAAGTGACAGCTGTAAAAAATATAACAGCTTTTTAAATTTTTCGTAATTTTGAAGTTTTGTTAATAAAAATTGAAAAATATACAAAAATTTCAAAGTTAGATAACTTTTTTATTTGTAGACGTACAAAAAGTTATAACCTATCAAAAGATAGGAAATTTTCTTAAAAATTTAGAAATGTTACTATTTTTTTTATAACTTTTTTAGTTTTCGATATACGAGGGAATTACAAATTTTAACAAAAATTTTGTAATTCCCTCGTATATTGAAAACTATAAAAGATATGAAAAAACTAATTGGAATTTTGGATTTCTGAGGAAATTTCCTTTGTTTTGATATGTTATAACTTTATGTACGTTAATAAATAAAAAAGTTACGAGGGAATTACAAATTTTAACAAAAATTTTGTAATTCCCCCGTATATTGAAAACTATAAAAGATATGTTAAAACTAATTGGAATTTTGGATTTCTGAGAAAATTTCCTTTCTTTTGATATGTTATAACTTTATGTACGTTAATAAATAAAAAAGTTACGAGGGAATTACAAATTTTAACAAAAATTTTGTAATTCCCCCGTATATTGAAAACTATAAAAGATATGTTAAAACTAATTGGAATTTTGGATTTCTGAGATAATTTCCTTTCTTTTGATATGTTATAACTTTATGTACGTTAATAAATAAAAAAGTTACGAGGGAATTACAAATTTTAACAAAAATTTTGTAATTCCCCCGTATATTGAAAACTATAAAAGATATGAAAAAACTAATTGAAATTTTGGATTTCTAAGAAAATTTCCTTTCTTTTAATAGGTTATAACTTTATGTACGTTAATAAATAAAAAAGTTACGAGGGAATTACAAATTTTAACAAAAATTTTGTAATTCCCCCGTATATTGAAAACTATAAAAGATATGTTAAGACTAATTGGAATTTTGGATTTCTGAGAAAATTTCCTTTCTTTTGATATGTTATAACTTTATGTACGTTAATAAATAAAAAAGTTACGAGGGAATTACAAATTTTAACAAAAATTTTGTAATTCCCCCGTATATTGAAAACTATAAAAGATATGTTAAAACTAATTGGAATTCTGGATTTCTGAGATAATTTCCTTTCTTTTGATATGTTATAACTTTATGTACGTTAATAAATAAAAAAGTTACGAGGGAATTACAAATTTTAACAAAAATTTTGTAATTCCCCCGTATATTGAAAACTATAAAAGATATGTTAAAACTAATTGGAATTTTGGATTTCTGAGATAATTTCCTTTCTTTTGATATGTTATAACTTTATGTACGTTAATAAATAAAAAAGTTACGAGGGAATTACAAATTTTAACAAAAATTTTGTAATTTCCCTCGTATATTGAAAACTATAAAAGATATGATAAAACTAATTAGAATTTTGGATTTCTGAGAAAATTTCCTTTCTTTTAATAGGTTATAACTTTATGTACGTTAATAAATAAAAAAGTTACGAGGGAATTACAAATTTTAACAAAAATTTTGTAATTCCCCCGTATATTGAAAACTATAAAAGATATGAAAAAACTAATTGTAATTTTGGATTTCTGAGAAAATTTCCTATCGTTTGATAGGTTATAACTTTTTGTACGTTGGATATTAGACATAGTGGCTTTATAAGAAGTTATCACTTTAAAATTTGACATTACGAAAATCAATATTCAATTAAAAATTTTTTTCATAATGTATAATTATAACACAATTTGAACTACTTTTTAAACTAAATATATATATGTAGATACATTTAAATATGAATTTTTAATAAAGCTTATTTATCATAGAGTGCACCACATTAGATATTTATATAAATGCGTACTGAAATATTCAATCAACACATTGATTTTAGTTTAGTTTAAGTGAAAATAAAGTAAATAAAAATATTTTATATTATAAATAAATTACAAAACAAATATTCCCTATATTTTCCACTATTAACCTCTTTTTTACTTCACTAGTCAAAGTCAATTTCACATTTGAAATTCAATACATTTTCTTTACTGAAGATGATCTATTTGTGTGATTTCAGGCATATCACCAGTCTAGATACTCTTAGAGCTTCTGTACTGATGAGGCGCAATACGCCGAAACCGGTCTACAAGTGATATCCTTACGAATTGCAAACTAAAATGGTTAGTTCTATCTTACAGATATACTAACCCCGTTTAACTTTGAACTGTAATTTAATGTCCGTCGTGGCATATAGCCAGTTAAGTAGTTGTTGGTTCTTAGTTTGACATAAGACAGTTTACATATGGCATTTGACATACGAAATTTGATCTTTGACATATGACAGTTGACATAGAAAAGTAGCGATTTCTCGAATCCAGATAAAGATAGAAAAAAATTGATAACTTTTTTGGATTTCTGAGACTGTTTTACCATAAAATGAGTGGTCGGAGTATATAGTTTGGAGCAATAATAAAAAAGTTAGATTAGCAATGCTAAAAACTAATCCTAGTCAAATCTCAATAGTCATATGTGACTTGTGACGGTTAACAGTTGACATAAGACAGTTTACATATGGCATTTGACATACGAAATTTGATCTTTGACATATGACAGTTGACATAGAAAAGTAGCGATTTCTCGAATCCGTATAGAGATAGAAAAAATTTGATAAATTTTTTGGATTTCTGAGACTGTTTTACCATAAAATGAGTGGTCGGAGTATATAATTTGGAGCAATAATAAAAAAGTCAGATAAGCAATGCTAAAAACTAATCCTAGTCAAATGTCAATAGTCAAATGTGACATGTGACGGTTAACAGTTGACATAAGACAGTTTACATATGGCATTTGACATACGAAATTTAATCTTTGACATATGACAGTTGACATAGAAAAGTAGCGATTTCTCGAATCCGTATAGAGATAGAAAAAATTTGATAAATTTTTTGGATTTCTGAGACTGTTTTACCATAAAATGAGTGGTCGGAGTATATAATTTGGAGCAATAATAAAAAAGTCAGATAAGCAATGCTAAAAACTAATCCTAGTCAAATGTCAATAGTCAAATGTGACATGTGACGGTTAACAGTTGACATAAGACAGTTTACATATGGCATTTGACATACGAAATTTAATCTTTGACATATGACAGTTGACATAGAAAAGTAGCGATTTCTCGAATCCGTATAGAGATAGAAAAAATTTGATAACTTTTTTGGATTTCTGAGACTGTTTTACCATAAAATGAGTGGTCGGAGTATATAGTTTGGAGCAATAATAAAAAAGTTAGATTAGCAATGCTAAAAACTAATCCTAGTCAAATCTCAATAGTCATATGTGATATGTGACGGTTAACAGTTGACATAAGACAGTTTACATATGGCATTTAACATACGAAATTTGATCTTTGACATATGACAGTTGACATAGAAAAGTAGCGATTTCTCGAATCCGGATAAAGATAGAAAAAATTTGATAAATTTTTTGGATTTCTGAGACTGTTTTACCATAAAATGAGTGGTCGGAGTATATAGTTTGGAGCAATAATAAAAAAGTTAGATTAGCAATGCTAAAAACTAATCCTAGTCAAGTGTCAATAGTCATATGTGACATGTGACGGTTAACAGTTGACATAAGACAGTTTACATATGGCATTTGACATACGAAATTTGATCTTTGACATACGACAGTTGACATAGAAAAGTAGCGATTTCTCGAATCCAGATAAAGATAGAAAAAAATTGATAACTTTTTTGGATTTCTGAGACTGTTTTACCATAAAATGAGTGGTCGGAGTATATAGTTTGGAGCAATAATAAAAAAGTTAGATTGGCAATGCTAAAAACTAATCCTAGTCAAATGTCAATAGTCAAATGTGACATGTGACGGTTAACAGTTGACATAAGACAGTTTACATATGGCATTTGACATACGAAATTTGATCTTTGACATATGACAGTTGACATAGAAAAGTAGCGATTTCTCGAATCCGGATAAAGATAGAAAAAATTTGATAAATTTTTTGGATTTCTGAGACTGTTTTACCATAAAATGAGTGGTCGGAGTATATAGTTTGGAGCAATAATAAAAAAGTTAGATTAGCAATGCTAAAAACTAATCCTAGTCAAATCTCAATAGTCATATGTGACATGTGACGGTTAACAGTTGACATAAGACAGTTTACATATGGCATTTGACATACGAAATTTGATCTTTGACATATGACAGTTGACATAGAAAAGTAGCGATTTCTCGAATCCGGATAAAGATAGAAAAAATTTGATAAATTTTTTGGATTTCTGAGACTGTTTTACCATAAAATGAGTGGTCGGAGTATATAATTTGGAGAAATAATAAAAAAGTTAGATTAGCAATGCTAAAAACTAATCCTAGTCAAGTGTCAATAGTCAAATGTGACATGTGACGGTTAACAGTTGACATAAGACAGTTTACATATGGCATTTGACATACGAAATTAGATCTTTGACATATGACAGTTGACATAGAAAAGTTGCAATTTCTTGAATACGGATAAAGATAGAAAAAATTTGATAACTTTTTTGGATTTCTGAGACTGTTTTACCATAAAATGAGTGGTCGGATTATATAGTTTGGAGAAATAATAAAAAAGTTAGCTTAGCAATGCTAAAAACTAATCCTAGTCAAATGTCAATAGTCAAATGTGACATGTGACGGTTAACAGTTGACATGTCTTTGTCTATATGTTCTTTGATTTTCAAAGATTTTGTAAAACGTTATAATAGTATTAAACTATTATTACCTTTGACATAATATGTGACATTTGACATATGATATTTTATATATGACATTTGATACATGACATTTGACATATTGTATACATTCAATTATAGAAAACGTATTATTTTGTGCAAAAATATTGCTTTTAGCTTTCAGCAGTTATAAAGTAAAAATTTTTGTAAATATTTATATATCAGAAAATGCTTTGTGTGTAGTTTTTAGAATAAATTTAAACTTTTCCTTAGAGAGAAAGTCGCACCACCCTTTAAGCTATTTTCAATAAATGGAAAATAAAAGAAAAACGCGCAAAGTGAAAAGCTCACATTTATTAAATTTATTTGAATTTCAGCTAAACAATATTTTCATAGGATTTATATATTCGCGATGATATTTTTTTATTAGAATTTACAATAAATATAAATTGATTTATTTATTTGTTATACAAAGAATGAAATTGGACAGAAATAATTTAATTTAGTCTTCTCTTCATACTTTTTAAACAATTTTTTACATAGATATCAAAGAATATTATTATTCTAACGCTTTACAAGCTTTGAAAAACATTAAAAGACAATGAGCGTTCAACTAAGAAGACCCAACTACTTCCCGGGCTATATGCCCCGACGGATAACATATACCTTGTACTGACGAGGCCCAATAGGCCGAAACCGGTCTACATGTTATGTTGTCCCTTCTAACTGCAAACTAGAATGGTTGGTTTAAATTATCTGTTACATATGCCAACTCCGTCTGACTTTGAAGTGTAATCCAATATCCGTCGGGACTTCATTTTCAATGTTTTTTTATAATTCTTATATTATAGTAATAAAAATATAAGTTCCAAGTAAACAAAAACTTATAGATCAATCAAAATCGCATTGAAAGGTCCATTAAAGTTACACACTATAATAATGTGTCATATAAGTTTTCTCTCTTTTCATTCTTAATTAAGATTGATATCAAACTTTATATCACCAAAAAAAACTTTCTTTTTCTAACTAATTTAACTCTATATGAAAGAATTAGGATATTGAAAGTTTCAAATAAAATTACAGATTTCCCTTTCAAAATCATATTTTGACATTTAACCTAACATTTACACTTAGGGAATGCTAGCAATTAGAATAGAATAGAAATTTAAACACAAAAGCAAATAACTGACACATACAGCTTCACATATATGCTAATATCGTCTTTTACTAAATAGTACACAAGATAAGGAAAAGAAATTTACGATCTACACAAATTAGTATAAAGAAGATTTTGGTTAACAGAACAGAATTATGAAATAAGCTTACCTTTAGTTTAATAATGCTCTATTAAAGTATATGTTATGTTTATCTTTCATAATTCACTTTACACTTTACTATTAACTCCACAAAATTGTAAAATTTAACACACAATTCAAATATTTCTTTCAAACTGACAACAGACATATTTAACTAAGGTTAACCTCAACACAACTTGATAAAGTCTATCAAATAAGCATAAAAAACATTTTCTAGAGTTAACTAATGCTTTATAAAAGCTTTTAGTACGTTTATCTTTAATAATTTACTTTACACAACTACTAAACACTGTTAAAATTGCAAAATTTAACACAAATTCAATCACCAACGTAAATTGCTACCGAAGCGAACTGTCAACTGATACATTCTAGAATATGGCCTTTTACTATACAGGACATAAAGTAGTAGTTCATATTTATCATATAATATACGTATTTGATTAAAACTAAAGTGGAGTTTGATTATTTTTACATGATTTATACGAATTTAAACTATTTATTGTCAATATTTTATGATAGAGATTAAAAAAATAAACAAAACTTTGGTTAACATCAACACAACCCGGTAGAGATTATCAAATAGACTCACCCTTACATTTCCTTGACTCTAATAATGTTTAATTAAAGTATATTTTACGTATAACATTCACAATTCACTTTACACATTACTATTAACTACACAAAATTGCAAAATTTAACACACAATTCAAATATTTCTTTCAAACTGACAACCAACACATTTAACTAAGGTTAACCTTAACACAACTTAATAAAATCTATCAAATAAGCATAAAAAACAGTTTCTACAGTTTACTAATGCTTTATAAAAGCTTTTATTACGTTTATCTTTAATAATTTACTTTACACAACTACTAAAAACTGTTAAAATTGCAAAATTTAACACAAATTCAATCACCACCACAAATTGATACCGAACTGAACTGTCAACTGATACAACTAGAATATGGCCTTTTACTATACAGGACATAAAGTAGTAGTTCATATTTTTTATCATATAAAATACATAATTACTTAAAACTAAAGTAGAAATTGATTAGTTTTTCATAAATTATACGAATTTAAACTATTTATTGTCAATATTTTATGACAGAAATAAAAAAATCAAAAAAACTTTGGTTAATATCATTACAATCCGGTAGGGATTATCAAATAGACTCACCTTCACATGTCCTTGACTCTAATAATGCCTAATTAAAACATATTTTGAAATAAAATTACAGATTTACCTTTCAAAATCATATTTTGACATTTAATCTATATCAAAAATTTTCATAATCAAAAAAATTTTAGTAGATACAAATATAAAAATGCACAGTACAATACTTTACGATATAAAAGAAGAAGAACCAAGTGAATTATCGCGTAGTGATAAAAACTCCGAATCTGCTTCAATATCTTCAATAAACACACCAACATATCTAATAGGAATAATCGCAGATGAAGATACATGCGTTGGATATCTTCTAGGAGGTATTGGGGAACTAAATAGCGAAGAAAATCCAAATTATTTTCTATTTTCTAACCGTATGACCAACGTAGACATCGAAGAAGTTTTTTATCAGTTTTTAAATCGATCTGATATTGGAATTTTGTTGATTCAACGTGAAGCTGCTGATTTAATTCATCATATTGTTCATAAAGAACAATTACGGAAATGTTTACCGGTTGTTATTGAGATTCCGAGTAAAAATGGACCTTATGAGATTTGTATTGATCATTTATTGAATATTCAAGAAACACATCATGAATCGCTGGAGAAAGAGAAGGAATATAAGATTGAAGAGAGAAGAAAATCTTCGTCTGATGTTTTTAAAAGTCAAATGTCTTTAACTGCTGATGAAAGTTAGTTTTTTAATTAAAATAATTAAATAGTAAAAATTATATGATTTGGGTAAATAATATGAGAATAAATATGTTTTTGCATTAAATTTTGATAAATGACAATAATAACAATGTGAAAAATCTTGTTCTAAAGAATATATTTGTTTCTTTTTTAAAAAAATATAAATTTTTCACATTTTTTTTATTTTAATATAATATTCAGGACAACTATAAATATTGTATAGTTGTCCTAAAAAATTTATTTAAATGAAAAATTTAACAATTTTTTTTTCGTTTTAAATGGAATTTGATGTTTTTACAATAAGTATTGAAAAATGACTGAGATATGAAAATTTTTATTTCTACATTATTAATAAAATATAAAAAATAAAAAAAAAATAAAAAACAGTTTAAAAATAGTAATGTTTACAAAAATGAACTTCATAAAAAAAAAACGATATATCAATATCTCAAAAACCAAAAAAGGATATCAAAATGACTTTCTTCCATTTAATTATAAACTTAATCCACATTTAGAAATACTGTAAATTTCCAAAAAAAAAAACAACTAAAATAAAGCGCAATTCCCCCGTATATTGAAAACTATAAAAGATATGAAAAAACTAATTAGAATTTTGGATTTCTGAGAAAATTTCCTTTCTTTTAATAGTTTATAACTTTATGTACGTTAATAAATAAAAAAGTTACGAGGGAATTACAAATTTTAACAAAAATTTTGTAATTCCCTCGTATATTGAAAACTATAAAAAATATGCAAAAATTAATTGGAATTTTGGATTTTTGAGAAAATTTCCTTTCTTTTAATAGTTTATAACTTTATGTACGTTAATAAATAAAAAAGTTACGAGGGAATTACAAATTTTAACAAAAATTTTGTAATTCCCTCGTATATTGAAAACTATAAAAAATATGAAAAAATTAATTGGAATTTTGGATTTTTGAGAAAATTTCCTTTCTTTTAATAGTTTATAACTTTATGTACGTTAATAAATAAAAAAGTTACGAGGGAATTACAAATTTTAACAAAAATTTTGTAATTCCCCCGTATATTGAAACCTATAAAAGATATGAAAAAACTAATTGGAATTTTGGATTTCTGAGAAAATTTCCTTTCTTTTAATAGTTTATAACTTTATGTACGTTAATAAATAAAAAAGTTACAAGTATTTTTAATTTTTCGTAATTTTGAACTTTTGTTCATAAAAATGTAGAAATTGAAATATTTCAAAGTTAGATAACTTTTTTATTTGTAGACGTACATAAAGTTATAACCTATCAAAGGATAGGAAATTTTCTCAAAAATTTAGAAATGTTACTATTTTTTTTATAACTTTTGTAGTTTGCGATATACGAGGGAATTACAAATTTTAACAAAAATTTTGTATTCCCCCGTATATTGAAAACTATAACAGATATAAAAAAATTAATTGAAATTTTGGATTTTTAAGAAAATTTCCTATCGTTTGATAGGTTATAACTTTCGGTACGTTAATAAATAAAAAAGTTACAAGTATTTTTAATTTTTCGTAATTTTGAACTTTTGTTCATAAAAATGTAGAAATTGAAATATTTCAAAGTTAGATAACTTTTTTATTTTTAGACGTACATAAAGTTATAACCTATCAAAGGATAGGAAATTTTCTCAAAAATTTAGAAATGTTACTATTTTTTTTTATAACTTTTCTAGTTTTCGATATACGAGGGAATTACAAATTTTAACAAAAATTTTGTAATTCCTTCGTATATTGAAAACTATAAAAGATATGAAAAAATTAATTGGAATTTTGGATTTTTGAGAAAATTTGCTTTCTTTTGATAGGTTATAACTTTTTGTACGTTAATAAATAAAAAAGTTACTAGCTTTTTTAATTATTCGTAATTTTGAACTTTTGTTCATAAAAATGAAATATATACAAAAATTTCAAAGTTAGATAACTTTTTTATTTATAGACGTACATAAAGTTATAACCTATCAAAAGATAGGAAATTTTCTTAGAAATTTATAAATGTTACTATTTTTTTTATAACCTTTCTAGTTTTCGATATACGAGGGAAACAATCAATTTTATCAATTTTAATTATTGTGATGAAAAGTTTTATTATATAAAAATACAGAAAACTAAACCATTTAAAGTTTCTAAAATTTAATTGTAGTAAAACCGTAAAGTTTTGATAGGAATAATTATTATAAATGAAATTTGATACAATTATAAAATTTTAAGTTAAAATTTGGAAACTTTTAGATTCATTATACATTACATTATACAAATTTTCATGACAATCGGTTGAACAGGGCATAAGTTGCTATTCTGCAGCGCCACCTGGTGGCGAGTGATATCAATGTGCACAGCATATTCGTTTTCTCCGTGAAAAAATACATATACATACCAATTTTCATGACAATCGGTTGAACGGGACACAAGTTGCTTCTCTGCAGCGCCACCTGGTGGCGAGTGGCATCAATGAGCATATCATATAAACCTTCTCCGTGGAAAAATACATATATATACAAATTTTCATAATAATCGGTCCAGTAGTTTTTGAGTTCATCGATTTCATACATAAAAACACATCCTTTTTTATATATATAGATAGATAAAAAAAAATTATGAAAATTACCAAAAAATTTTAAATTTTATCGATTTTCATTATTTTTTATTGGAATTTTACTAAAAAGCTCTCCAAAGTTCACTTTTTTAAAAAAAGTTGTAAAATCATTTATTTTAATCTATTCTTTAGGACAACTATATGACTTTCATAGTTGTCCTTAAGATTATAGAAAAATAAAAACAAATGTGAAAATTTTAATTAAAATCTATTCTTTAGAACAACTATACAATAAAAAAATCCTTATTTTGTATAAGAAAATAAAAGTTGATACCACAATGATCATCTTATATATTTAATTTAAAATCTGACTCATTATATCAATATAACGACGATAAAATATGTAAATCCTGACTTTGTCACATAAATTATTTAAACAAAAATCAGTCATGGCCATTTTAAGACAATCTTAATCTGAATGTGTGTGGTTTATAAAATTTTTGTTATTTTAAACTTTCATCCGGAGAATGAAATCATCAAAATCGGCGGCGATAAGAACAACTTTTCTTTTATTAAAATTTTGTTTTAATTTAAGATGCTGATGCGTGTTATGGTTTGTAATATTTAATTTTAAGCACACAGATAAACCGGAATTAGGTCATCGGATATTTCTTTATTTAAATACGATAAAATGAGATAACTATGAGATTTTTGACATTTATAAATTGCTTATAAAAATCTTTATCAATCATTTGAGAATTAAAAAGTATTTCTAAATAATACGCTACATTCGATTTTGGTGAATTAAAAAAAAAAAAAAAGAGTGTGGCAGTCAGTGGGACTGCCGGCAAAAGTTATACTTCTATGCACGCGCCTGGATTTATAAATTCTTATGCGAATGATTTAGCAAAATCATTATATGATATTCGTGTTCAACGACCTCAGAAACCTCCTAGTGCCGAGTACACACTCATTTTGTATCAAATTTGCATAACATTTCCTGGAGACGAGGTCCGTCTTAAGTAGAAGGTGTTTCGTCCTTCAACTGATAAGTTTTCGATCATTTTTAAAGGATTTACCTCCATACCATGTTTTGCCAAAATCATAGCTCCACCCAGTTTCTTCTGTACACGACAAAAATAAGAGCTCGGGTCATAACCAAAGACACTTATATGCTGAACCTCTTTTGTTAAAAGAAAGTGCTCGACCAGACAAATAGCACTCTATTTTATATTATGATCATGGAGAAAGGCATCCAGAACGCCTATCTTGTTTCTAATTGAGCAGATATTGACACAAAATATGCCCATGTGACGGTAGTATGGACTACAATACAATAATCATTATGACAGAATTATAAAATAATCTGTCAAACACAATGTAATACGTCACTATGATATTCCAAAACATTACCTCAGATTGTTTTTTGTATATCTATCTCTTTTCAATGTACTGATACCTTATATGTGTTTCTGTCTCACTCTTACTCACGCCATTACATATGTAATGATTTTTCCCATTTAACCCCACACAAATCCAGTGCATAAATAGAAGAAACACAATCAACTTTTTTTAATAATCAACGTACGTCAATGACTAATATTTTATTTGTTTTCATTAAACTTTGATCTGTGATAATTCAATTATATAATATTTCTAAATTAAATTTACAAGGTTGAAAATTTGTATAATGTTATGTATAATGAATCTAAAAGTTTCTAAATTTTAACTTAAAATTTTATAATTATATGAAATTTCATTTATAATAATTATTCCTATCAAAACTTTACGGTTTTACTACATTAAATTTTAGAGACTTTAAAGGGTTTAGTTTTCTGTATTTTTGTATAATAAAACTTATCATCATAATAATTAAAATTAATAAAATTGATTGTTTCCCTCGTATATCGAAAACTAGAAAAGTTATAAAAAAAAATAGTAACATTTCTAAATTTTTAAGAAAATTTCCTATCTTTTGATAGGTTATAACTTTATGTACGTCTACAAATAAAAAAGTTATCTAACTTTGAAATTTTTGTATAGATTTCAATTTCTACATTTTTATGAACAAAAGTTCAAAATTACAAAAAATTTAAAATACTTGTAACTTTTTTATTTATTAACGTACAGAAAGTTATAAACTATCAAAAGAAAGCAAATTTTCTTAAAAATCCAAAATTCCCATTAGTTTTTTTATATCTGTTATAGTTTTCAATATACAGGGGAATTACAAAATTTTTGTTAAAATTTGTAATTCCCTCGTAACTTTTTTATTTATCAACGTACAAAAAGTTATAACCTATCAAAAGATTGGAAATTTTCTCAAAAATCCAAAATTCCAATTAGTTTTTTCATATCTTTTATAGTTTTCAATATACGGGGGAATTACAAAATTTTTGTTAAAATTTGTAATTCCCTCGTAACTTTTTTATTTATCAACGTACAAAAAGTTATAACCTATCAAAAGATTGGAAATTTTCTTAAAAATCCAAAATTCCAATTAGTTTTTTCATATCTTTTATAGTTTTCAATATACGGGGGAATTACAAAATTTTTGTTAAAATTTATAATTCCCTCGTAACTTTTTTATTTATCAACGTACCGAAAGTTATAAACTATCAAAAGAAAGTAAATGTTCTCAAAACTCCAAATTTCCAATTAATTTTTTCATATCTTTTATAGTTTTCAATATACAAGGGAATTACAAAATTTTTGTTAAAATTTGTAATTCCCTCATAACTTTTTTATTTATTAACGTACATAAAGTTATTAACTATTAAAAGAAAGGAAATTTACTCAAAAATCCAAAATTCCAATTAATTTTTTCATATCTTTTATAGTTTTCAATATACGAGGGAATTGCAAAATTTTTGTTAAAATTTGTGTTTCCCTCGTATATCGAAAACTAGAAAAGTTATAAAAAAAATAGTAACATTTCTAAATTTTTGAGAAAATTTCCTATCTTTTGATAGGTTATAACTTTATATACGTCTATAAATAAAAAAGTTCTCTAACTTTGAAATTTTTGTTTAGATTTCAATTTCTACATTTTTATGAACAAAAGTTCAAAATTACAAAAAATTTAAAATACTTGTAACTTTTTTATTTATTAACGTACAGAAAGTTATAAACTATCAAAAGAAAGCAAATTTTCTTAAAAATCCAAAATTCCCATTAGTTTTTTTATATCTGTTATAGTTTTCAATATACAGGGGAATTACAAAATTTTTGTTAAAATTTGTAATTCCCTCGTAACTTTTTTATTTATCAACGTACAAAAAGTTATAACCTATCAAAAGAAAGGAAATTTTCTCAAAAATCCAAAATTCCAATTAGTTTTTTCATATCTTTTATAGTTTTCAATATACGGGGGAATTACAAAATTTTTGTTAAAATTTGTAATTCCCTCGTAACTTTTTTATTTATCAACGTACCGAAAGTTATAAACTATCAAAAGAAAGTAAATGTTCTCAAACCTCCAAATTTCCAATTAATTTTTTCATATCTTTTATAGTTTTCAATATACAAGGGAATTACAAAATTTTTGTTAAAATTTGTAATTCCCTCATAACTTTTTTATTTATTAACGTACATAAAGTTATTAACTATTAAAAGAAAGGAAATTTACTCAAAAATCCAAAATTCCAATTAATTTTTTCATATCTTTTATAGTTTTCAATATACGAGGGAATTGCAAAATTTTTGTTAAAATTTGTGTTTCCCTCGTATATCGAAAACTAGAAAAGTTATAAAAAAAATAGTAACATTTCTAAATTTTTGAGAAAATTTCCTTTCTTTTGATAGGTTATAACTTTATGTACGTCTATAAATAAAAAAGTTATCTAACTTTGAAATTTTTGTATAGATTTCAATTTCTACATTTTTATGAACAAAAGTTCAAAATTACAAAAAATTTAAAATACTTGTAACTTTTTTATTTATTAACGTACAGAAAGTTATAAACTATCAAAAGAAAGCAAATTTTCTTAAAAATCCAAAATTCCCATTAGTTTTTTTATATCTGTTATAGTTTTCAATATACAGGGGAATTACAAAATTTTTGTTAAAATTTGTAATTCCCTCGTAACTTTTTTATTTATCAACGTACAAAAAGTTATAACCTATCAAAAGAAAGGAAATTTTCTCAAAAATCCAAAATTCCAATTAGTTTTTTCATATCTTTTATAGTTTTCAATATACGGGGGAATTACAAAATTTTTGTTAAAATTTGTAATTCCCTCGTAACTTTTTTATTTATCAACGTACAAAAAGTTATAACCTATCAAAAGATTGGAAATTTTCTTAAAAATCCAAAATTCCAATTAGTTTTTTCATATCTTTTATAGTTTTCAATATACGGGGGAATTACAAAATTTTTGTTAAAATTTGTAATTCCCTCGTAACTTTTTTATTTATCAACGTACCGAAAGTTATAAACTATCAAAAGAAAGTAAATGTTCTCAAACCTCCAAATTTCCAATTAATTTTTTCATATCTTTTATAGTTTTCAATATACAAGGGAATTACAAAATTTTTGTTAAAATTTGTAATTCCCTCATAACTTTTTTATTTATTAACGTACATAAAGTTATTAACTATTAAAAGAAAGGAAATTTACTCAAAAATCCAAAATTCTAATTAATTTTTTCATATCTTTTATAGTTTTCAATATACGAGGGAATTGCAAAATTTTTGTTAAAATTTGTGTTTCCCTCGTATATCGAAAACTAGAAAAGTTATAAAAAAAATAGTAACATTTCTAAATTTTTGAGAAAATTTCCTTTCTTTTGATAGGTTATAACTTTATGTACGTCTATAAATAAAAAAGTTATCTAACTTTGAAATTTTTGTATAGATTTCAATTTCTACATTTTTATGAACAAAAGTTCAAAATTACAAAAAATTTAAAATACTTGTAACTTTTTTATTTATTAACGTACAGAAAGTTATAAACTATCAAAAGAAAGCAAATTTTCTTAAAAATCCAAAATTCCCATTAGTTTTTTTATATCTGTTATAGTTTTCAATATACAGGGGAATTACAAAATTTTTGTTAAAATTTGTAATTCCCTCGTAACTTTTTTATTTATCAACGTACAAAAAGTTATAACCTATCAAAAGAAAGGAAATTTTCTCAAAAATCCAAAATTCCAATTAGTTTTTTCATATCTTTTATAGTTTTCAATATACGGGGGAATTACAAAATTTTTGTTAAAATTTGTAATTCCCTCGTAACTTTTTTATTTATCAACGTACCGAAAGTTATAAACTATCAAAAGAAAGTAAATGTTCTCAAACCTCCAAATTTCCAATTAATTTTTTCATATCTTTTATAGTTTTCAATATACAAGGGAATTACAAAATTTTTGTTAAAATTTGTAATTCCCTCATAACTTTTTTATTTATTAACGTACATAAAGTTATTAACTATTAAAAGAAAGGAAATTTACTCAAAAATCCAAAATTCCAATTAATTTTTTCATATCTTTTATAGTTTTCAATATACGAGGGAATTGCAAAATTTTTGTTAAAATTTGTGTTTCCCTCGTATATCGAAAACTAGAAAAGTTATAAAAAAAATAGTAACATTTCTAAATTTTTGAGAAAATTTCCTTTCTTTTGATAGGTTATAACTTTATGTACGTCTATAAATAAAAAAGTTATCTAACTTTGAAATTTTTGTATAGATTTCAATTTCTACATTTTTATGAACAAAAGTTCAAAATTACAAAAAATTTAAAATACTTGTAACTTTTTTATTTATTAACGTACAGAAAGTTATAAACTATCAAAAGAAAGCAAATTTTCTTAAAAATCCAAAATTCCCATTAGTTTTTTTATATCTGTTATAGTTTTCAATATACAGGGGAATTACAAAATTTTTGTTAAAATTTGTAATTCCCTCGTAACTTTTTTATTTATCAACGTACAAAAAGTTATAACCTATCAAAAGAAAGGAAATTTTCTCAAAAATCCAAAATTCCAATTAGTTTTTTCATATCTTTTATAGTTTTCAATATACGGGGGAATTACAAAATTTTTGTTAAAATTTGTAATTCCCTCGTAACTTTTTTATTTATCAACGTACAAAAAGTTATAACCTATCAAAAGATTGGAAATTTTCTTAAAAATCCAAAATTCCAATTAGTTTTTTCATATCTTTTATAGTTTTCAATATACGGGGGAATTACAAAATTTTTGTTAAAATTTGTAATTCCCTCGTAACTTTTTTATTTATCAACGTACCGAAAGTTATAAACTATCAAAAGAAAGTAAATGTTCTCAAACCTCCAAATTTCCAATTAATTTTTTCATATCTTTTATAGTTTTCAATATACAAGGGAATTACAAAATTTTTGTTAAAATTTGTAATTCCCTCATAACTTTTTTATTTATTAACGTACATAAAGTTATTAACTATTAAAAGAAAGGAAATTTACTCAAAAATCCAAAATTCTAATTAATTTTTTCATATCTTTTATAGTTTTCAATATACGAGGGAATTGCAAAATTTTTGTTAAAATTTGTGTTTCCCTCGTATATCGAAAACTAGAAAAGTTATAAAAAAAATAGTAACATTTCTAAATTTTTGAGAAAATTTCCTTTCTTTTGATAGGTTATAACTTTATGTACGTCTATAAATAAAAAAGTTATCTAACTTTGAAATTTTTGTATAGATTTCAATTTCTACATTTTTATGAACAAAAGTTCAAAATTACAAAAAATTTAAAATACTTGTAACTTTTTTATTTATTAACGTACAGAAAGTTATAAACTATCAAAAGAAAGCAAATTTTCTTAAAAATCCAAAATTCCCATTAGTTTTTTTATATCTGTTATAGTTTTCAATATACAGGGGAATTACAAAATTTTTGTTAAAATTTGTAATTCCCTCGTAACTTTTTTATTTATCAACGTACAAAAAGTTATAACCTATCAAAAGAAAGGAAATTTTCTCAAAAATCCAAAATTCCAATTAGTTTTTTCATATCTTTTATAGTTTTCAATATACGGGGGAATTACAAAATTTTTGTTAAAATTTGTAATTCCCTCGTAACTTTTTTATTTATCAACGTACCGAAAGTTATAAACTATCAAAAGAAAGTAAATGTTCTCAAACCTCCAAATTTCCAATTAATTTTTTCATATCTTTTATAGTTTTCAATATACAAGGGAATTACAAAATTTTTGTTAAAATTTGTAATTCCCTCATAACTTTTTTATTTATTAACGTACATAAAGTTATTAACTATTAAAAGAAAGGAAATTTACTCAAAAATCCAAAATTCCAATTAATTTTTTCATATCTTTTATAGTTTTCAATATACGAGGGAATTGCAAAATTTTTGTTAAAATTTGTGTTTCCCTCGTATATCGAAAACTAGAAAAGTTATAAAAAAAATAGTAACATTTCTAAATTTTTGAGAAAATTTCCTTTCTTTTGATAGGTTATAACTTTATGTACGTCTATAAATAAAAAAGTTATCTAACTTTGAAATTTTTGTATAGATTTCAATTTCTACATTTTTATGAACAAAAGTTCAAAATTACAAAAAATTTAAAATACTTGTAACTTTTTTATTTATTAACGTACAGAAAGTTATAAACTATCAAAAGAAAGCAAATTTTCTCAAAAATCCAAAATTCCAATTAGTTTTTTTATATCTGTTATAGTTTTCAATATACAGGGGAATTACAAAATTTTTGTTAAAATTTGTAATTCCCTCGTAACTTTTTTATTTATCAACGTACAAAAGTTATAACCTATCAAAAGATTGGAAATTTTCTCAAAAATCCCAAATTCCAATTAGTTTTTTCATATCTTTTATAGTTTTCAATATACGGGGGAATTACAAAATTTTTGTTAAAATTTGTAATTCCCTCGTAACTTTTTTATTTATCAACGTACAAAAAGTTATAACCTATCAAAAGATTGGAAATTTTCTTAAAAATCCAAAATTCCAATTAGTTTTTTCATATCTTTTATAGTTTTCAATATACGGGGGAATTACAAAATTTTTGTTAAAATTTGTAATTCCCTCGTAACTTTTTTATTTATTAACGTACAGAAAGTTATAAACTATCAAAAGAAAGTAAATGTTCTCAAAAATCCAAAATTTCAATTAATTTTTTCATATCTTTTATAGTTTTCAATATACGAGGGAATTACAAAATTTTTGTTAAAATTTGTAATTCCCTCATAACTTTTTTATTTATTAACGTACATAAAGTTATAAACTATTAAAAGAAAGCAAATTTTCTCAAAAATCCAAAATTCCAATTAATTTTTTCATATCTGTTATAGTTTTCAATATACGGGGGAATTACAAAATTTTTGTTAAAATTTGTGTTTCCCTCGTATATCGAAAACTAGAAAAGTTATAAAAAAAATTGTAACATTTATAAATTTTTGAGAAAATTTCCTATCTTTTGATACGTTATAACTTTATGTACGTCTATAAATAAAAAAGTTATCTAACTTTGAAATTTTTGTATAGATTTCAATTTCTACATTTTTATGAACAAAAGTTCAAAATTACAAAAAATTTAAAATACTTGTAACTTTTTTATTTATTAACGTACAGAAAGTTATAAACTATCAAAAGAAAGCAAATTTTCTCAAAAATCCAAAATTCCAATTAGTTTTTATATATCTGTTATAGTTTTCAATATACAGGGGAATTACAAAATTTTTGTTAAAATTTGTAATTCCCTCGTAACTTTTTTATTTATCAACGTACAAAAAGTTATAACCTATCAAAAGATTGGAAATTTTCTCAAAAATCCAAAATTCCAATTAGTTTTTTCATATCTTTTATAGTTTTCAATATACGGGGGAATTACAAAATTTTTGTTAAAATTTGTAATTCCCTCGTAACTTTTTTATTTATCAACGTACAAAAAGTTATAACCTATCAAAAGATTGGAAATTTTCTCAAAAATCCAAAATTCCAATTAGTTTTTTCATATCTTTTATAGTTTTCAATATACGGGGGAATTACAAAATTTTTGTTAAAATTTGCAATTCCCTCGTAACTTTTTTATTTATCAACGTACAAAAAGTTATAAACTATCAAAAGATTGGAAATTTTCTCAAAAATCCAAAATTCCAATTAGTTTTTTCATATCTTTTATAGTTTTCAATATACGGAAGAATTACAAATTTTTGTTAAAATTTGTTATTCCCTCGTAACTTTTTTATTTATTAACGTACAGAAAGTTATAAACTATCAAAAGAAAGTAAATGTTCTCCAAAACCCAAAATTCCAATTAATTTTTTCATATATTTTATAGTTTTCAATATACGAGGGAATTACAAAATTTTTGTTAAAATTTGTAATTCCCTCATAACTTTTTTATTTATTAACGTACATAAAGTTATAAACTATTAAAAGAAAGGAAATTTACTCAAAAATCCAAAATTCCAATTAATTTTTTCATATCTTTTATAGTTTTCAATATACGAGGATATTGCAAATTTTTTGTTAAAATTTGTGTTTCCCTCGTATATCGAAAACTAGAAAAGTTATAAAAAAAATAGTAACATTTCTAAATTTTTGAGAAAATTTCCTTTCTTTTGATAGGTTATAACTTTATGTACGTCTATAAATAAAAAAGTTATCTAACTTTGAAATTTTTGTATAGATTTCAATTTCTACATTTTTATGAACAAAAGTTCAAAATTACAAAAAATTTAAAATACTTGTAACTTTTTTATTTATTAACGTACAGAAAGTTATAAACTATCAAAAGAAAGCAAATTTTCTCAAAAATCCAAAATTCCAATTAGTTTTTTTATATCTGTTATAGTTTTCAATATACAGGGGAATTACAAAATTTTTGTTAAAATTTGTAATTCCCTCGTAACTTTTTTATTTATCAACGTACAAAAGTTATAACCTATCAAAAGATTGGAAATTTTCTCAAAAATCCAAAATTCCAATTAGTTTTTTCATATCTTTTATAGTTTTCAATATACGGGGGAATTACAAAATTTTTGTTAAAATTTGTAATTCCCTCGTAACTTTTTTATTTATCAACGTACAAAAGTTATAACCTATCAAAAGATTGGAAATTTTCTCAAAAATCCAAAATTCCAATTAGTTTTTTCATATCTTTTATAGTTTTCAATATACGGGGGAATTACAAAATTTTTGTTAAAATTTGTAATTCCCTCGTAACTTTTTTATTTATCAACGTACAAAAAGTTATAACCTATGAAAAGATTGGAAATTTTCTTAAAAATCCAAAATTCCAATTAGTTTTTTCATATCTTTTATAGTTTTCAATATACGGGGGAATTACAAAATTTTTGTTAAAATTTGTAATTCCCTCGTAACTTTTTTATTTATTAACGTACAGAAAGTTATAAACTATCAAAAGAAAGTAAATGTTCTCAAAAATCCAAAATTTCAATTAATTTTTTCATATCTTTTATAGTTTTCAATATACGAGGGAATTACAAAATTTTTGTTAAAATTTGTAATTCCCTCATAACTTTTTTATTTATTAACGTACATAAAGTTATAAACTATTAAAAGAAAGCAAATTTTCTCAAAAATCCAAAATTCCAATTAATTTTTTCATATCTGTTATAGTTTTCAATATACGGGGGAATTACAAAATTTTTGTTAAAATTTGTGTTTCCCTCGTATATCGAAAACTAGAAAAGTTATAAAAAAAATTGTAACATTTATAAATTTTTGAGAAAATTTCCTATCTTTTGATACGTTATAACTTTATGTACGTCTATAAATAAAAAAGTTATCTAACTTTGAAATTTTTGTATAGATTTCAATTTCTACATTTTTATGAACAAAAGTTCAAAATTACAAAAAATTTAAAATACTTGTAACTTTTTTATTTATTAACGTACAGAAAGTTATAAACTATCAAAAGAAAGCAAATTTTCTCAAAAATCCAAAATTCCAATTAGTTTTTATATATCTGTTATAGTTTTCAATATACAGGGGAATTACAAAATTTTTGTTAAAATTTGTAATTCCCTCGTAACTTTTTTATTTATCAACGTACAAAAAGTTATAACCTATCAAAAGATTGGAAATTTTCTCAAAAATCCAAAATTCCAATTAGTTTTTTCATATCTTTTATAGTTTTCAATATACGGGGGAATTACAAAATTTTTGTTAAAATTTGTAATTCCCTCGTAACTTTTTTATTTATCAACGTACAAAAAGTTATAACCTATCAAAAGATTGGAAATTTTCTCAAAAATCCAAAATTCCAATTAGTTTTTTCATATCTTTTATAGTTTTCAATATACGGGGGAATTACAAAATTTTTGTTAAAATTTGCAATTCCCTCGTAACTTTTTTATTTATCAACGTACAAAAAGTTATAAACTATCAAAAGATTGGAAATTTTCTCAAAAATCCAAAATTCCAATTAGTTTTTTCATATCTTTTATAGTTTTCAATATACGGAAGAATTACAAATTTTTGTTAAAATTTGTTATTCCCTCGTAACTTTTTTATTTATTAACGTACAGAAAGTTATAAACTATCAAAAGAAAGTAAATGTTCTCCAAAACCCAAAATTCCAATTAATTTTTTCATATATTTTATAGTTTTCAATATACGAGGGAATTACAAAATTTTTGTTAAAATTTGTAATTCCCTCATAACTTTTTTATTTATTAACGTACATAAAGTTATAAACTATTAAAAGAAAGGAAATTTACTCAAAAATCCAAAATTCCAATTAATTTTTTCATATCTTTTATAGTTTTCAATATACGAGGATATTGCAAATTTTTTGTTAAAATTTGTGTTTCCCTCGTATATCGAAAACTAGAAAAGTTATAAAAAAAATAGTAACATTTCTAAATTTTTGAGAAAATTTCCTTTCTTTTGATAGGTTATAACTTTATGTACGTCTATAAATAAAAAAGTTATCTAACTTTGAAATTTTTGTATAGATTTCAATTTCTACATTTTTATGAACAAAAGTTCAAAATTACAAAAAATTTAAAATACTTGTAACTTTTTTATTTATTAACGTATAGAAAGTAATAAACTATCAAAAGAAAGCAAATTTTCTCAAAAATCCAAAATTCCAATTAGTTTTTTCATATCTTTTATAGTTTTCAATATACGGGGGAATTACAAAATTTTTGTTAAAATTTGTGTTTCCCTCGTATATCGAAAACTAGAAAAGTTATAAAAAAAATAGTAACATTTCTTAATTTTTGAGAAAATTTCCTATCTTTTGATACGTTATAACTCTATGTACGTCTATAAATAAAAAAGTTATCTAACTTTGAAATTTTTGTATAGATTTCAATTTGCTTCAATATGCTATGCACATTGATGTCACTCGTCACCAGGCGGCGCTGCAACGTATCGCCTAAAAATGAACTATTCAAAAAGCAAATCAACTAACTTCACTTCTATCATCTGTCAATAAGCTTAAAATAATCACACAAATAATAAATAATATAAATAAGTTATAGAAATATATAATATATCTAATCGATAATTTACAAAACCGTAAAAATTTGGAAAATTGGTAAATAAACATCAATAGGCGGTACGAAGTTCGCTTAATATAAACTTTAGGATAACTATCAAAAATTGTATAATCACAAACTTCTTTTTTTTATGTTTTTGAATTAAATTTTGACAAATGACAATAAAAACAATGTAAAATATAAATTTTTCACAATTTTTTTTATTTTAATATAATATTCAGGACAACTATGAATATTGTATAGTTGTCCTAAAAAATTTATTTAAATGAAAAATTTAACAATTTTTTTTCGTTTTAAATGGGATTTTGATGTTTTTACACTAAATTTTGAAAAATAACAAAAAAAGGAAAATAAAACAGTTTTCCTAATAAATACAAAAGATACAATAAATCTAAATATACCATTAAAAAGATATTAAAATATTACAAAAATTCCTTTTATTAGATTTTTTAATTTCTAAGTAGAAAAATGTTTTATAAACATATAAATGAATCGTTTATTTCAATAAACACAATCCTTTTTAAAAATTTGATGATCCGTGAAGCGACAAGTGTGTACATTTTGAATTAAATATTAAGCGGCACATTTACCTTGAAATCAACATCATTTCAATTGGAAATTACATTCAATATTAATGAATAAATAAATATTTTTTACATTTTTAATACATAATTATAATTAAATCCATTTTTGCTTTTTGATATATCGAAGATAGACATTTATAAATATCTAATCTTTATTGATAATCGTTTAAAAATAAACGATTTTCCACTCTATATTATAAATTTTTATTAATTTCAGTGGAATTTATTATTAAGAGAAACGTAACAATAACAACAATAGAGCAATTTTTACGTTTTTTTAAACTCTTTATGATTTTTACCGATTTTTATGTTTTACAAGGGTTATCTATGATTTTCAACGGTTATTAATGATTATTGATGATATTTACATCTTTTTCTATGACTCTATTAAAAAAAATAGTTAAAAAAATGAAAATTTGGATAATTTTGCTGAATAAGTTTATTTGAAAGGCAATGAACTTTTCGTATAGATAAGTAATACTATATATACTGATAAGATAATAAAAAAAATGTTACACAGCATGTTTGATTATAATAAATGTACTTACACTATAAAATTTACGAATTTTTATCTACTTTCATTTATTCTTAGATAAAAAAATCGCAAACATTTTTTTCACTTTTATAGTAATTTTAATATTTTTTATCTTTTTTTATCCAGTGACAGAAAAACTGAAATTAAATTTATATTTACAAACTTTTTGTTTGACCCTGTATATCTCAAAAAGTATCAGTTTTTTCGAAAAAACTCAAAAATACTTTTTTGTGTAGAATTTTATTTTCTTTCTAAAAACATCAAAACGGTTTTTGTACCATTTATAGTTTTTAAGATATTTACAGATTTGTAAAAGGCTGTTGTGAAAGTTAAAAAAATCGCATTCAATTTACTCGAGTGCAAATATCTCGAAAACAAAGCGTTTTATCGAAAATTTGCAAGAATACATTTTTGTGTAGAATTAAATTCTATACCAAAAAACATCAAAAAATGTCACTTTAATTAAAAACTTTAAGAGTTATGACAGAAAAACTGAGATTAAATTTATATTTACAAACTTTTTGTTTGACCCTGTATATCTCGAAAAGTATCAGTTTTTTCGAAAAAAACTCAAAAATACTTTTTTGTGTAGATTTTTATTTTCTTTTCAAAAACATCAAAACGATTTTTGTACCATTTATAGTTTTTAAGATATTTACAGATTTGTAAAAGGCTGTTGTGAAAGTTAAAAAAATCGCATTCAATTTACTCGAGTGCAAATATCTCGAGAACAAAGCGTTTTATCGAAAATTTGCAAGAATACATTTTTGTGTAGCATTAAATTCTACATCAAAAAACATCAAAAAATGTACCATTTATAGTTTTTAAAATATTTACAGATTTGTAAAAGGCTGTTGTGAAAGTTAAAAAAATCGCATTCAATTTACTCGAGTGCAAATATCTCGAGAACAAAGCGTTTTATCGAAAATTTGCAAGAATACATTTTTGTGTAGAATTAAATTCTACATCAAAAAACATCAAAAAATGTCATTTTAATTAAAAACTTTAAAAGTTATGACAGAAAAACTGAGATTAAATTTATATTTACAAGCTTTTTGTTTGACCCTGTATATCTCGAAAAGTATCAGTTTTTTCAAAAAAACTTAAAAATACTTTTTTGTGTAGATTTTTATTTTCTTTCTAAAGACGTCAAAATGGTTTTTGTAACATTTATAGTTTTTAAGATATTTACAGATTTGTAAAAGGCTGTTGTGAAAGATTAAAAAATCGCATTCAATTTACTCGAGTGCAAATATCTCGAAAACAAAGCGTTTTATCGAAAATTTGAAACAATACTTTTTTGTGTAGAATTACATTCTACATCAAAGAACATCAAAAATTCTTATTTTAATTAAAAACTTTAAAAGTTATGACAGGAAAACTGAGATCAAATTTATATTTACAAACTTTTTGTTTGACCCTGTATATCTCGAAAAGTATCAGTTTTTTCAAAAAAACTCAAAAATACTTTTTTGTGTAGAATTTTATTTTCTTTTCAAAAACATCAAAACGAGTTTTGTACCATTTATAGTTTTTAAGATATTTTTAGATTTGTAAAAGGCTGTTGTGAAAGTTAAAAAAATCGCATTCAATTTACTCGAGTGCAAATATCTCGAAAACAAAGCGTTTTATCGAAAATTTGCAAGACATTTTTTGTGTAGAATTAAATTCTACATCAAAAAACATTAAAAAATCTCATTTTAATTAAAAACTTTAAAAGTTATGACAGAAAAACTGGGATTAAATTTATATTTCCAAACTTTATGTTTGACCCTGTATATCTTGAAAAGTATCAGTTTTTTCGAAAAAACTCAAGAATGCTTTTTTGTGTAAAATTAAATTCTACATTAAAGAACATCAAAAAATCTAATTTTAATTAAAAACTTTAAAAGTTATGACAGAAAAACTGAGATCAAATTTATATTTACAAACTTTTTGTTTGACCCTGTATATCTCAAAAAGTATCATTTTTTTCGAAAAAACTCAGGAATGCTTTTTTGTGTAAAATTAAATTCTACATTAAAGAACATCAAAAAATCTAATTTTAATTAAAAACTTTAAAAGTTATGACAGAAAAACTGAGATCAAATTTATATTTACAAACTTTTTGTTTGACCCTTTATATCTCGAAAAGTATCAGTTTTTTCAAAAAAACTTAAAAATACTTTTTTGTGTAGATTTTTATTTTCTTTCTAAAGACGTCAAAATGGTTTTTGTAACATTTATAGTTTTTAAGATATTTACAGATTTGTAAAAGGCTGTTGTGAAAGTTAAAAAAATCGCATTCAATTTACTCGAGTGCAAATATCTCGAAAACAAAGCGTTTTATCGAAAATTTGCATGCATACTTTTTTGTGTAGAAATACATTCTACATTAAAAAACATCAAAAAATCTTATTTTAATTAAAAACTTTAAAAGTTATGACAGAAAAACTGAGATTAAATTTATATTTACAAGCTTTTTGTTTGACCCTGTATATCTCGAAAAGTATCAGTTTTATCAAAAAAACTTAAAAATACTTTTTTGTGTAGATTTTTATTTTCTTTCTAAAGACGTCAAAATGGTTTTTGTAACATTTATAGTTTTTAAGATATTTACAGATTTGTAAAAGGCTGTGGTGAAAGTTAAAAAAATCGCATTCAATTTACTCGAGTGCAAATATCTCGAAAACAAAGCGTTTTATCGAAAATTTGCAAGAATACATTTTTGTGTAGAATTAAATTCTACATCAAAGAACATCAAAAAATCTTATTTTAATTAAAAACTTTAAAAGTTATGACAGAAAAACTGAGATCAAATTTATATTTACAAACTTTTTGTTTGACCCTGTATATCTCGAAAAGTATCAGTTTTTTCGAAAAAACTCAAAAATACTTTTTTGTGTAGATTTTTATTTTTTTTCCAAAAACATCAAAACGATTTTTGTACCATTTATAGTTTTTAAGATATTTACAGATTTGTAAAAGGCTGTTGTGAAAGTTAAAAAAATCGCATTCAATTTACTCGAGTGCAAATATCTCGAGAACAAAGCGTTTTATCGAAAATTTGCAAGAATACATTTTTGTGTAGAATTAAATTCTACATCAAAAAAACATCAAAAAATGTCATTTTAATTAAAAACTTTAAAAGTTATGACAGAAAAACTGAGATTAAATTTATATTTACAAGCTTTTTGTTTGACCCTGTATATCTCGAAAAGTATCAGTTTTATCAAAAAAACTTAAAAATACTTTTTTGTGTAGATTTTTATTTTCTTTCTAAAGACGTCAAAATGGTTTTTGTAACATTTATAGTTTTTAAGATATTTACAGATTTGTAAAAGGCTGTTGTGAAAGTTAAAAAAATCGCATTCAATTTACTCGAGTGCAAATATCTCGAAAACAAAGCGTTTTATCAAAAATTTGCAAGAATACATTTTTGTGTAGAATTAAATTCTACATTAAAAAACATCAAAAAATGTCATTTTAATTAAAAACTTTAAAAGTTATGACAGAAATACTGAGATTGAATTTATATTTACAAACTTTTTGTTTGACCCTGTATATCTCGAAAAGTATTAGTTTTTTCGAAAACATTTAAGAATATTTTTTTGTGTAGAATTTTATTTTCTTTTCAAAAACATCAAAACAATTTTTGTACCGTTTATAGTTTTTAAGATATTTACAGATTTGTAAAAAGTCGTTGTGAAAGATTAAAAAATCGCATTCAATTTACTCGAGTGCAAATATCTCGAAAAAAAACCGTTTTATTGAAAATTTGCAAGAATACATTTTTGTGTAGAATTAAATTCTACATCAAAGAACGTCAAAAAATCTCATTTTAATTAAAAAGTTTAAAAGTTATGACAGAAAAACTGAGATTAAATTTATATTTACAAACTTTTTGTTTGACCCTGTAATCTCGAAAAGTATCAGTTTTTTCGAAAAAACTCAAAAATACTTATTTGTGTAGATTTTTATTTTCTTTCCAAAAACATCAAAACGATTTTTGTACTATTTATAGTTTTTAAGATATTTACAGATTTGTAAAAGGCTGTTGTGAAAGTTAAAAAAATCGCATTCAATTTACTCAAATGCAAATATCTCGAAAACAAAGCGTTTTATCGAAAATTTGCAGGAATACATTTTTGTGTAGAATTAAATTCTATATCAAAAAACATCAATATATCTCATTTTAATTAAAAACTTTCAAAGTTATGATAGAAAAACTGAGATCAAATTTATATTTACAAACTTTTTGTTTGACCCTGTATATCTCGAAAAGTATCAGTTTTTTCGAAAAAACTCAAAAATACTTTTTTGTGTAGAATTTTATTTTCTTTCCAAAAACATCACAACAGTTTTTGTACCATTTATAGTTTTTAAGATATTTACAGATTTGTAAAAGGCTGTTGTGAAATTCAAAAAATCGCATTCAATTTACTCGAGTGCAAATATCTCAAAAACAAAGCGTTTTATCGAAAGTTTGCAGGAATACATTTTTGTGTAGAATTAAATTCTACATTAAAAAACATCAAAAAATCTTATTTTAATTAAAAACTTTAAAAGTTATGACAGAAAAACTGAGATCAAATTTATATTTACAAACTTTTTGTTTGACCCTGTATATCTCGAAAAGTATCAGTTTTTTCAAAAAAACTCAAAAATACTTTTTTGTGTAGAATTTTATTTTCTTTTTAAAAACATCAAAACAATTTTTGTACCATTTATAGTTTTTAAGATATTTACAGATTTGTAAAAGGCTGTTGTGAAAGTTAAAAAAAATTGCATTTAAAAAATTTAAAAGTTATGACAGAAAAACTGAGATTAAATTTATATTTACAAACTTTTTGTTTGACCCTGTATATCTCGAAAAGTATCAGTTTTTTCGAAAAATCTCAAAAATACTTTTTTGTGTAGAATTTTATTTTCTTTCCAAAAACATCAAAACGATTTTTGTACCATTTATACTTTTTAAGATATTTACAGATTTGTAAAAGGCTGGTGTGAAAGTTAAAAAAAATCGCATTCAATTTACTCGAGTGCAAATATCTCGAAAACAAAGCGTTTTATCGAAAATTTGCAGAAATACATTTTTGTGTAGAATTAAATTCTACATCAAAAAATGTCATTTTAATTAAAAACTTTAAAAGTTATGACAGAAAAACTGAGATCAAATTTATATTTACAAACTTTTTGTTTGACCCTGTATATCTCGAAAAGTATCAGTTTTTTCGAAAAAACTCAGGAATACTTTTTTGTGTAAAATTAAATTCTACATCAAAGAACATTAAAAAATCTCATTTTAATTAAAAAATTTAAAAGTTATGACAGAAAAACTGAGATCAAATTTATATTTACAGACTTTTTGTTTGACCCTGTATATCTCGAAAAGTATAAGTTTTTTCGAAAAAACTCAAGAATACTTTTTTGTGTAAAATTAAATTCTACATCAAAGAACATTAAAAAATCTTATTTTAATTAAAAAATTTACAAGTTATGACAGAAAAACTGAGATTAAATTTATATTTACAAACTTTTTGTTTGACCCTGTATATCTCGAAAAGTATCAGTTTTTTCGAAAAAACTCAAGAATACTTTTTTGTGTAAAATTTAATTCTTCATCAAAAAACATCAAAAAAACTTATTTTAATTAAAAACGTTAAAAGTTATGACAGAAAAACTGAGATCAAATTTATATTTAGAAACTTTTTGTTTAACCCTGTATATCTCGAAAAGTATCAGTTTTTTCGAAAAAACTCAAGAATACTTTTTTGTGTAAAATTTAATTCTACATCAAGAAACATCTAAAAATGTCATTTTAATTAAAAACTTTAAAAGTTATGACAGAAATACTGAGATTAAATTTATATTTACAAACTTTTTGTTTGACCCTGTATATCTCGAAAAGTATTAGTTTTTTCGAAAAAATTTAAAAATATGTTTTTTGTAGAATTTTATTTTCTTTCCAAAAACATCAAAACAATTTTTGTACCATTTATAGTTTTTAAGATATTTACAGATTTGTAAAAGGCTGTGGTGAAAAATAAAAAAATCGCATTCAATTTACTCGAGTGCAAATATCTCGAAAACAAAGCGTTTTATCGAAAATTTGCAGAAATACATTTTTGTGTAGAATTAAATTCTACATCAAAAAACATAAAAAAATTTGATTTTAGTCAAAAACTTTAAAAGTTATGACAGAAAAACTGAGATCAAATTTATATTTACAAACCTTTTTGTTTGACCCTGTATATCTCGAAAAGTATCAGTTTTTTCGAAAAAACTCAAGAATACTTTTTTGTGTAAAATTAAATTCTACATCAAAGACCATCAAAAAATCTTATTTTAATTAAAAGCTTTAAAAGGTATGACAGAAATACTGAGATCAAATTTATATTTACAAACTTTTTGTTTGACTCTTTATATCTGGAAAAGTATCAGTTTTTTCGAAAAAACTCAAAAATACTTTTTTGTGTATAATTTTATTTGCTTTCCAGAAACATCAAAACGATTTTTGTACCGTTTATAGTTTTTAAGATATTTACAGATTTGTAAAAGGCTGTTGTGAAAGTTAAAAAAATCGCATTCAATTTACTCGAGTGCAAATATCTCGAAAACAAAGCGATTTATTGAAAATTTGCAAGAATACATTTTTATGTAGAATTAAATTCTACATCAAAAAATGTCATTTTAATTAAAAACTTTAAAAGTTATGACAGAAAAACTGAGAACAAATTTAAATTTACAAACTTTTTGTTTGACCCTGTATATCTCGAAAAGTATCAGTTTTTTGAAAAAACTCAAGAATACTTTTTTGTGTAAAATTAAATTCTACATCAAAGAACATCAAAAAATGTCATTTTAATTAAAAACTTTAAAAGTTATAAAAGAAAAACTGAGATTAAATTTATATTTACAAGCTTTTTGTTTGACCCTGTATATCTCGAAAAGTATCAGTTTTTTCGAAAAAACTCAAGAATACTTTTTTGTGTAGAATTAAATTCTACATCAAAAAACATTAAAAATTCTTATTTTAATTAAAAACTTTAAAAGTTATGACAGAAAAACTGAGATCAAGTTTATATTTACAAACTTTTTGTTTGACCCTGTATATCTCGAAAAGTATCAGTTTTTTCGAAAAAATTCAAGAATACTTTTTTGTGTAAAATTAAATTCTACATCGAAAAACATTAAAAAATCTCATTATTTAAATCCTAAACAATTTGTATTTGTTTTTCTAATTAATGAGATTTATGGTAATAATAGAAATCCACGGAATTATCATCATCGAGTTAATTAATTGATCCGCTAAAACAATATACTAATTATTTAATTAACATAAAAGACTGGAATATGATTTTTATAAAAAAAAATTATATTCATCTGGTTTGTTTTATTAATTTTTTTTAAGCACTACAAACATAATGACATCAACTTTTTAACAATCTTAAAAAAGTAAGAAAAAAAATTATTTTAAAGACTAAACCCTTTTATAAAAAAAGTGATGACATCAACTTTTAAATGTATGAAAATAAAAAGATTGTTGAAAGGAATTTGAGAATTGGTTCACACAGATGTTGATGAGGTAATTTAAAAAAAAAAATTAAAAGCAGCTGAAAATAATTTTGACCTCGAAATTAATAATAATTGTCAAATTTTATGATTTTAAACAATTTGATTTATTACAATGCTGATCTAATTTTGATATTCTTATTGTTTTCTTAATGGTTTTCTTATGGGTTTTATGGGAGATTTAAAAATCGCTGAGATATGTTCAATATTTTCAAATATCAAGATATTGATTTGTTATAGTTTGTCTATTTTCTAAATTTACCAAATATTTTCAGGTTTTTGTAAATCGTTAGATTCTTTATGAATTCTACAAAATTTTCATACAAAATTTCAAAGTAAGATTATTTTTTATTTTTCACTCTTTGAAAAATTGTCGTAACGGCTTTAATAAGTATTTTACAGTAAATTGTGATATATCAAAAGAACAAATCTGAATATATAATTATATTTTCTGTATCTTTTATAGTTTTCGAGATATTTTAAAATTAGTGTTGAAAAAGTTGGTATTAACAAAACTTCAAATTTGCCAAAAAATTTCAAACTTTAATAACTTTTTTATTTGTAAACGTACAAAAAGTTATAACCTATTAAAAGATAGGAAATTTTCTTACAAATTTAAAAATGTAACTATTTTTTTTATAACTTTTTTAGTTTTCGATATACGAGGGAATTACAAATTTTAACAAAAATTTTGTAATTCCCCCGTATATTGAAAACTATAAAAGATATGAAAAAATTAATTATATTTTTGAATTTGTCAGACAATTTCCTATCTTTTGATAGGTTATAAGTTTTTGTCGGTTAACAAATAAAAAAGTTATTGAACTTTAAAAATTTTTAATTTTTTAAAAGATTTGTCATTTTTCACTTTTTGCCAAAAATTTTCAAACTTTAATAACTTTTTTATTTGTAAACGTACAAAAAGTTATAACCTATCAAAAGATAGGAAATTTACTTACAAATCTAAAAATGTAATCAATTTTTTTATATCTTTTATAGTTTTTAATATACAAGGGAATTACACAATCTTGTCTAAAATTTGTAATTTCCTCGTATATAAAAAAATATAAAAGATATTAAAAAATTAATTACATTTTTAAATTTGTCAGAAAATTTCCTATCTTTTGATAGGTTATAACTTTTTGTCGGTTAACAAATAAAAAAGTTATCGAACTTTGAAATTTTTTAGTTTTTTAAAAGATTTTTCATTTTTCACTTTTTGAATAATTGTCGTAACGGCCTTAATAAGTATTGTACAGTAAATTGTGATATATCAAAAGAACGGAAATTTCATCACGAATCTAAATCTATAATTAGATTTTCTGTATCTTTTATAGTTTTCGAGATATTTTAAAATTAGTGTTGAAAAAGTTGGTATTAACAAAACTTCAAATTTGCCAAAAAATTTCAAACTTTAATAACTTTTTTATTTTTAAACGTACAAAAAGTTATAACCTATTAAAAGATAGGAAATTTTCTCACAAATTTAAAAATGTAACTATCTTTTTTATAACTTTTTTAGTTTTCTATATACGAGGGAATTACAAATTTTAACAAAAATTTTGTAATTCTCCCGTATATTGAAAACTATAAAAGATATGAAAAAATTAATTATATTTTTGAATTTGTCAGACAATTTCCTATCTTTTGAGAGGTTATAACTTTTTGTCGGTTAACAAATAAAAAAGTTATCGAACTTTGAAATTTTTTAGTTTTTTAAAAGATTTGTCATTTATCACTTTTTGCCAAAAATTTCAAACTTTAATAACTTTTTTGTTTGTTAACATACAAAAAGTTATAACCTATCAAAAGATAGGAAATTTACTTACAAATCTAAAAATGTAATCAATTTTTTTATATCTTTTATAGTTTTTAATATACAAGGGAATTACAAAAATTGTCTAAAATTTGTATTTTCCTCGTATATCAAAAACTATAAAAGATACAAAAAAATTAATTACATTTTTAAATTTGTCAGAAAATTTCCTATCTTTTGATAGGTTATAACTTTTTGTCGGTTAACAAATAAAAAAGTTATCGAACTTTGAAATTTTTTAGTTTTTTAAAAGATTTTTTATTTTTCACTCTTTGTAAAATTGTCGTAACGCCCTTAATAAGTATTTTACAGTAAATTGTGATATATCAAAAGAACAGAAATTTCATCACAAATCTGAATATATAATTAGATTTTCTTTATCTTTTATAGTTTTCGAGATATTTTAAAATTAGCGTTGAAAAAGTTGGTATTAACAAAACTTCAAATTTGCCAAAACTTTCAAACTTTAATAACTTTTTTATTTGTAAACGTACAAAAAGTTATAACCTATTAAAAGATAGGAAATCTTCTGACAAATTTAATAATATAACTATTTTATTTATAACTTTTCTGGTTTTCGAAATACGAGGAAATTACAAATTTTAACAAAAATTTTGTAATTCCCCCGTATATTGAAAACTATAAAAGATATGAAAAAATTAATTATATTTTTGAATTTGTCAGACAATTTCCTATCTTTTGATAGGTTATAAGTTTTTGTCGGTTAACAAATAAAAAAGTTATTGAACTTTAAAAATTTTTAATTTTTTAAAAGATTTGTCATTTTTCACTTTTTGCCAAAAATTTTCAAACTTTAATAACTTTTTTATTTGTAAACGTACAAAAAGTTATAACCTATCAAAAGATAGGAAATTTACTTACAAATCTAAAAATGTAATCAATTTATTTATATCTATTATAGTTTTTAATATACAAGGGAATTACACAATCTTGTCTAAAATTTGTAATTTCCTCGTATATAAAAAAATATAAAAGATATTAAAAAATTAATTACATTTTTAAATTTGTCAGAAAATTTCCTATCTTTTGATAGGTTATAACATTTTATCGGTTAAGAAATAAAAAAGTTATCGAACTTTGAAATTTTTTAGTTTTTTAAAACATTTTTCATTTTTTTGTTTTTGAATAATTGTCGTAACGGCCTTAATAAGTATTTTACAGTAAATAGTGATATATCAAAAGAACAGAAATTTCATCACAAATCTAAATGTACAATTTGATTTTCTGTATCTTGTATAGTTTTCGAGATATTTTAAAATTAGTGTTGAAAAAGTTGGTATTAACAAAACTTCAAATTTGCCAAAAATTTCAAACTTAAATAACTTTTTTATTTATAAACGTACAAAAAGTTATAACCTATCAATAGATAGGAAATTTTCTAACAAATTTAAAAATGTAACTATTTTTTTTATAACTTTTTTAGTTTTCGATATACGAGGGAATTACAAATTTTAACAAAAATTTTGTAATTCCCCCGTATATTGAAAACTATAAAAGATATGAAAAAATTAATTGCATTTTTAAATTTGCCAGAAAATTTCCTATCTTTTGATAGGTTATAACTTTTTGTCGGTTAACAAATAAAAAAGTTATCGAACTTTGAAATTTTTTCGTTTTTTAAAAGATTGTTCATTTTTCGTTTTTTGCCAAAAATTTCAAACTTTAATAACTTTTTTATTTGTAAATGTACAAAAAGTTATAACCTATCAAAAGATAGGAAATTTTCTTAAAAATCTAAAAATGTAATCAATTTTTTTATACCTTTTATAGTTTTCGATATACAAGGGAATTACAAAATCTTGTCTAAAATTTGTAATTTCCTCGTATATCAAAACTATAAAAGATATGAAAAAATTAATTACATTTTTAAATTTGTCAGAAAATTTTCTATCTTTTGATAGGTTATAACTTTTTATCGGTTAACAAATAAAAAAGTTATCAAACTTTGAAATTTTTTAGTTTTTTAAAAGATTTTTTATTTTTCACTTTGTTATTTATAAACCGACAAAAAGTTATAACCAATCAAAAGAAAGGAAATTTTCCCCCAAATCTAAAAATGCAACTATTTTTTTCATAACTTTTGTAGTTTTCGATATACGAGGGAATTACAATTTCATAAAAAGATTTTGTAATTCCCTCGTATATCGAAAACTACAAAAGATATGAAAAAAATTGTTGCAATTTGAGATTCCTAAGAAAATTTCCTTTCTTTTGACAGGTTATAACTTTTTGTCCGTTTATAAATAAAAAAGTTACAGAATCTTGAAATTTTTTCCCAATTTTATAGTTATCGAGATATTTGAGTTAATAAATGAAGAATTTAGAATAACTACAAAGTTGTGAAACATTTCAAATTGCGATAACTTTGTTATTTTTAAACCGACAAAAAATTATAACCTATCAATAGAAAGGAAATTTTCCCCCAAATCTAAAAATGCAACTCATTTTTTCATAGCTTTTCTAATTTTCGATATACGAGGGAAATTCAATAACAAGATTTTGTATTTCCCTCGTATATTGAAAACTACAAAAGATATAAAAAAATGAATCGCAATTTGAGATTCAGAATAAAATTTCCTTTCTTTTGATAGGTTATAACTCTCTGTACCTTAATAAATAAAAAAGTTACTAGCTTTTTTAATCTTTCGTAATTTTGAACTTTTGTTAATAAAAATGTAGAAATTGAAAAATATACAAAAATTTCAAAGTTTAATAACTTTTTTATTTGTAAACGTACAAAAAGTTATAACCTATCAAAAGATAGGAAATATTCTCAAAAATTAAGAAATGTTATTATTTTTTTTATATCTTTTCTAGTTTTCGATATACGAGGGAATTACAAATTTTCACAAAAATTTTGTAATTCCCTCGTATATTGAAAACTATAAAAGATATGAAAAAAGTAATTGGAATTTTGGATTTTTGAGAAAATTTCCTTTCTTTTGATAGGTTATAACGTTTTGTACGTTAATAAATAAAAAAGTTACAAGGGAATTACAAATTTTAACAAAAATTTTGTAAATCCCCCGTATATTGAAAATTATAAAAGATATGAAAAAACTAATTGAAATTTTTGATTTTTAAGAAAATTTCCTTTCTTTTTATAGGTTATAACGTTTTGTACGTTAATAAATAAAAAAGTTACGAGGGAATTACAAATTTTAACAAAAATTTTGTAATTCCCCCGTATATTGAAAACTATAAAAGATATGAAAAAACTAATTGAAATTTTGGATTTCTAATAAAATTTCCTTTCTTTTGATTGGTTATAACTTTGTGTACGTTGATAAATAAAAAAGTTACGAGGGAATTACAAATTTTAACAAAAATTTTGTAATTCCCCCGTATATTGAAAACTATAAAAGATATGAAAAAACTAATTGGAATTTTGGATTTTTGAGAAAATTTCCTTTCTTTTGATTGGTTATAACTTTATGTACATTAATAAATAAAAAAGTTACGAGGGAATTACAAATTTTAACAAACATTTTGTAATTCCCCTGTATATTAAAAACTATAAAAGATATGAAAAAACTAATTGGAATTTTCGATTTTTGAGAAAATTTCCTTTCTTTTAATAGTTTATAACTTTATGTACGTTAATAAATAAAAAAGTTATGAGGGAATTACAAATTTTAACAAAAATTTTGTAATTCCCTCGTATATTGAAAACTATAAAAGATATGAAAAAATTAATTGGAATTTTGGATTTTTGAGACAATTTCCTTTCTTTTGATAGGTTATAACTTTTTGTACGTTAATAAATAAAAAAGTTACAGAATCTTAAAATTTTTTTTACTATCGCTCTTTGTACATTCACTCTTCTATCTAAATATCAATACATTCCATTACAATTACACTCTCAATTAAGTGATATATTAAAAAAAATAATGAATCATAAAGTTCACATCTATAACCGAATAGCCTTTTACTATATAACACATTAGTTAGTTTGGTATCTATTTATTAAATGAAATCGAATATAAATAAATTGATTTGAACTAATTCAAATAAAAAAATGATAAAAGCCAATTGTATGACCCACATCAGCATTGATTAAATAAATTTTTTGTATCTCATTCTTCATTAATTTTTATTCTCTAATATGTGAACACTTAAAAGGGGGCAACATTTAAATTTAAAGGCTATTTTTATTTACTAAATTAACTCTCCGTCTGGATAGACAATTTAAATTCATTTCAATTTACTTCGTAATAATGTCAATTATAATTGCAAAAATTTACTTATTTTGATGAAGAATGGTGAAAAATGGACTCTTGAAATATGATATTTGACATTTGACGTATGAGATTTGACATATGATATTTGAGATGTGACATTTGAAATATGACATTTCAAATCTTAGATTTAACATTTTTTCCGTTATTTTGACTTATTACAACTGACATTTGACATTATCTTGACATATTTTAACTGACATTTGACATTTTTAAGTTGTTTTGACATTTGACATATGAAACTTGACATTTTCTCATTGATCTAACATGTTTCAACACAGATTTGATATGTTTCTATTGATTTTGACATATTTCAACTTGACATTTGACATTTTCTCATTAATTTGACATATTTCAACTAACATATGTCATTTTTTCATTATTTTTAAATATTTCCACTGACATTTGACATTTTTCCATTATTTTGACATATTTCAACTTGACATTTGACATTTCTTCCATTGATTTGATATATTTCAACTGACATTTGACATTTTTAAGTTGTTTTGACATTTGACATAAGAAATTTGACATTTTCTTATTGATCTAACATGTTTCAACACAGATTTGATATGTTTCTATTGATTTTGACTTATTTCAACTTGACATTTGACATTTTCTCATTAATTTGACATATTTCAACTAACATATGTCATTTTTTCATTACTTTCAAATATTTCAACTGAAATTTGACATTTTTTCCATTGATTTGATATATTCCAACTGACATTTGACATTTTTAAGTTGTTTTGACATTTGACATAAGAAATTTGACATTTTCTCATTGATTTAACATATTTCAACTAACATATGTCATTTTTTCATTATTTTTAAATATTTCCACTGACATTTGACATTTTTCCATTATTTTGACATATTTCAAGTTGACATTTGACATTTCTTTCATTGATTTGATATAATTCAACTGACATTTGACATTTGTAACTTGTTTTGACATTTGACATATGAAATTTGACATTTTCTCATTGATCTAACATGTTTCAACACAGATTTGATATGTTTCTATTGATTTTGACATATTTCAACTTGACATTTGACATTTTCTCATTAATTTGACATATTTCAACTAACATATGTCATTTTTTCATTATTTTCAAATATTTCAACTGAAATTTGACATTTTTTCCATTGATTTGATATATTCCAACTGACATTTGACATTTTTAAGTTGTTTTGACATTTGACATAAGAAATTTGACATTTTCTTATTGATCTAACATGTTTCAACACAGATTTGATATGTTTCTATTGATTTTGACTTATTTCAACTTGACATTTGACATTTTCTCATTAATTTGACATATTTCAACTAACATATGTCATTTTTTCATTACTTTCAAATATTTTAACTGAAATTTGACATTTTTTCATTATTTTGACATATTTCAACTTGACATTTGACATTTTTTTCCATTGATTTGATATAATTCAACTGACATTTGACATTTGTAACTTGTTTTGACATTTGACATAAGAAATTTGACATTTTCTCATTGATCTAACATGTTTCAACACAGATTTGATATGTTTCTATTGATTTTGACATATTTCAACTGACATTTGACATTTTTTCATTGATTTGACATATTGTAAAAAGAAACGGCAATTATCAATAAATTGAGTAAATTATCGCGGTGTCCTACGTAAGCGGCAACACGCGGCCGGCGCGGTTGACGGCAAATGCGACCAGATTGTCCTACATGCAAATGCACGCCGCGTTTTGTTTCCCAGTTTTCAAGATGCCGTGTCCATCATATCGTTAAAAGTCACAGACATGATGGAACACGCAAAGCTGAATGACAGAGACTGTAGCGGCAGAGGCAAAAATATCAAAAATTTTGACCGGTCGTGCCGCTTGAAAAGCGCGTGTCGCGCGCTTGCCGCGCGTTTTTCGGCACGTAGGACACTACAATATTAAAACATACTCTGAAAGAACTGCGTCGGACGCGCCGGTCACAACGGCCGCTTACGTAGGACACCGCGTATAAGCTCTTACTCATAACGAACCAATAAAAGCGAAACAAAAAACAACTTTCATCATCACAATCGTTTCTGAATGAAATATGAGACCAACTAATCAAAATTTTCGATAAAACTTACACATGTCTATAAACACAAATATTAAAAACGTTTTCGTATACAAAATTATTATCTTAATAGTCTACTATATCATTATATCAAAAAAATTGACATAATCATTAATCATCTAGGTACTCAAACCTATATTATTATCGAGTGTATTGTTATTAAAATTTAGCAATAAAGAATTATAAAATAATAAAGAACTAGCTGGCCCGGCGAACTTCGTACCGCCTAACAATAAATATTTTTTTTTTCATTTCCTTTTTTACAATTTTTACATTTTTTATACATTAATTTCCCCTGTTTTTTTATTGATAAAAAATTAAATATAAACAGTGTCATCTATTGCATACTTGCACGACCTAAAAATATGATTGTAAGAGGAAAATTGTATAAAAATCGATAAATAAGCTTAATTAATCGATTATAAACACAAATTAATCGATAATTTCTTAAAAAATTACGATTTTATTGAATACCTGACAATTCTTCTTCTTTTTCTTAGTGAGCATGATAAATGTCAAAAAATAAAAATCAGTTAATATTTCAAACATCCTTCATTATTTTCGATCAAATATCGATAAATAAGCTTAATTAATCGATTATAAACACAAATTAATCGATATTTTCTTAAAAAATTACGATTTTATTGAATATCTGACAATTCTTCTTCTTTTTCTTAGTGAGCATGACAAATGTCAAAAATTAAAAATCTGTTAATATTTCAAACATCCTTCATTATTTTCGATCAAATATCGATAAATAAGCTTAATTAATCGATTATAAACACAAATTAATCGATATTTTCTTAAAAAATTACGATTTTATTAAATATCTGACAATTCTTTTTCTTAGTGAGCATGACAAATGTCAAAAATTAAAAATCCGTTAATATTTCAAACATCCTTCATTATTTTCGATTAAAAATCGATAAATAAGCTTAATTAATTGGTTTTAAACACAAATTAATCGATATTTTTATCAAAATTGCAATTTTGTTGAATATTTGACAATTCTTCTTCTTTTTCTCAGTGAGCATGACAGATGTCAAAATTTAAAAATCTGTTAATATTTCAAACATCCTTTATTATTTTCGGTTAAATATCGATAAATAAGCTTTATTAATCGATTATAATGACAAATTAATTGATATTTTCTTAAAAATTTCGATTTTATGCGAATTATATCATAAAATAGATATTCTGTCAAAAGTGGCCTTGAACGTTATAGAAAAAGTTGCTAATTTTTTAAAAAAATCTATTTTTGATAAAAATATGATTAAATTTGAACAGAAAACTGTTAAAATTTGTCAAAAATGCAATTTTTTTCAAAAAATATCAAATGATGTTCGAAATATACGCAGATTTCAAAAATTATACAAATAAGAGATCAATCTGTCAAAAATTATAAATCTGCTTATATTTCAAACATCCTTCAATATTTTCGATAAAAAATCGATAAATACGTTTTATTAATCGATTATAAACACAAATTAATCGATATTTTTATTAAAAATTGCGATTTTATTGAATATCTGACAATTCTTCTTCTTTATCTTAGTGAGCATGACAGATGTCAAAAATTAAAAATCCGTTAATATTTCAAACATCCTTCATTATTTTTGATTAAAAATCGATAAATAAGCTTAATTAATCGATTTTAAACACAAATTAATCAACATTTTAATCAAAAATTGCAATTTTATTGAATATTTGACAATTTTTCTTCTTTTTCTCAGTGAGCATGACAGATGTCAAAATTTGAAAATCTGTTAATATTTCAAACATCTTTCATTATTTTCGATTAAAAATCGATAAATAAGCTTTATTAATCGATTATAAACAGAAATTAATCGATATTTTCTTAAAAATTTCGATTTTTTGCGAATTATATCATAAAATAAATATTCTGTTAAAAGTGGCCTTGAACGTTATAGAAAAAGTTGCTAATTTAAAAAAAAATTGATTTTTGATAAAAATATGATTAAATTTGAATAGAAAAGTGTTAAAACTTCTCAAAAATGCAATTTTTTTCAAAAAATATGAAAGGATGTTCGAAATATACGCAGATTTGAAAAATTATAAAAATGAACCTTCTCCTAATAATAACAAATACAACACAAAAAGAATTAGTAAAATCGGTCCAGCCATTCACGCCTGATGCCATGACCAAGGAAAACGGGTTTCATTTTTATATATATAGATAAAAATACTCCTATCACCCCTACTATCAAATATAAAACATAGAAAAACTGTTGAAACTGTAGGATTATAGAAAAGAAAATATGAAAATCATGAAAACAAGGTTGAAAAAATTGAAAAAGAATGTTGAAAATTGTGAAAACTTTTTTTTGCTTTAAAAGATGCAATTTTCACGAAAACTTGGAAAAATATTAAAAAATTAGTAAAAAAAAAATGATAATAATTAGTAATGTAAGAAAGAAAATGAATTTATAAACTTTTAAGTCAGCAGAAATGAATATTAAATTTCACATTCCATTACATCAGCAGAAATATGATAAAAAAAAATATTAAACACATACTTTCTTATATAATATTCCACGATTTAACATTCTAGTTACAAAAAAGTGAATTAAAATCATGAAAAATTTAAGCAAAATGTAAAAAGGTACGAAAAAATAGAAATAATAACAAAAAACATAAAAAGTAAAAGGAAAGTTTATAAAATAACGAAAAACAGCAAAAAAATTTCAAACTGTAATAACTTTTTTATTTGTAAACGTACAAAAAGTTATAACCTATCAAAAGATAGGAAATTTACTTACAAATCTAAAAATGTAATCAATTTTTTTATACCTTTTATAGTTTTTGATATACAAGGGAATTACAAAATCTTGTCTAAAATTTGTATTTTCCTCGTATATCAAAAACTATAAAAGATATGAGAAAATTAATTATATTTTTAAATTTGTCAGAAAATTTCCTATCTTTTGATAGGTTATAACTTTTTGTCGGTTAACAAATAAAAAAGTTATCGAACTTTAAAATTTTTTAGTTTTTTAAAAGATTTTGCATTTTTCACTTTTTGCCAAAAATATAAAACTTTAATAACTTTTTTATTTGTTAACGTACAAAAAGTTATAACCTATCAAAAGATAGGAAATTTACTTACAACTCTAAAAATGTAATTAATTTTTTCGTACCTTTTATAGTTTTCGATATACAAGGGAATTACAAAATCTTGTCTAAAATTTGTAATTTCCTCGTATATCAAAAACTATAAAAGATATGAGAAAATTAATTACATTTTTAAATTTGTCAGACAATTTCCTATCTTTTGATAGGTTATAACTTTTTGTCGGTTAACAAATAAAAAAGTTATCGAACTTTAAAATTTTTTAGTTTTTTAAAAGATTTATCATTTTTCACTTTTTGCCAAAAATTTCAAACTTTAATAACTTTTTTATTTGTAAACGTACAAAAAGTTATAACCTATCAAAAGATAGGAAATTTTCTTACAAATCTAAAAATCTAATCAATTTTTTTATACCTTTTATAGTTTTTCATATACAAGGGAATTACAAAAATTGTCTAAAATTTGTAATTTCCTCGTATATCAAAAACTATAAAAGATATGAAAAAATTAATTACATTTTTAAATTTGTCAGAAAATTTCCTATCTTTTGATAGGTTATAACTTTTTGTCGGTTAACAAATAAAAAAGTTATCGAACTTTAAAATTTTTTAGTTTTTTAAAAGATTTTGCATTTTTCACTTTTTGCCAAAAATATAAAACTTTAATAACTTTTTTATTTGTTAACGTACAAAAAGTTATAACCTATCAAAAGATAGGAAATTTTCTTACAACTCTAAAAATGTAATTAATTTTTTCGTACCTTTTATAGTTTTCGATATACAAGGGAATTACAAAATCTTGTCTAAAATTTGTAATTTCCTCGTATATCAAAAACTATAAAAGATATGAGAAAATTAATTACATTTTTAAATTTGTCAGACAATTTCCTATCTTTTGATAGGTTATAACTTTTTGTCGGTTAACAAATAAAAAAGTTATCGAACTTTAAAATTTTTTAGTTTTTTAAAAGATTTATCATTTTTCACTTTTTGCCAAAAATTTCAAACTTTAATAACTTTTTTATTTGTAAACGTACAAAAAGTTATAACCTATCAAAAGATAGGAAATTTTCTTACAAATCTAAAAATCTAATCAATTTTTTTATACCTTTTATAGTTTTTCATATACAAGGGAATTACAAAAATTGTCTAAAATTTGTAATTTCCTCGTATATCAAAAACTATAAAAGATATGAAAAAATTAATTACATTTTTAAATTTGTCAGAAAATTTCCTATCTTTTGATAGGTTATAACTTTTTGTCGGTTAACAAATAAAAAAGTTATCGAACTTTAAATTTTTTTAGTTTTTTAAAAGATTTATAATTTTTCTCTTTTTGCCAAAAATTTCAAACTTTAATAACTTTAATATTTGTAAACGTACAAAAAGTTATAACCTATCAAAAGATAGGAAATTTTCTTACAAATCTAAAAATTAAATCAATTTTTTTATACCTTATTTAGTTTTTAATATACAAGGGAATTACTAAATCTCGTCTAAAATTTGTAATTTCCTCGTATATCAAAAACTATAAAAGATATGAAAAGAACAATTACATTTTTAAATTCTTCAGATAATTTCCTATCTTTTGATAGGTTATAACTTTTTGTCGGTTAACAAATAAAAAAGTTATCGACCTTTGAAATTTTTTAATTTTTTAAAAGATTTGTCATTTTTCACTTTTTGCCAAAAATTTCAAACTTTAATAACTTTTTTATTTGTAAACGTACAAAAAGTTATAACCTATCAAAAGATAGGAAATTTTCTTACAAATCTAAAAATGTAATCAATTTTTTTATATCTTTTATAGTTTTTAATATACAAGGGAATTACAAAATCTTGTCTAAAATTTGTAATTCCCTCGTATATCAAAAACTGTAAAAGATATAAAAAAATTAGTTGCATTTTTAAATTTGGTAGAGAATTTCCTATCTTTTGATAGGCTATAACTTTTTGTCGGTTAACAAATAAAAAAGTTATCAAACTTTGAAATTTTTTAGTTTTTTAAAAGATATTTCATTTTTCACTTTTTGCCAAAAATTTTAAACTTTAATAACTTTTTTATTTGTAAACGTACAAAAAGTTATAACCTATCAAAAGATAGGAAATTTTCTAACAAATCTAAAAATGTAATCAATTTTTTTATATCTTTTATAGTTTTTAATATACAAGGGAATTACAAAATCTTGTCTAAAATTTGTAATTCCCTCGTATATCAAAAACTGTAAAAGATATAAAAAAATTAGTTGCATTTTTAAATTTGTTAGAAAATTTCCTATCTTTTGATAGGTTATAACTTTTTGTCGGTTAACAAATAAAAAAGTTATCGAACTTTAAAATTTTTTAGTTTTTTAAAAGATATTTCATTTTTCACTTTTTGCCAAAAATTTCAAACTTTAATAACTTTTTTATTTGTAAACGTACAAAAAGTTATAACCTATCAAAAGATATGAAATTTTCTCACAAATCTAAAAATGTAATCAATTTTTTTATACATTTTATAGTTTTCGATATATAAGGGAATTACAAAATCTTGTCTAAAATTTGTAATTTCCTCGTATATCAAAAACTATAAAAGATATGAAAAAATTAATTACATTTTTAAATTTGTCAGAGAATTTCCTATCTTTTGATAGGTTATAACTTTTTGTCGGTTAACAAATAAAAAAGTTATCGAGCTTTGAAATTTTTTAGTTTTTTAAAAGATGTTTCATTTTTCACTTTTCCTTAACAACATTATTTTTTATTTAAAAAAAAAAAAAAATTGCACATACCTCATCATTAGCAGAAATTTGATAAAATCCTCCAAAGAAAACGAAACATATCACAACTAGCACACAAAGTCTCGTAACAGTACCACCCATCGTACCAATCTATCTCTCTCTGACTCGCAACTCAAATTATATTATCATCGCGTTTCTTTCCAAAACCTTTTTTTTTTGTATTATTTTTGAACAAACACAAAACCGGACTGAGAGCGGTTTGAAAATCAAGTGAGCGACGAACGAACGACGACTTTTTCAAAAGCAAAACTGAAATTGAAACCAAACTCTCAACTCAACTCGAATGTGAGAAGTGAAGTGAGAAACGAGAAGCATACACACACACTAAAGAGATAAGTTTAATTTGGTCGGTAGAGGGCGTGTTTGTTGCCCGGCTAAATACTTTTAAAACACGTTCTGTTCTGATATTAAAAGTTATTTTTAATGTTGAATCAATTTTTGCTTTCGGGTTATTTTTAACTTTTTTATTTTATTGTAAAGTTTGAATTTTTCGGTTTTAAATTCATTTTCTTACTTTATTTAGATTTGAAAATGTGAGCACGTGTGTTCGAGGGCGGGTTTTGTGCGCGATGGGTAAAATTTTCTTACTTTGAGTTTGAGTTTAACTTTTTTTTCTTGAAAAATGATGAAAAAGTTGAAAAAGAATCCACCAAATAAACAAAAATTTTTGTTAAATTGTCAATTCAATACATTTATGAAGTTTGTTTTTGTCAACTGTCATTTAAATGTCAAATTTATTGTTAAACTGTCAATTAAAAGTCATTTTTAAAGTTTGTTTACGTCAACTGTCATTTAAATGTTAAATTAAGTGCTGATGTGTCAATAAAATGTCATTTTTGAAGTTTGTTTATATCAACTGTTACTTTTATGTCAAATTTATTGTTGTATTGTCAAATAAATGTCATTTTTGAACTTTGTTTATGTCAACTATAATATAAATGTCAAATTTAGTGTTAATCTATCAATTAAATGTCATTTTTGAAGTTTGTTTACATCAACTGTCACTTATATGTCAAATTTATTGCTGTACTGTCAAATAAATGTCATTTTTGAACTTTGTTTACGTTAACTGTCATTTAAATGTCAAATTTATTGTTGAACCGTCAACTACATGTCATTTTTAAAGTTTGTTTACGTCAACTGTCATTTAAATGTCATATTCAGTGTTGATCTGTCAGTTAAATGTCATTTTTAAAGTTTGTTTACGTCAACTGTCATTTAAATGTCATATTCAGTGTTGATCTGTCAGTTAAATGTCATTTTTAAAGTTTGTTTCTGTTAATTGTCATTTAATTGTCAAATTAAGTGCTGATGTGTCAATAAAATGTTATTTTTAAAGTTTGTTTATGTCAACTAACATATAAATGTCAAACTTAGTGTTAATCTGTCAACTAAATGTCATTTTTAAAATTTGTTTAAGTCAACTATCATTTAAATGTCATATTCAGTGTTAATCTGTCAGTTAAATGTCATTTTTAAAAATTGTTTCCGTTAATTATCATTTAAATGTCAAATTAAGTGCTGATGTGTCAATAAAATGTCATTTTTAAAGTTTGTTTATGTCAACTATCATATAAATGTCAAATTTAGTATTAACCTGTCAATTTAATGTCATTTTTGAAGTTTGTTTACATCAACTGTCACTTATATGTCAAATTTATTGCTGTACTGTCAAATAAATGTCATTTTTGAACTTTGTTTACGTTAACTGTCATTTAAATGTCAAATTTATTGTTAAACCGTCAACTACATGTCATTTTTAAAGTTTGTTTACGTCAACTGTCATTTAAATGTTATATTCAGTGTTGATCTGTCAGTTAAATGTCATTTTTAAAGTTTGTTTCCGTTAACTGTCATTTAAATGTCAAATTAAGTGCGGATGTGCCAATACAATGTCATTTTTAAAGTTTGTTTATGTCAACTATCATATAAATGTCAAACTTAGTATTAACCTATCAATGAAATGTCATTTTTGAAGTTTGTTTACATCAACTGTCACTTATATGTCAAATTTATTGCTGTACTGTCAAATGAAGGTCATTTTTGAACTTTGTTTATGTCAACTATCATATAAATGTCAAATTTAGTATTAACCTGTCAATTAAATGCCATTTTTGAAGTTTGTTTACATCAAATGTCACTTATATGTCAAATTTATTGTTGTACTGTCAAATAAATCTCGTTTTTGAACTTTGTTAACGTTAACTGTCATTTAAATGTCAAATTTATTGTTGAACCGTCAACTACATGTCATTTTTAAAGTTTGTTTACGTCAACTGTCATTTAAATGTTATATTCAGTGTTGATCTGTCAGTTAAATGTCATTTTTAAAGTTTGTTTCTGTTAATTGTCATTTAATTGTCAAATTAAGTGCTGATGTGTAAATAAAATTTCATTTTTAAAGTTTGTTTATGTCAACTATCATATAAATGTCAAACTTACTGTTAACCTGTCAATTAAATGTCATTTTTTAAGTTTGTTTACATCAACTGTCACTTATATGTCAAATTTATTGCTGTACTGTCAAATAAATGTCATTTTTGAACTTTGTTTATGTCAACTATCATATAAATGTCAAATTTAGTATTAACCTGACAATTAAATGTAATTTTTGAAGTTTGTTTACATCAACTGTCACTTATATGTCAAATTTATTGTTGTACTGTCAAATAAATGTCATTTTTGAACTTTGTTTACGTTAACTGTCATTTAAATGTCAAATTTATTGTTAAACCGTCAACTACATGTCATTTTTAAAGTTTGTTTACGTCAACTGTCATTTAAATGTTATATTCAGTGTTGATCTGTCAGTTAAATGTCATTTTTAAAGTTTGTTTCCGTTAACTGTCATTTAAATGTCAAATTAAGTGCTGATGTGTCAATATAAAATGTTATTTTTAAAGTTTGTTTATGTCAACTATCATATAAATGCCAAACTTAGTGTTAATCTATCAATTAAATGTCATTTTTGAAGTTTGTTTTCGTCAACTGTCATTTAAATGTTAAATTTATTGTTGAACTGTCAACTAAATGTCATTTTTCAAGTTTGTTTACGTCAACTGTCACTTGAATGTCAAATTTATTGTTAAACTGTCAATAAATTGTCATTTTTAAAGTTCGTTTCCGTTAACTGTCATTTAAATGTCAAATTAAGTGATGATGTGTCAATAAAATGTCATTTTTGAAGTTTGTTTATATCAACTGTTACTTTTATGTCAAATTTATTGTTGTATTGTCAAATAAATGTCATTTTTGATCTTTGTTTATGTCAACTATTATATAAATGTCAAATTTAGTATTAACCTGTCAATTAAATGTCATTTTTGAAGTTTGTTTACATCAAATGTCACTTATATGTCAAATTTATTGGTCTACTGTCAAATAAATGTCATTTTTGAACTTTGTTTACGTTAACTGTCATTTAAATGTCAAATTTATTGTTGAACCGTCAACTACATGTCATTTTTCAAATTTGTTTACATCAACTTTCACTTGAATGTCAAATTTATTGTTGAACTGTCAATTAATTGTCATTTTTAAAGTTCGTTTCCGTTAACTGTAATTTAAATGTCAAATTAAGTGATGATGCGTCAATAAAATGTCATTTTTTAAGTTTGTTTATGTCAACTATCATATAAATTTCAATCTTACTGTTAACCTGTCAATTAAATGTCATTTTTGAAGTTTGTTTTCGTCAACTGTCATTTAAATGTTAAATTTATTGTTGAACTGTCAACTAAATGTCATTTTTCAAGTTTGTTTACGTCAACTGTCACTTGAATGTCAAATTTATTGTTGAACTGTCAATTAATTGTCATTTTTAAAGTTCGTTTCCGTTAACTGTCATTTAAATGTCAAATTAAGTGATGATGTGTCAATAAAATGTCATTTTTAAAGTTTGTTTATGTCAACTATCATATAAATGTCAAACTTAGTGTTAACCTGTCAATTAAATGTCATTTTTGAGGTTTGTTTTCGTCAACTGTCATTTAAATGTTAAATTTATTGTTGAAATGTCAACTAAATGTCATTTTTCAAGTTTGTTTACGTCAACTGTCACTTAAATGTCAAATTTATTGTTGAACTGTCAATTAATTGTCATTTTTAAAGTTCGTTTCCGTTAACTGTCATTTAAATGTCAAATTAAGTGATGATGTCTCAATAAAATGTCATTTTTAAATTTTTTTTATGTCAACTATCATATAAATGTCAAACTTAGTGTTAACCTGTCAATTAAATGTCATTTTTAAAGTTTGTTTTCGTCAACTGTCATTTAAATGTTAAATTTATTGTTGAACTGTCAACTAAATGTCATTTTTCAAGTTTGTTTAAGTCAACTGACACTTGAATGTCAAATTTATTGTTGAACTGTCAATTAAAAGTCATTTTTAAAGTTTGTTTACGTCAACTGTCATTTAAATGTCAAATTAAGAGCTGATGTGTCAATAAAATGTCATTTTTAAAGTTTGTTTATGTCAACTATCATATAAATGTCAAACTTAGTGTTAATCTATCAATTAAATGTCATTTTTGAAGTTTGTTTACATCAACTGTCACTTATATGTCAAATTTATTGCAGTACTGTCAAATAAATGTCATTTTTAAACTTTGTTTATGTCAACTATCATATAAATGTCAAATTTAGTATTAACCTGTCAATTAAATGTCATTTTTGAAGTTGTTTACATCAACTGTCACTTATATGTCAAATTTATTGCTGTACTGTCAAATAAATGTCATTTTTGAACTTTGTTTACGTTAACTGTCATTTAAATGTCAAATTTATTGTTGAACCGTCAACTACATGTCATTTTTAAAGTTTGTTTACGTCAACTGTCATTTAAATGTCATATTCAGTGTTGATCTGTCAGTTAAATGTCATTTTTAAAGTTTGTTTCCGTTGATTGTCATTTAAATGTCAAATTAAGTACTGATGTGTCAATAAAATGTCATTTTTAAAGTTTGTTTATGTCAACTATCATATAAATGTCAAACTTAGTGTTAACCTATCAATGAAATGTCATTTTTGAAGTTTGTTTACATCAACTGTCACTTATATGTCAAATTTATTGCAGTACTGTCAAATAAATGTCATTTTTAAACTTTGTTTATGTCAACTATCATATAAATGTCAAATTTAGTATTAACCTGTCAATTAAATGTCATTTTTGAAGTTGTTTACATCAACTGTCACTTATATGTCAAATTTATTGCTGTACTGTCAAATAAATGTCATTTTTGAACTTTGTTTACGTTAACTGTCATTTAAATGTCAAATTTATTGTTGAACCGTCAACTACATGTCATTTTTAAAGTTTGTTTACGTCAACTGTCATTTAAATGTCATATTCAGTGTTGATCTGTCAGTTAAATGTCATTTTTAAAGTTTGTTTCCGTTGATTGTCATTTAAATGTCAAATTAAGTACTGATGTGTCAATAAAATGTCATTTTTAAAGTTTGTTTATGTCAACTATCATATAAATGTCAAACTTAGTGTTAACCTATCAATGAAATGTCATTTTTGAAGTTTGTTTACATCAACTGTCACTTATATGTCAAATTTATTGCAGTACTGTCAAATAAATGTCATTTTTAAACTTTGTTTATGTCAACTATCATATAAATGTAAAATTTAGTATGAACCTGTCAATTAAATGTCATTTTTGAAGTTTGTTCAAATCAACTGTCACTTATATGTCAAATTTATTGTTGTACTGTCAAATAAATGTCATTTTTGAACTTTGTTTACGTTAACTGTCATTAAAATGTCAAATTTTGTGTTAATTAAATATCATTTTTGAAGTTTGTTTACATCAACTGTCATTTATATATCAAATTTGGTGTTAACCTGTTAATTAAATGCCATTTTATAGATATTTATACGTCAACTGTCATTTAACTGTCAAATTTTTTGTTGAACCATCAATTAAATGCCATTTTTGAAGTGTGTTTCCATCAACAGTCATTCAAATGTCAAATTTAATGTTATTCTTCGAATTTAATGTCATATTTGAAGTTTGCTTACATCAACTGTCATTTATATGTCAAATTCAGTGTTAATTTGTCAATTAAATGTCATTTTTGACATTTGTTTACATCAACTATCACTGAAATATCCATTTTTTTGTTGAACTATCAATTAAATGTCATTTTTTAAGTTTGTTTACGTCAACTGTCATTTATATGTCAAGTTTGGTCAATTAAATATTATTTTTAAAGTTTTTTTACGTCAATTGTTATTTCAATGTCAAATTTAATCTTAATCTGTCAAATAAATGCCATTTTTAAAGTATGTTTATGTCAACTGTCATTTAAATGTCAAATTTTATGTTGAACTGTTGAAAAATATTATTTTTAAAGTTTGTTTACGTTAACTGTAACTTAAATGTCAAATTTACCGTCAATATGTTAATCAAATGTCATTTTTGAAGTTTCTTTTCGTCATCTGTCATTTGAATCTCAAATTTTTTGTTAATCTGGCATTTAAATGTAATTTTTTGTGGTTAGGTTATATCAACTATCATTTAAATGTCAAATTTAGTGTTAATCTCCTATTTAAATGTCATTTTTAAACTTTGTTAACGTCAACTGTCACTTAAATGTCAAATTAGTTTTTTGTACATTCACTATCTAAATATCAATACATTCCATTACAATTACATTCTCAATTAAGTGATATATTAAAAAAATATGAATCATAAAGTTTACATCTATAACCGAATGGCCTTTTACTATATAACACATTAGATAATTGATTTGAATTGATCCAAAAATAAAAAATGATAAAAGCAAATTGTGTGGCCCACATCTGTATTGATTAAATAACATTTTGTATTTCATTCTTTATTAATTTTTATTCTCTAATATGTGAACACTTAAAAGGGGGCAACATTTAAATTTAAATAATCTGGTTCGATTTAGACAATTTAAATTCTTTTCAATTTAGATAATCTTATTTAATGTATCAATTATAATTGCCAAAATTTACTGATTTTGATTAAGAATAGTGTTAAATAATTAGGTTAAAACTCATTAATAGTATATTTGAATTGTTAATTAAATGTCATTTTTGAAGTTTGTTTACATCAACTGTCATTTAAATGTCAAATTTATTGTTGAATTGTCAATTAAATGTCATTTTTGAAGTTTGTTTACATCAACTGTCATTTAAATGTCAAATTTATTGTTGAATTGTTAATTAAATGTCATTCTTGTAGTTTATTTACATCAACTGTCATTTAAATGTCAAATTTATTGTTCAATTGTCAATTAAATGTCATTTTTGAAGTTTGTGTACATCAACTGTCATTTAAATGTCAAATTTATTGTTGAATTGTTAATTAAATGTCATTTTTGAAGTTTGTTTACATCAACTGTCATTTAAATGTCAAATTTATTGTTGAATTGTCAATTAAATGTCATTTTTGAAGTTTGTTTACATCAACTGTCATTTAAATGTCAAATTTATTGTTGAATTGTTAATTAAATGTCATTCTTGTAGTTTATTTACATCAACTGTCATTTAAATGTCACATTTATTGTTGAATTGTAAATTAAATGTCATTTTTGAAGTTTGTTTACATCAACTGTCATTTAAATGTCAAATTTATTGTTGAATTGTTAATTAAATGTCATTTTTGAAGTTTGTTTACATCAACTGTCATTTAAATGTCAAATTTATTGTTGAATTGTCAATTAAATGTCATTTTTGAAGTTTGTTTACATCAACTGTCATTTAAATGTCAAATTTATTGTTGAATTGTCAATTAAATGTCATTTTTGAAGTTTATTGACATCAACTATCATTTAAATCTTAAATTTATTGTTGAATTGTCAATTAAATGTCACTTTTGAAGTTTGTTTACATCAACTGTCATTTAAATGTCAAATTTATTGTTGAATTGTCAGTTAAATGTCATTTTTGAAGTTTATTGACATCAACTGTCATTTAAATCTTAAATTTATTGTTGAATTGTCAATTAAATATCACTTTTGAAGTTTGTTTACATCAACTGTCATTTAAATGTCAAATTTATTGTTGAATTGTCAATTAAATGTCATTTTTGAAGTTTATTGACATCAACTGTCATTTTTGAAGTTTGTTTACATTAACTGTCATTTAAATGTCAAAGTTATTGTTGAATTGTCAATTAAATGTCATTTTTGAAGTTTGTTTACATCAACTGTCATTTAAATATCAAATTTATTGTTGAATTGTCAATTAAATGTCATTTTTGAAGTTTTTTTACTTTAAATGACAAATTTATTGTTGACTCGTCAATTAAATGTCATTTTTGAAGTTTGTTTACATCAACTGTCATTTAAATGTCAAATTTATTGTTTAATTGTTAATTAAAAGTCATTTTTGAAGTTTGTTTACATTAACTGTCATTTAAATGTCAAAGTTATTGTTGAATTGTTAATTAAAAATGTCATTTTTGAAGTTTGTTTACATCAACTGTCATTTAAATGTCACATTTATTGTGGAATTGTTAATTAAATGTCATTTTTGAAGTTTGTTTACATCAACTGTCATTTAAATGTCAAATTTATTGTTGAATTGTCAATTTTGACGTTAAATGTCAAATGTCAAGTCAACTGACATTTAAATATTAAAAAATAGGATAAAGTGAAATAAGGTAATTAAACTAAATAATAATAATTAAACAATATTATATTAAATCATAAAAAAACAATTTAAGAATCAAGAGTATAAAATTGCGATCCTCCAACATTTATAACAGTACCAGTATTACTATCAGTTGGCAGTACTGACATTTGACACTAAAAAAAAAAAAAAATTAACAATAAAATAAATTTTTCTAAAAACAAACCAACCTTAACTTTCGTATCATTATTTCCCATATACCCCACAATCATACTATCCGTACTATGTCCCCATAAAACAACAATATCTCCATTCAAATTATCTCTATATAAAACCAATGCTCCCCCCATTTTCGTGTGAACATCTTTCAAATATTTCGATTTTAAAAATTTATCAGTCATTACTCGATGTAAATCAACAGTAGGAGTGGTACCCAATTTAAGTCCAGTAGCAATTTCTTTGGCTAATTGAGTTTGAATTAAATGTTCACCACAACCAGTCGTACAAACAGCCACACTTGGTTCCAAATTATAATCAGAACTATCAGCCCAACTACCACTAGCGAAAATGGCTGCTTGACCCACTCTACCAGGTTTTTTTAGTATTAAACCACCTAAAAATAACAATAATGTCAACAGCGCCACCTAGCGGTGGCGGTATAGTACTTTAATTATATAACAACTTAACTGCGCCACCTTGTGGCGAAAAAAGTAACTTCAATAAACAGATTTACCCGAACTACAAGCAGCAGCAACATTTCCATTACCATCAATACAAACAGCACCAACAGTATCCAATGTTTCGTGCTGTATTTCCGCTTCCAATACTTTTTTATATTTATTATATTGTCTAAATGCTTTCCGACTAATAAGACTACGATTATTTACAATATCTAATCCATTAATTCGAGCATAATCAAGTCCTCCTTGTCCTACAAGTAATGAAGGAGGAATCAATCCTAATGGTAATTGTTCTGATTGTTTTACACATAATTTATGAGCTAAAGCTATTGGATTTTTTACTTTTCTAACAGCACCACAAGCACCGAAATGTAAACTATTTCCATCCATTACAGATGCGTCATTTTCTACTTTTCCATTCGAAGTTAGATTAGAACCATAACCACAGTTTGTTAATGGATCATTTTCTAAAACTATTATATACATTATAAGTGTGTAATAAGTAATTAACTTAATATAAATACCTATTACTGCTTTAGTAACAGCATCTAAAGCTGAATTAGTTTCTAATAGTGAATTTTTAGCTGATATACAAGCTTTCTTACATAAATGTTTATATTTTTTATATAATTCGGTACTGTGTGTACCAGCACCTAAAAAATCTAATATATAACAAGTTTTATAATAAAAATTTTAATAAAAACATACCACAATGAACTGCTACTACACCTACCATCACTTTATATTAACATATTATAATTAATTACACAAATGCTTCTATAAAAATTGATGTATTTAACACAAAAATATTAAAATACACTTATTTTACACGTTTTTTAACAATTTCAACGATTTTATTCACTACTTTTTAAACAAAAATCAAGATAAACTTTTGTATTGATATTATTTTGATGTATACAAATGTCAAAATGGTAAACACTAATTTGGCCTTTACCTATATATTACAAGTAACCACCAGAATGTAATAATAATGATTATTAATACATTTTCAGTTTTATAAAATTAATAAATAAGTTACTTATAATATTTGTTCTTAAAAATATTATTATTAATTCATATTTTGTAGTAAATTTATTTAAATATAAAAGTTTGTTAAGGGATATATTATTATCAGGTGTTGGTAGAACTTGTCAGATTCTTTTTAAGATGGTAAAAGATTGTTAATAATAATAATAATAAAAATTTGTAAGCTATTGTTGATAATCGTGAAAATTCGTGACTATAAATGGTTTAAATCAAATTTTAACAATGTGGCCTTTATTGTATATGAACAAACAGCCAACTCAGTAAGTAATATTTATTATTATAATTTCTCTACAAATAAGAGATATACTTAATTAAATTTAAGTTTATTAATATTTTTTAACCCCAAACTCGTACAGTTTGATCCCAACTACATGAAGCTAAAGCAATTCCATTTTCTGCGACAGAAATTGACGTTACTCGATTTTCATGTCCAGATAAAGTACCTACAAAAAGAATATTTATATTTTTATCATTAAATCGGGTTGAAATATATGAGTAAATTACCATTATGTTGGTTTTTTAACGTATCCCACATATGAATATTATTATCATCTGAACCGCATAATAATATTCTTCCGCTAATAGAAAGAGCGCAAGATGTAAATCCACTATTGGCTGTTGGAGGTTTATAAAGAGCGATTTGTTGATCACTTCGTATATCGAACATTCGAGCTGATTTATCTTCGGATCCAGTTGCAAAACAATAACCACTTGGATGGTACTTTAATTTAAAAATATTGTATATTAGCTTATATAGTAAAAGGCCAAAACTATTAGGAGAAATACTCCCATAGAAAGAGGCCAATATAGACACAAATATAACACAAAAAATCTGTTCGGGTTTTGAATGAATTAATGTGACGTTTGACAGGAAATTGTTATAGTAAACTTGTCATTTTTGACAGCAAGTCTCTTATGTTCATTTGTCAATGTCAATAGTGTCATTTTTGACTGAAAACACGCTTATTATGAACTGTCAATGTCAATATTGTCATTTTTAACTGAAAACTCGCGTTTTATTAACTGTCAATGTCAATCTTGTCGTTTTCGATAATAAATGAACTGTCATTTTATCAATCTTGTCACTTTTGAGAAGAAACTAACTTATTATCAATTGTCAATGTCAATTTTGTCATTTTTGATTGAATATTCACTTATTATGAAATATCAATGTCAATCTTGTCATTTATGATGGAAAATTCGTTTATTTTTAACTGCCAATGTCATTCTTGTCATTTTCTACAGTCAGTGAAATGTCATTTTATCAATTTTGATATATTTAGGTGTAAACTCGCTTATTATCAATTGTCAATGTCAATCTTGTCATTTTTGACTGAAAACTCTTTTATTTTTAGCTGTCAATGTCAATGTTGTCATTTTCTATAGTAAAAGATGTCATTTTATCAATCTTGTCATTTTTGAAAGGATATTTCCAGATTTTATTCTTCTTTACTACGTCATTAAATGGTCGTGTTATCATATGTCATTCTTGTCAGTTTTAATAATGTCATTAAAATGTCACCATATCGAATGTCACTTTTGACAGTCAACCCGCTTGTAATTGTCAAATAACAATCTTGTAATTTTTGACAGTTAGCTGTTATATTGACAATTGTCAATGTCAGTTTTGACAGTAAATTAACTGTCATTGTAAAACTGACTTACACAGACTGAATTAACATCTGCTTCGTGTCCAAAAAACGTTTGTTTTGGTTTTTCTTCGCGTATATCCCACAATCTACACGTTTTATCAACACTTCCAGTAATAAAAGTGTTGCCATCTGGTGCTAAACTTATAGAAACTACATCACCATTGTGAGCAATAAAATCTGAAGTTTTTCTACCACTTTCCAAATCCCATTTGCATCTGAAAATTTTCGATATTTCCAGATAGAGGTCGCTGATTGGTAATTATACTTACATTTTCATATCTCCGGATCCGGTAATTATCGATTTATCGTTTAAAAATCGACAGGAACTTAAAAATCCGTCATATCCTGCAAGTTCTCGAATCATTTTTGCAACTCCGTTTGCATCTCTGTTGTTTAGATCGTAAACTGTACACATGTTGTCCATTCCACCACAAGCTGTAATTCAAAATCAAAATATCTTTATAACCGTTTATGATACAAAATTCGTTTGGCTATCATTTTAAAGATAATTAAATTCTCTACAAAAAAGTATTCGTGTAGTTTTACAAAAAAATGCTTACTTTGCGAGATATTAAGCTTCAAACACAATACTAAAAATTTCGTAAAAAAAATGCCTTCCTTGACATGTATTAACATATCTTAAAAAATATAAACTGTACAAGTTTGCTTAAGGTATCGTTTTAAAGATAATAAAATTCTCTACAAAAAAGTATTCTTGTAGTTTTACGAAAAAATGCTTACTTTACGAGATATTAAGCTTAAAACACAATACTAAAAATTTCGTAAAAAAAATGACTTCCTTGACATATATTAACATATCTTAAAAAATATAAACTATACAAGTTTGCTTAAGGTATCGTTTTAAAGATAATAAAATTCTCTACAAAAAAGTATTCTTGTAGTTTTACGAAAAAATGTTTACTTTACGAGATATTAAGCTTGAAACACAATACTAAAAATTTCGTAAAAAAAAATGACTTCCTTGACATATTTTAACATATCTTAATAAATATAAACTGTACAAGTCTTTTTAAGGTATCGTTTTAAAGATAATGAAATTCTCTACAAAAAAGTATTCTTGTAGTTTTACGAAAAAATGCTTACTTTACGAGATATTAAGCTTGAAACACAATACTAAAAATTTCGTAAAAAAAATGACTTCCTTGACATATTTTAACATATCTTAATAAATATAAACTGTACAAGTCTTTTTAAGGTATCGTTTTAAAGATAATAAAATTCTCTACAAAAAAGTATTCTTGTAGTTTTACGAAAAAATGCTTACTTTACGAGATATTAAGCTTGAAACACAATACTAAAAATTTCGTAAAAAAAATGACGTCCTTGACATATTTTAACATATCTTAAAAAATATAAACTGTACAACCCTTTTTAAGGTATCGTTTTAAAGATAATAAAAGTCTCTACAAAAAAGTATGGTTGTAGTTTTACGAAAAAATGCTTACTTTACGAGATATTAAGCTTGAAACACAATACTAAAAATTTCGTAAAAAAAATGAGTTCCTTGACATATATTAACATATCTTAAAAAATATAAACTGTACAAGTCTTTTTAAGGTATCGTTTTAAAGATAATAAAATTCTCTACAAAAAAGTATTCTACTAATTTTTCGATAAAACAATTACTTTTCGAGATATAAACCAAAAACTTACCAACATAATTACCCGAATTAGAAAACGCAACACTCATTACCCAAGCTGATCTGAGTGGTATAATTTGCATTTTATTTCCAGTATAAGTATCCCAAATTATTAATTTCCCATCTAAAGAACCGGTAACACAATGTCGACTATCGCCACTATAATGAACCGAATTTACTTTATTTAAATGACCTTTCATCAACTTTTTAGTTGATAATTTAACTTTCGGTGCTGCTGGTGTGTCTTCGCAACATTTTTCTAGATTTGTATCTTCCATTTTTTTCTGATCTTCCTATAATACATACAGTATTAATAAATATTGTTAAAATATTATTTAAATATTACCTTTAATTGTTTATAAAGTTCTTCTAATTCTTTTCGTAAGGAAACGAGTTCGGGATCGTTTTTTGGACCCATTTTTAAAACTAAAAATATCTTATTCTCTATACTTACCTACTAATAGACTTATATTTTAATTTAATAAGTAAAATGTAAGAAAACCTATAAAAGTTTGTTTTAATTCAATTTATAGGTGAATATATATCGATTCTTACCTTTTTTCTATGTTTTACGTTTTACTGTAGCTATTCCTTATCTTTGTTATTATTATTTTCCTTGTAATTAAAACATTTTCAGTTAATTGGGTTCGTATCTATTATAATATAAATAGATAGAAGATTATTTATTATTTGTGTTATTAGTATAGGAAAGGAAAATGAGTAAGTCGATATTTTGAATAAAATTCGTCAATTTTCAATAATACTTCGTCAATTTTCGATGACAATTCGTCAATTTTCGATGGCAATTCGTCAATTTTCGATGGTAATTCGTCAATTTTCGATGGTAATTCGTCATTTTTCGATGACAATTCGTCATTTATTTATCGTAATTCGTCAATTTTCAATGGCAATTCGTCATTTTTCGATGACAATTCGTCAATTGTCGATGGTAATTCGTTATTTTTCGATGACAATTCGTCATTTTTCGATGACAATTCGTCATTTTTCGATGACAATTCGTCAATTGTCGATGGTAATTCGCCACTTTTCGATGACAATTCGTCAATTTTCAATGGCAATTCGTCAATTTTCGATGATAATTCCTCATTTTTCGATGACAATTCGTCATTTTTTGATCGTAATTCGTCAATTTTCAATGACAATTCGTTAATTTTCGATGGTAATTCGTCAATTTTCAATGACAATTCGTCAATTTTCGATAGTAATTCGTCAATTTTCGATGACAATTCGTCAATTTTGAATGGCAATTCGTTAATTTTCAATGGCAATTCGTCAATTTTCGATGGTAATTCGTCATTTTTCGATGACAATTCGTCATTTTTTGATCGCAATTCGTCAATTTTCAATGACAATTCGTCATTTTTCGATGACAATTCGTCATTTTTCGATGACAATTCGTCATTAATTTATCGTAATTCGTCAATTTTCAATGGCAATTCGTCATTTTTCGATGACAATTCGTCAATTGTCGATGGTAATTCGTTATTTTTCGATGACAATTCGTCATTTTTCGATGACAATTCGTCAATTGTCGATGGTAATTCGCCACTTTTCGATGACAATTCGTCAATTTTCAATGGCAATTCGTCAATTTTCGATGATAATTCCTCATTTTTCGATGACAATTCGTCAATTTTTGATCGTAATTCGTCAATTTTCAATGACAATTCGTTAATTTTCGATGGTAATTCGTCAATTTTCAATGACAATTCGTCAATTTTCGATAGTAATTCGTCAATTTTCGATGACAATTCGTCACTTTTCGATGACAATTCGTCAATTTTGAATGGCAATTCGTCAATTTTCAATGGCAATTCGTCAATTTTCGATGGTAATTCGTCATTTTTCGATGACAATTCGTCATTTTTTGATCGCAATTCATCAATTTTCAATGACAATTCGTCATTTTTCGATGACAATTCGTCATTTTTCGATGACAATTCGTCAATTGTCGATGGTAATTCGCCACTTTTCGATGACAATTCGTCATTTTTCGATGACAATTCGTCAATTGTCGATGGTAATTCGCCACTTTTCGATGACAATTCGTCAATTTTCAATGGCAATTCGTCAATTTTCGATGATAATTCCTCATTTTTCGATGACAATTCGTCATTTTTTGATCGTAATTCGTCAATTTTCAATGACAATTCGTCATTTTTCGATGACAATTCGTCAATTGTCGATGGTAATTCGCCACTTTTCGATGACAATTCGTCAATTTTCAATGGCAATTCGTCAATTTTCGATGATAATTCCTCATTTTTCGATGACAATTCGTCATTTTTTGATCGTAATTCGTCAATTTTCAATGACAATTCTTTAATTTTCGATGGTAATTCGTCAATTTTCAATGGCAATTCGTCAATTTTCGATAGTAATTCGTCAATTTTCGATGACAATTCGTCACTTTTCGATGACAATTCGTCAATTTTCAATGGCAATTCGTCAATTTTCGATGGTAATTCGTCAATTTTCGATGGTAATTCGTCATTTTTCGATGACAATTCGTCATTTTTTGATGGTTATTCGTCAATTTTCGATGGTAATTCGTCATTTTTCGATGACAATTCGTCATTTTTCGATGACAATTCGTCAAATTTTGATAGCAATTCATCAATTTTCGATGATAATTCGTCATTTTTCAATGACAATTCTTCATTTTTTTATCGTAATTCGTCGATTTTTAATAGTAATTCGTTATTTTTCGATGACAATTCGTCATTTTTAGATCGTAATTCGTCAATTTTCGATGGTAATTCGTCAGTTTTCGATGGTAATTCGTCAATTTTCAATGGCAATTCGTCAAATTTTGATAGCAATTCTTCAATTTTCAATGGCAATTCGTCAATTTTCGATGATAATTCCTCATTTTTCGATGACAATTCGTCATTTTTTGATCGCAATTCGTCAATTTTCAATGACAATTCGTTAATTTTCGATGGTAATTCGTCAATTTTCAATGACAATTCGTCAATTTTCGATAGTAATTCGTCAATTTTCGATGACAATTCGTCACTTTTCGATGACAATTCGTCAATTTTGAATGGCAATTCGTCAATTTTCAATGGCAATTCGTCAATTTTCGATGGTAAATCGTCATTTTTCGATGACAATTCGTCATTTTTTGATCGCAATTCGTCAATTTTCAATGACAATTCGTCATTTTTCGATGACAATTCGTCATTTTTCGATGACAATTCGTCAATTGTCAATGGTAATTCGCCACTTTTCGATGACAATTCGTCATTTTTCGATGACAATTCGTCAATTGTCGATGGTAATTCGCCACTTTTCGATGACAATTCGTCAATTTTCAATGGCAATTCGTCAATTTTCGATGATAATTCCTCATTTTTCGATGACAATTCGTCATTTTTTGATCGTAATTCGTCAATTTTCAATGACAATTCGTCATTTTTCGATGAAAATTCGTCAATTGTCGATGGTAATTCGCCACTTTTCGATGACAATTCGTCAATTTTCAATGGCAATTCGTCAATTTTCGATAGTAATTCGTCAATTTTCGATGACAATTCGTCACTTTTCGATGACAATTCGTCAATTTTCAATGGCAATTCGTCAATTTTCGATGGTAATTCGTCAATTTTCGATGGTAATTCGTCATTTTTCGATGACAATTCGTCATTTTTTGATGGTTATTCGTCAATTTTCGATGGTAATTCGTCATTTTTCGATGACAATTTGTCATTTTTCGATGACAATTCGTCAAATTTTGATAGCAATTTATCAATTTTCGATGATAATTCGTCATTTTTCAATGACAATTCTTCATTTTTTTATCGTAATTCGTCGATTTTCAATAGTAATTCGTCATTTTTCGATGACAATTCGTCATTTTTAGATCGTAATTCGTCAATTTTCGATGGTAATTCGTCAGTTTTCGATGGTAATTCGTCAAATTTTGATAGCAATTCGTCAATTTTCGATGATAATTCGTCATTTTTCGTTGACAATTCGTCATTTTTTGATCGTAATTCGTCAATTTTGAATGACAATTCGTCAATTTTCGATGGTAATTCGTCAATTTTCAATGACAATTCGTCAATTTTAGATTGTAATTCGTCATTTTTTTATTGTAATTCGTCAATTTTCAATGGCAATTCGTCAATTTACGATGGTAATTCGTCATTTTTCGATGACAATTCGTCATTTTATGATCGTAATTCGTCAATTTTCGATGGTAATTCGTCAATTTTCGATGGTAATTCGTCAATTTTCAATGACAATTCGTCAATTTTAGATGGTAATTCGTCATTTTTTGATTGTAATTCGTCAATTTTCAATGGCAATTCGTCAATTTACGATGGTAATTCGTCATTTTTCGATGACAATTCGTCATTTTATGATCGTAATTCGTCAATTTTCGATGGTAATTCGTCAATTTTCGATGGTAATTCGTCAATTTTCAATGACAATTCGTCAATTTTAGATGGTAATTCGTCATTTTTTGATTGTAATTCGTCAATTTTCAATGGCAATTCGTCAATTTACGATGGTAATTCGTCATTTTTCGATGACAATTCGTCATTTCATGATCGTAATTCGTCAATTTTCGATGGTAATTCGTCAATTTTCAATGACAATTCGTCAATTATCGATGGTAATTCGTCATTTTTTGATGACAACTCGTCATTTTTCAATGAGTGGAAGTTTATATCAATAAAATACAATTAAATATTACTACAAATATATATTTTTATATTCATTTAAAAATGTGTTATATAAAAATAAAAAATCCTAGAAACACACACAGAAAAAAATGAGTTAGTCTTAATTAAGTAAAATTCGAAATTCATTTCATTAATCTCAGTTAGAGTATGAAATCAACCAACAACTGAAAATTTCATACTTTAACTTGCGAACAAATTTATGGATCTACAAATGCAATCATAATATATCTTGTTCCATTTGTAACATATAGACCTTCATGGTAATGTGTTAAACGTCCAGGATGCATCAACATATAACCTGGTTTCGTATTTGTAACACTACAATTATATCGAATAAATCTACAACCACCTCCTTCATAATCAACTCCTTTTTCATTCAATGCTATATTTATTGTATAAGTTGAAGAATCGTGATGAGGACGTAAAAATGGCTGTTCATCTGGTCTGTATCTAAAAAAAAAAGAAGAAAAATAAATAGTTTCATTCATTTGACATAAGAAATGACATATGACAATTCATTTTTGACATTTTCCAACAGCAAAACCTTTGGTTTTGTCATTTTTGACATTTGTTGTGTTTGACAATTGACATTTTTGACATATGATATTTGACATATGAAAATTGTAAAAAAATTCTTACCGAACAACGAAATTCATTAAAGATTTGGGTGGATCATGATAATAACCAATAAAAACTTTTTCTTGTAAAGGTCGTACATATTTTTGTAGAAAATGTAACCAATGCGCCTCCCAACCAACTTGATTCATATGAATATCTCTTGTTGGAACAGCTTCGTAGCCACCATTTAATCTTTCATCATGATTTGAACCTGAAGACCATTTACCGAAACTTTCCATCATGTTTATCAACGCTTTACAGAATCGAGGAGATGTTATTGGAAACCAATAAACATCTGGACAAGGCTAAAATTAAGAAAATTAAATCAATTTATCAAAAATATGTTCTATTTTACATAAAAGAGATCACAAAATTGTTAAAAATTAGGAAATATCTAAAAAACAATAAACGATTAATAAAATAAAACAAGATTTCGTTTACTCTAATCAAAAACAGGCGTGATTATAGTTCTTTATATATACGTCAAACTGACAGATGTAATAGATTAATAATAAGAAAAAGAAGAAATACAAGAAACGTCAAATGCAAATTAATTAGAGAGATTATCGTTAATAATAGTTAATTTTATTAGTTTTAACAATGTATTATTATATAAATAAACTTTAAATTAAATATTATTATAAAATTAACCAAGTAACCTATATAGAAAAAGGCCATTTTATGACATTTATCAACCATCGAGAAGATTCTATTAGTAGGTATCTGTCAATTTCGTATAACTTCCGATAACTACTTACGCTGTATTTTCGCGTTTTTTGTGTGAATAAACTTTGTTTTTAATCGAAAATTAGTGTAATTATCGTTAATAAGAATCTCTATTTTCGTTTATGTAACTTTTTTTATCTGGTTTTTGTGTAATTAGTGCTATAAATGATAGTTAATTAGTGCCCCTTTATCGGTATTTAATAACAGTTTCATTTGAATTGTTTTTTTCAAGTTTTGATGATTCAATATGTAAGTAAAACTCGATTTTATTGTTAAATAAACATTTCTACATAGTTTTAGCAATACAATTGTATAAATTTGTATCTATGATTAATATTACAAAATTTACCGAGTAACTCATATAGGAAAAGGCCATTTTTTGACATATATCAACCATCGAGAAAATTGTATCGGTATCTGTCAGTTGCGTATACCTTTCGATAATTTCGTGTTTTTTTGTTAACAAAATCTGTTTTTGTTTAGAAAATTAGTAAAATTATGATTAATAAGAGTGTCTATCTTGATTTCTATAATTTGGTTTATGTGATTTATGTGTATTTAGTGCTATAAATGATTTTAAATACTACACCGTTATCGTTATGTGAAAACAGTTAAATTTGAGTGTTTTTCAAGTTTTGATGGTTTAAAATGTAAGTGAAATTTGATTTAATCGTATTATAAACATTTTTGCATAATATGAACCTTTTTAAATCGTACATTAGCCTAAATTATAAATAATTGTCAATGATTTTATGTAAAAACTATTGTCAAGGTCAAGTAAAGGTTATTGGCATGTTACAAATTAGTTTACCCTCCCATAAGAAGGTATCACTTCAAAAACTAAATAATGATATACAATTAATGATATTTACCTGTAAATCTTTTCGTTCGGGATTGAAATTTTCTGGATATTCTTCATGAATATAACGATCTTCCCAATCTTGTGCATTATCGAAAATTTGATACATTTCTGGTTCAGTTCTAGTTATATCGAAATTATCTTGATTGACTAAATGACCAAAATCGACTCGATTTGAAACATACATAAAAACATCAGCATTACGAAGATTTAAACAAAATGCCATATCGGCATCTAATTTTTCTTTATTATAATTTATTATTGAACGATCACGTGATTTTAGAAGAGTTGCGTTGATTAGATATGCGTTGGATATGTATGGAACGTTCCAAAGTCCTCTAAAAAAATAAAAATTTTAGTTAAAAACCTATAAAAAGAAAAGAAATATACGAGGGAATTACAAATTTTAAAAAATGATTTTTTAATTCCCTCGTATATTGAAAAGTATAAAAGATATAAAAAAAACTAATTAAAATTTTGGATTTATGAGAAAATTTTCTTTCTTTTGATTGGTTATAACTTTATATACGTTAATAAATAAAAAAGTTACGAGGTATTACAAATTTTAACAAAAATTTTGTAATTTCCCCGTATATTGCAAACTATAAAAGATATGATAAAACTAATAAGAATTTTGGATTTCTGAGAAAATTTCCTTTCTTTTGATTGGTTATAACTTTATGTACGTTAATAAATAAAAAAGTTACGAGGGAATTACAAATTTTAACAAAAATTTTGTAATTCCCCCGTATATTGCAAACTATAAAAGATATGATAAAACTAATTAGAATTTTCGATTTCTGAGAAAATTTCATTTTTTTTGATAGGTTATAAATTGATGTACGTTAATAAATAAAAAAGTTACGAGGGAATTACAAATTTTAACAAAAATTTTGTAATTCCCCCGTATATCGAAAACTATAAAAGATATGATAAAACTAATTGGAATTTTGGATTTCTAAGAAAATTTCCTTTCTTTTGATAGGTTATAAATTGATGTACGTTAATAAATAAAAAAGTTACGAGGGAATTACAAATTTTAACAAAAATTTTGTAATTCCCCCGTATATTGAAAACTATAAAAGATATGATAAAACTAATTAGAATTTTGGATTTCTGAGATAATTTCTTTTCTTTTGATTGGTTATAACTTTATGTACGTTAATAAATAAAAAAGTTACGAGGGAATTACAAATTTTAACAAAAATTTTGAAATTCCCCCGTATATTGAAAACTATAAAAGATATGATAAAACTAATTGGAATTATGGATTTCTAAGAAAATTTCCTTTCTTTTAATAGTTTATAACTTTATGTACGTTAATAAATAAAAAAGATACGAGGGAATTACAAATTTTAACAAAAATTTTGTAATTCCCCCGTATATTGAAAACTATAAAAGATATGATAAAACTAATTGGAATTATGGATTTCTAAGAAAATTTCCTTTCTTTTAATAGTTTATAACTTTATGTACGTTAATAAATAAAAAAGATACGAGGGAATTACAAATTTTAACAAAAATTTTGTAATTCCCCCGTATATTGCAAACTATAAAAGATATGATAAAACTAATTAGAATTTTGGATTTCTGAGAAAATTTCCTTTCTTTTGATTGGTTATAACTTTATGTACGTTAATAAATAAAAAAGTTACGAAGGAATTACAAATTTAAAAAAAAAAAATTGTAATTCCCCCGTATATTGAAAACTATAAAAGATATGAAAAAACTAATTAGAATTTTAGATTTCTGACGAAATTTCCTTTCTTTTGATTGGTTATAACTTTATGTACGTTAATGAATAAAAAAGTTACGAGGGAATTACAAATTTTAACAACAATTTTGTAATTCCCCCGTATATTGATAACTATAAAAGATATGAAAAAACTAATTGAAATTTTAGATTTCTGAGAAAATTTCCTTTCTTTTAATAGGTTATAACTTGATGTACGTTAATAAATAAAAAAGTTACGAGGGAATTACAAATTTTAACAAAAATTTTGTAATTCCCCCGTATATTGCAAACTATAAAAGATATGATAAAACTAATTAGAATTTTGGATTTGTGAGAAAATTTCCTTTCTTTTGATTGGTTATAACTTTATATACGTTAATAAATAAAAAAGTTACGAGGGAATTACAAATTTTAACAAAAATTTTGTAATTCCCCCGTATATTGAAAACTATAAAAGATATGATAAAACTAATTAGAATTTTGGATTTCTGAGAAAATTTCCTTTCTTTTGATTGGTTATAACTTGATGTACGTTAATAAATAAAAAAGTTACGAGGGAATTACAAATTTTAACAAAAATTTTGTAATTCCCCCGTATATTGCAAACTATAAAAGATATGATAAAACTAATTAGAATTTTGGATTTCTGAGAAAATTTCCTTTCTTTTGATTGGTTATAACTTTATGTACGTTAATAAATAAAAAAGTTACGAGGGAATTACAAATTTTAACAAAAATTTTGTAATTCCCCCGTATATTGCAAACTATAAAAGATATGATAAAACTAATTAGAATTTTGGATTTCTGAGAAAATTTCCTTTCTTTTGATTGGTTATAACTTTATGTACGTTAATAAATAAAAAAGTTACGAGGGAATTACAAATTTTAACAAAAATTTTGTAATTCCCCCGTATATTGAAAACTATAAAAGATATGATAAAACTAATTAGAATTTTGGATTTCTGAGAAAATTTCCTTTCTTTTGATTGGTTATAACTTTATATACGTTAATAAATAAAAAAGTTACGAGGGAATTACAAATTTTAACAAAAATTTTGTAATTCCCCCGTATATTGAAAACTATAAAAGATATGAAAAAACTAATTGGAATTTTGGATTTTTGAGAAAATTTTCTATCTTTTGATAAGTTATAACTTTTTGTACGTTAATAAATAAAAAAGTTACGAGGGAATTACAAATTTTAACAAAAATTTTGTAATTCCCCCGTATATTGAAAACTATAAAAGATATGAAAAAACTAATTGGAATTTTGGATTTTTGAGAAAATTTTCTATCTTTTGATAAGTTATAACTTTTTGTACGTTAATAAATAAAAAAGTTACGAGGGAATTACAAATTTTAACAAAAATTTTGTAATTCCCCCGTATATTGAAAACTATAAGAGATATGAAAAAACTAATTGGAATTTTGGATTTTTGAGAAAATTTCCTATCTTTTGATAGGTTATAACTTTTTGTACGTTAATAAATAAAAAAGTTACGAGGGAATTACAAATTTTAACAAAAATTTTGTAATTCCCCCGTATATTGGAAACTATAAAAGATATGAAAAAACTAATTAGAATTTTGGATTTCTGAGAAAATTTCCTTTCTTTTGATAGGTTATAACTTTATGTACGTTAATAAATAAAAAAGTTACGAGGGAATTACAAATTTTAACAAAAACATTGTTTTATTGTTACTAGAAAGGCATTTTTGGACTAAATGTGAGTATTTTAGTCTAAATTGGGTATTTTTTGGTCTAATAGTACGTTTTTTAGTCTAAATGAGCATTGTCTGGTCTATTAATTTAAAATTATACCAAAACAAGAACACCTGATTTAATTTAAACAATCTAAATAAGAATTCCCTTGAAAGAATTGAAACAAACATAAATAATAATTGAATAAGACAAAAATAAATCAATTTGTTGACCCCTTTTTTTACGGTTACTCCACAGTGAGCGAGTTGAACACTTTGTTGTTGCTGCGTTGCTTTTTCAAACTGTATTTCAAATTCTTTTTTTTTTCTCAATCATTCAATTGCATTTAATTGACAAAAATGACAATCAAAATGCTCGTTACTATGGTGATATGCATTTTTGTTTATGTGCAATTGTGTGATTGTGCCCGTGCTGGAGGAAGAGGTAAGATTTCTATCATTTTATATTAAAAAAAAATAAAAAAAAAATTTTTAAGGGAAATTAACCAGAGGTAGAGGTAGGATATTTAGTTCTAATATACCTGTTATGATTCAACATAGAAATCCTGCTGCTAAAAATTATTATGAAAATAAAGATGTAAGTAGAATTTTTAATATCAACAGCGCCACCTTACGGTGGCGTTATAGTAGTTATCGATATACGAAGGAATACAAATTTTGTAATTCCCTCGTATATCAAAAACTGTAGAGGCTATAAAAAAATGAGTTGCATTTTTAGATTTGTGGGAAAATTATCTTTCTTTTGAGAGGTTATAACTTTTTATACGTTAATAAATAAAAAAGTTACGAGGGAATTACAAATTTTAACAAAAATTTTGTAATTCCCCCGTATATTAAAAACTATAAGAGATATGAAAAAACTAATTGGAATTTTGGATTTTTGAGAAAATTTTCTATCTTTTGATAGGTTATAACTTTTTGTACGTTAATAAATAAAAAAGTTACGAGGGAATTACAAATTTTAACAAAAATTTTGTAATTCCCCCGTATATTGAAAACTATAAGAGATATGAAAAAACTAATTGGAATTTTGGATTTTTGAGAAAATTTTCTATCTTTTGATAGGTTATAACTTTTTGTACGTTAATAAATAAAAAAGTTACGAGGGAATTACAAATTTTAACAAAAATTTTGTAATTCCCCCGTATATTGAAAACTATAAGAGATATGAAAAAACTAATTGGAATTTTGGATTTTTGAGAAAATTTCCTATCTTTTGATGGGTTATAACTTTTTGTACGTTAATATATAAAAAAGTTACGAGGGAATTACAAATTTTAACAAAAATTTTGTAATTCCCCCGTATATTAAAAACTATAAAAGATATGAAAAAACTAATTGGAATTTTGGATTTTTGAGAAAATTTCCTATATTTTGATAGGTTATAACTTTTTGTACGTTAATAAATAAAAAAGTTACGAGGGAATTACAAATTTTAACAAAACGTTTGTAATTCCCCCGTATATTGAAAACTATAAAAGATATGAAAAAACTAATTGGAATTTTGGATTTTTGAGAAAATTTCCTATCTTTTGATAGGTTATAACTTTTTGTACGTTAATAAATAAAAAAGTTACGAGGGAATTACAAATTTTAACAAAAATTTTGTAATTCCCCGTATATTGAAAACTATAAAAGATATGAAAAAACTAATTGGAATTTTGGATTTTTGAGAAAATTTCCTATCTTTTGATAGGTTATAACTTTTTGTACGTTAATAAATAAAAAAGTTACGAGGGAATTACAAATTTTATCAAAAATTTTGTAATTCCCCCGTATATTGAAAACTATAAAAGATATGATAAAACTAATTAGAATTTTGGATTTCTGAGAAAATTTCCTTTCTTTTGATTGGTTATAACTTGATGTACGTTAATAAATAAAAAAGTTACGAGGGAATTACAAATTTTAACAAAAATTTTGTAATTCCCCCGTATATTGCAAACTATAAAAGATATGATAAAACTAATTAGAATTTTGAATTTCTGAGAAAATTTCCTTTCTTTTGATTGGTTATAACTTGATGTACGTTAATAAATAAAAAAGTTACGAGGGAATTACAAATTTTAACAAAAATTTTGTAATTCCCCCGTATATTGAAAACGATAAAAGATATGAAAAAACTAGTTGGAATTTTGGATTTTTGAGAAAATTTCCTATCTTTTGATGGGTTATAACTTTTTGTACGTTAATAAATAAAAAAGTTACGAGGGAATTACAAATTTTAACAAAACGTTTGTAATTCCCCCGTATATTGAAAACTATAAAAGATATGAAAAAACTAATTGGAATTTTGGATTTTTGAGAAAATTTTCTATCTTTTGATAGGTTATAACTTTTTGTACGTTAATAAATAAAAAAGTTACGAGGGAATTACAAATTTTAACAAAAATTTTGTAATTCCCCCGTATATTAAAAACTATAAAAGATATGAAAAAACTAATTGGAATTTTGGATTTTTGAGAAAATTTCCTATCTTTTGATAGGTTATAACTTTTTGTACGTTAATAAATAAAAAAGTTACGAGGGAATTACAAATTTTAACAAAAATTTTGTAATTCCCCCGTATATTGAAAACTATAAAAGATATGAAAAAACTAATTGGAATTTTGGATTTTTGAGAAAATTTCCTATCTTTTGATAGGTTATAACTTTTTGTACGTTAATAAATAAAAAAGTTACGAGGGAATTACAAATTTTAACAAAAATTTTGTAATTCCCCCGTATATTGAAAACTATAAGAGATATGAAAAAACTAATTGGAATTTTGGATTTTTGAGAAAATTTCCTATCTTTTGATAGGTTATAACTTTTTGTACGTTAATAAATAAAAAAGTTACGAGGGAATTACAAATTTTAACAAAACGTTTGTAATTCCCCCGTATATTGAAAACTATAAAAGATATGAAAAAACTAATTGGAATTTTGGATTTTTGAGAAAATTTCCTATCTTTTGATAGGTTATAACTTTTTGTACGTTAATAAATAAAAAAGTTACGAGGGAATTACAAATTTTAACAAAAATTTTGTAATTCCCCCGTATATTGAAAACTATAAGAGATATGATAAAACTAATTAGAATTTTGGATTTCTGAGAAAATTTCCTTTCCTTTCCTTTGATTGGTTATAACTTTATGTACGTTAATAAATAAAAAAGTTACGAGGGAATTACAAATTTTAACAAAAATTTTGTAATTCCCCCGTATATTGAAAACTATAAAAGATATGAAAAAACTAATTGGAATTTTGGATTTTTGAGAAAATTTCCTATCTTTTGATAGGTTATAACTTTTTGTACGTTAATAAATAAAAAAGTTACGAGGGAATTACAAATTTTAACAAAAATTTTGTAATTCCCCCGTATATTGAAAACTATAAGAGATATGATAAAACTAATTAGAATTTTGGATTTCTGAGAAAATTTCCTTTCCTTTCCTTTGATTGGTTATAACTTTATGTACGTTAATAAATAAAAAAGTTACGAGGGAATTACAAATTTTAACAAAAATTTTGTAATTCCCCTGTATATTGAAAACTATAAAAGATATGAAAAATCTAATTGGAATTTTGGATTTTTGAGAAAATTTCCTTTCTTTTGATAGGTTATAACTTTCTGTACGTTAATAAATAAAAAAGTTACGAGGGAATTACAATTTATAAGATATTAACTGCACCACCTTCCGGTGGCCTACTCAGGATTAGAACTTCATTACTGAACCGCTAGATGGCGTTGAAGAAGCTAGTTTTTGAGATTTTTTTGACAAACAATTTTTTTAGTTTTCATAAAAAATATTTTTCTTTAATAGAAAGTATACTATGTTACTTCTAATACCTCCAAGAATATGTGTACAAAGTTTCATGATGATCGGTTGAGTAGTCTTTGCATGAAAGCGTAACAAACAAACTTACATTCACATTTATAATATTATCAAATTACGAAAAATTTTAAAAGCTAGTAACTTTTTTATTTATTAACGTACAGAAAGTTATAACTTATCAAAAGAAAGGAAATTTTCTCAAAAATCCAAAATTACAATTAGTTTTTTCATATCTTTTATAGTTTTCAATATACGGGGGAATTACAAAATTTTTGTTAAAATTTGTAATTGCCTCGTAACTTTTTTATTTATTAACGTACATCAAGTTATAACCTATTAAAAGAAAGGAAATTTTATCAGAAATCCAAAATTCCAATTAGTTTTTTCATATCTTTTATCGTTTTCAATATACGGGGGAATTACAAAATTTTTGTTAAAATTTGTAATTCCCTCGTAACTTTTTTATTTATTAACGTACATCAAGTTATAACCTATTAAAAGAAAGGAAATTTTATCAGAAATCCAAAATTCCAATTAGTTTTTTCATATCTTTTATAGTTTTCAATATACGGGGGAATTACAAAATTTTTGTTAAAATTTGTAATTCCCTCGTAACTTTTTTATTTATTAACGTACAGAAAGTTATAAACTATCAAAAGAAAGAAAATTTTCTCAAAAATCCAAAATTCTAATTAGTTTTTTCATATCTTTTATAGTTTTCAATATACGGGGGTATTACAAAGTTTTTGTTAAAATTTGTAATTCCCTCGTAACTTTTTTATTTATTAACGTACAGAAAGTTATAAACTATCAAAAGAAAGGAAATTTTCTCAAAAATCCAAAATTCTAATTAGTTTTTTCATATCTTTTATAGTTTTCAATATACGGGGGTATTACAAAATTTTTGTTAAAATTTGTAATTCCCTCGTAACTTTTTTATTTATTAACGTACAGAAAGTTATAAACTATCAAAAGAAAGGAAATTTTATCAGAAATCCAAAATTCCAATTAGTTTTTTCATATCTTTTATAGTTTTCAATATACGGGGGAATTACAAAATTTTTGTTAAAATTTGTAATTCCCTCGTAACTTTTTTATTTATTAACGTACATAAAGTTATAATCTATCAAAAGAAAGGAAATTTTTTTAGAAATCCAAAATTCCAATTAGTTTTTTCATATCTTTTATAGTTTTCAATATACGGGGGAATTACAAAATTTTTGTTAAAATTTGTAATTCCCTCGTAACTTTTTTATTTATTAACGTACATAAAGTTATAACCAATCAAAAGAAAGGAAATTTTCTCACAAATCCAAAATTCTAATTAGTTTTATTATATCTGTTATAGTTTGCAATATACGGGGGAATTACAAAATTTTTGTTAAAGTTTGTAATTCCCTCGTAACTTTTTTATTTATTAACGTACATCAAGTTATAACCAATCAAACGAAAGGAAATTTTCTCAGAAATCCAAAATTCCAATTAGTTTTTTCATATCTTTTATAGTTCTTAATATACGGGGGAATTACAAAATTTTTGTTAAAATTTGTAATTCCCTCGTAACTTTTTTATTTATTAACGTACATAAAGTTATAACCAATCAAAAGAAAGGAAATTTTCTAAGAAATCCAAAATTCCAATTAGTTTTATCATATCTTTTATAGTTTGCAATATACGGGGGAATTACAAAATTTTTGTTAAAATTTGTAATTCCCTCGTAACTTTTTTATTTATTAACGTACATAAAGTTATAACCAATCAAAAGAAAGGAAATTTTCTCACAAATCCAAAATTCTAATTAGTTTTATTATATCTGTTATAGTTTGCAATATACGGGGGAATTACAAAATTTTTGTTAAAGATTGTAATTCCCTCGTAACTTTTTTATTTATTAACGTACATCAAGTTATAACCAATCAAACGAAAGGAAATTTTCTCAGAAATCCAAAATTCTAATTAGTTTTATCATATCTTTTATAGTTTGCAATATACGGGGGAATTACAAAATTTTTGTTAAAATTTGTAATTCCCTCGTAACTTTTTTATTTATTAACGTACATAAAGTTATAACCAATCAAAAGAAAGGAAATTTTCTCACAAATCCAAAATTCTAATTAGTTTTATTATATCTGTTATAGTTTGCAATATACGGGGGAATTACAAAATTTTTGTTAAAGATTGTAATTCCCTCGTAACTTTTTTATTTATTAACGTACATCAAGTTATAACCAATCAAACGAAAGGAAATTTTCTCAGAAATCCAAAATTCTAATTAGTTTTATCATATCTTTTATAGTTTGCAATATACGGGGGAATTACAAAATTTTTGTTAAAATTTGTAATTCCCTCGTAACTTTTTTATTTATTAACGTACATAAAGTTATAACCAATCAAAAGAAAGGAAATTTTCTCAGAAATCCAAAATTCTAATTAGTTTTATCATATCTTTTATAGTTTTCAATATACGGGGGAATTACAAAATTTTTGTTAAAATTTGTAATTCCCTCGTAACTTTTTTATTTATTAACGTACATAAAGTTATAACCAATCAAAAGAAAGGAAATTTTCTCAGAAATCCAAAATTCTAATTAGTTTTATCATATTTTTTATAGTTTGCAATATACGGGGGAATTACAAAATTTTTGTTAAAGTTTGTAATTCCCTCGTAACTTTTTTATTTATTAACGTACATCAAGTTATAACCAATCAAACGAAAGGAAATTTTCTCAGAAATCCAAAATTCCAATTAGTTTTTTCATATCTTTTATAGTTTTTAATATACGGGGGAATTACAAAATTTTTGTTAAAATTTGTAATTCCCTCGTAACTTTTTTATTTATTAACGTACATAAAGTTATAACCAATCAAAAGAAAGGAAATTTTCTAAGAAATCCAAAATTCCAATTAGTTTTATCATATCTTTTATAGTTTGCAATATACGGGGGAATTACAAAATTTTTGTTAAAATTTGTAATTCCCTCGTAACTTTTTTATTTATTAACGTACATAAAGTTATAACCAATCAAAAGAAAGGAAATTTTCTCACAAATCCAAAATTCTAATTAGTTTTATTATATCTGTTATAGTTTGCAATATACGGGGGAATTACAAAATTTTTGTTAAAGTTTGTAATTCCCTCGTAACTTTTTTATTTATTAACGTACATCAAGTTATAACCAATCAAACGAAAGGAAATTTTCTCAGAAATCCAAAATTCCAATTAGTTTTTTCATATCTTTTATAGTTTTTAATATACGGGGGAATTACAAAATTTTTGTTAAAATTTGTAATTCCCTCGTAACTTTTTTATTTATTAACGTACATAAAGTTATAACCAATCAAAAGAAAGGAAATTTTCTCAGAAATCCAAAATTCTAATTTGTTTTATCATATCTTTTATAGTTTGCAATATACGGGGGAATTACAAAATTTTTGTTAAAATTTGTAATTCCCTTGTAACTTTTTTATTTATTAACGTACATAAAGTTATAACCAATCAAAAAAAAAAGGAAATTTTCTCAGAAATCCAAAATTCCAATTAGTTTTTTCATATCTTTTATAGTTTTCAATATACAGGGGAATTACAAAATTTTTGTTAACATTTGTAATTCCCTCGTAACTTTTTTATTTATTAACGTACAAAAAGTTATAACCCATCAAAAGATAGTAAATTTTCTCAAAAATCCAAAATTCCAATTAGTTTTTTCAGATCTTTTATAGTTTTCGATATACGGGGGAATTACAAAATTTTTGTTAAAATTTGTAATTCCCTCGTAACTTTTTTATTTATTAACGTACATAAAGTTATAACCAATCAAAAGAAAGGAAATTTTCTAAGAAATCCAAAATTCCAATTAGTTTTATCATATCTTTTATAGTTTGCAATATACGGGGGAATTACAAAATTTTTGTTAAAATTTGTAATTCCCTCGTAACTTTTTTATTTATTAACGTACATAAAGTTATAACCAATCAAAAGAAAGGAAATTTTCTCACAAATCCAAAATTCTAATTAGTTTTATTATATTTGTTATAGTTTGCAATATACGGGGGAATTACAAAATTTTTGTTAAAGTTTGTAATTCCCTCGTAACTTTTTTATTTATTAACGTACATCAAGTTATAACCAATCAAACGAAAGGAAATTTTCTCAGAAATCCAAAATTCCAATTAGTTTTTTCATATCTTTTATAGTTTTTAATATACGGGGGAATTACAAATTTTTTGTTAAAATTTGTAATTCCCTCGTAACTTTTTTATTTATTAACGTACATAAAGTTATAACCAATCAAAAGAAAGGAAATTTTCTCAGAAATCCAAAATTCTAATTTGTTTTATCATATCTTTTATAGTTTGCAATATACGGGGGAATTACAAAATTTTTGTTAAAATTTGTAATTCCCTTGTAACTTTTTTATTTATTAACGTACATAAAGTTATAACCAATCAAAAAAAAAAGGAAATTTTCTCAGAAATCCAAAATTCCAATTAGTTTTTTCATATCTTTTATAGTTTTCAATATACAGGGGAATTACAAAATTTTTGTTAACATTTGTAATTCCCTCGTAACTTTTTTATTTATTAACGTACAAAAAGTTATAACCCATCAAAAGATAGTAAATTTTCTCAAAAATCCAAAATTCCAATTAGTTTTTTCAGATCTTTTATAGTTTTCGATATACGGGGGAATTACAAAATTTTTGTTAAAATTTGTAATTCCCTCGTAACTTTTTTATTTATTAACGTACATAAAGTTATAACCAATCAAAAGAAAGGAAATTTTCTCAGAAATCCAAAATTCTAATTAGTTTTATCATATCTTTTATAGTTTGCAATATACGGGGGAATTACAAAATTTTTGTTAAAATTTGTAATTCCCTCGTAACTTTTTTATTTATTAACGTACAGAAAGTTATAAACTATCAAAAGAAAGGAAATTTTCTCAAAAATCCAAAATTCCAATTAGTTTTTTCATATCTTTTATAGTTTTCAATATACGGGGGAATTACAAAATTTTTGTTAAAATTTGTAATTCCCTCGTAACTTTTTTATTTATTAACGTACATCAAGTTATAACCAATCAAAAGAAAGGAAATTTTCTCAGAAATCCAAAATTCTTATTAGTTTTATTATATCTTTTATAGTTCGCAATATACGGGGGAATTACAAAATTTTTGTTAAAATTCGTAATTCCCTCGTAACTTTTTTATTTATTAACGTACATCAAGTTATAACCAATCAAAAGAAAGGAAATTTTCTCAGAAATCCAAAATTCTAATTAGTTTTATCATATCTTTTATAGTTTTCAATATACGGGGGAATTACAAAATTTTTGTTAAAATTTGTAATTCCCTCGTAACTTTTTTATTTATTAACATACATCAAGTTATAACCTATCAAAAGAAAGAAAATTTTCTTATAAATCTCCAATTGCGATTCATTTTTTTATATCTTTTGTAGTTTTCAATA